>CP025650.1:6313957-6346758 GCA_003576665.1 Ipomoea trifida
TTTCAATTGTGTGTCATTGTATTTAAATTAATTTAGAGTTGATCTAATTAAAATAAAAATATTTATAAATATTATATTAGATTTGATCTAATAAAATAATATCGTCAAAACCCATCATATCCTCATTTATGCATATAGGCAGCGAAAGAGTAGTTATACCAGCTACGAATATATATGTAAGTATAAAAGTTTCTTACAGCCCATTAACAAAGAGTTTGGACTATTCACGTCCTTACTAGCCATCTTAGAATTATCATGGCTACAAAAGAAATATACACGAAAAGGGGCAGTCTTGACTTTTCCCTTGAGACATAACAGATTAACGAGGGCAAGAGACCAAAATAGGTAACACTGATTGAACAGGAATGAGTGTTTGAACTCCAATTATGCTCAGGAGAATAAGAGATTATGCTCAGGAGTGTTTGAACAGTTCAAGAGAATAAGAGATTATGCTCAGGAGTGTTTGAACTCCAATCGTGGAAGCACAATTATTATCAACACTACAAGGGTAGTTCCGGAAGCACTTTGTACATTTCAAAAGCTCTATGTATGTTTCCAAGTAATGAAAAGAGGGTTTCTAGATGGGTGTGGACCAAATGTATCCAATTGCTTGGACAGTTAGTGGAAACCGGCTAACAGGTGAAATCGAATGGATTTGCACTGTTGAGTGATGCAATTGAATGTTTTTTTGATCGAGTGGTCTGATTACACTTTCGCGTTATGTTCAATGGCCAATTTGGCTCTTATTCCATATATATAATTAACATGCTTACCAAATTCGAGTTGTTCTCAGTTCTCATGGATTCTTACATCTTACAAGTCTGGGTTAGGGATGTCAATTGTACCCGTACCCGACGGGGAACTCGATTCCCCGCCCCTACGGAGACGAGGATGGGGACAAAAATAGGGGATCGGGGATGGGGATGGGGATGGGGGCATTTTTGAATTCCCCGCCGGGGGCGGGGGTGGGGATGGGGAGTACTCTCCCCGCCCCGCCCCGTCCCCGTCCCCGAATATATATATGTATGTATGTATGTATAGTCACACAACACACACATATGTATTACTTTGTATATAATATATATAAGTTTACAAACATTCTTGTCATTGTATATCATGCTTATGAAATGCACTAGTTTTATACGCGCATTGCGCGAATGGGTTAATGCCCAATGTTTATATTTAAATAAATATTTGAAAGTATATCAATGCAAGATTATATATGATAAGTTTATACATGGGTAATTGAATGTCAAATTTTTTTTTATTTAAATATCTAACTCAAAGTATATGAATCCAAGATAATATAGAAAATTCATTATAATTATTACTAAAATAAATGTTTGCAACCTTGTAAAATCGATAGTCTAAATATTTGGTCTAAAAATGATAGTCTACATAAATACTACTTTCAATTTGAATTTTTCTATGGGTGCGTTTGGTTCGCACATGGGAATCGGAATCGGAATGGGTATCAAATACTTGGTAAGGGTAATGGGTTTTGGTGAAAGTATTTAGCATGTTTGATAGTTGGGTGGAATGGGAATGATTATTAATAGTTGAGGAAGAAATGATGAAGAGAGATGAAACCCTTATTTAATAAGGGTATGAGTTTTGCCATTAATGGGGTATTCCAAACCCATAGTAGCATTCACAAAACCTATCAACCAAACACTAACAATCACTTTGATACACCTTATGCCTAAACCCCCCAACCAAACACACCCTAAGTCTTCTTAATTCTCTTTTGAGTAACATTGTCATTGTCTTCATCTTTACTATTTGTTCTCTTCCTTTTTGTTGGTAGTGTGTTATTTACAATTCGGATATTGTTGGTAGCATAGATGACAACGTCATACAATGGGATTATGATATAAGAGCTATGGACTTTTAATTTCTTTAGGTGTTCTGCTTGGGATTCATTTGGTTCAACCATTTTTGTTAAATGAGTTATTGTAGATAAAGAAATCCCTAGTTTAAGAAAAAAGATTAAATTAATTAATAAAAAATTAAAAATTTAAAATATTATGTATTTCAAAGATATTAAAAGGTAGTTTCTCGCTTCAATTTGCTGGGTAATGGGTTATTTGAGTACTTTCATTGTCAACAAATCTCCCAAGTAGTTAATATGATTGGTTTCAAACTATTCTTTCTTTATTTTTTTCATGGTATTAAAGAAATACATATGTATCATTTTTTGGTGTAATTACTAATTTATTTAATTTAATAAGAGTAAAATAGAGTGATTCAGCTTCAATTTGTTGGGTTATTATTTGAGTACTCTCTTTGTCAACCAATTCCCAAGTAGTTAATATAATTAGCTTTAAATTATTTTATTTTTTTTCATAGTATTAATAAAATACTTGGTAAATAAATATATAACATTATTTTGTACTATAACTTTGATATTTAATTACAAGATATTGTAAAAATAAGATAATGGACAATGTAATGAATATCAATTGATAAATTTGAATGTAAAGAATCTTTGCATGAGAGAAAATAAAGACAATATAACTAATGAAATTATTTCTATTATTTATTTTAATTTTTTGATAATGAATAATTTTTTCAAATAAAGGTATTGTAGACACATAATTCTAAATTAAAGAAATACATATGTATCATTTTTTGTTGTAGCTACTAATTTATTTAATTTAATAAGAGTAAAATAGAGTGAGAAACTTAATTATGTCAAATTTGATTGAGACGAGGTTCGAACCTAAGACCTTTGTTATAGAAATTAATGGGTAAGTTAAAAGTTAACGGAATATTAACGGAGAAGAGAATATTTAATGGAAAACTTAACGGATAATCATAAAAGTAAGGTTAAATTAGGTAATCTCTATTAATAATATTAATCTGAATTATCTTAACCATTTATTTGATTAAATAATTCATCTGAACCATCCATTTGATTAAATCATTTGACCGCCATTTTTTCTACCCATTTTAGGCCTAACTCTCTTTGGCTCTTATTAGTATAGTAGATATTTAAATAATAACATGTTTAATTGTAAAATATTAAATACTACTTTAAGTTGTTGATGAATATATATGCATTATTTATTTAAATGTTTTTAATGTTTAATTTTAAATTTTTTTTATAACTTATAAACGGGGAGGGGATTCCCCTCCCCTGAATAATCCCCGTGGGGATAGGGGATTTTTCCCTTCTCCGATGGGGATGGGGACGGGGACGGAGAATGGGGAAGAAAGTCGGAGGCGGGGATGGGGGTATGTCCCCCGCCCCCACCTTGCCCCGTTGACATCCCTAGTCTGGGTTGGTATGTACAGGAAAAAAACCCGGGCTAGTGTCCGTTACGGCCCACGTCGACCACGACCTGTCACCCTGAAATTAGAGCTGTCAAAACGGGGTTAACCCGTCGGGCTAGCCCGTCCCGCCCCGCCAAAAGGGCGGGGCGGACTCTAAAAATTAAAGCCCGTTTTATGGCGGGCTTTCTAGCCCGCCCCCACCTAGCCCGCGGGCTTGGCGGGGCGGGCCGGCGGGCTAGCTCGCCAGCTCGCCAAATAAAAAAAATAAATTATTAAAAAAAAAAAAACATCACAGTCTTCATTCTTCTCGATCTTCCGAAGTCTTCCCATTTTCCCAACTCTTTCCCACTTCCCCTTACAATTATTTAATCATTTCCCAATACCTTTCCCTTAAATAATTTAAATATTTAATCCATTCCCAATTTCCCACTTCCTTTTTACCACTTTCCTGATTCCCCATTCCCCTTTCCATTAATTAACTTAATATTTTAATTCCTTCCCATTTTCCCACACTTCCCTTTACCACTCTTCCATTACCCCACTTCCCTTTATATTATACATACTCCGTACTTAACATTTCCTTTCCAAACCAGTGAGGCAGTGCTCACTGATCACTGAACCACAATCCACAAACTCATAAACTCATTTTGAATGTTTTGATTAATACTTTATAAACGTTTTTTAAAAAAACTTTATGAACTTAAGTGATGAATAAGTGTAAAGTGTTTAAGTTAATACTCCGTAACAAGTAACCATCAACATAGGTAGTATTTAAATAAATAAATAAAAAAAAGAGAGTGGGGGGATTTGGCGGGCCCCCGTGGGTACCCGCGGGCTAAGGGCGGGGCGGGGGGTCATTTTTCAGGCCCGTTTTTAGGCGGGCTTTGGCGGGCCGGCGGACAGCTCTACCTGAAATGGGTCCTACAGCGTTCCACTATAAAACCGAAAAGGAAAAGCTGAAGGGCAACACTCCGCTAGAGGAGCCTCCACCATACGACGCAACACTCCTCTCGTCTCTACCTGAATCTCTCGCTCCCCTTCTCCCTCCTCCTCTCGCTTTTTATTCCTCTCATGTATTGGAGTCACATGAATCTTCCCGTGGCATTTTGGTAATAAGCTTGAATCGAGCTTCTTCTCTCTTCTCCAATGGAAGCCATACTCGTAGACTCTGTGCAAAGCAGTTTGCGGCATTTCATGTGCCGCAACGCCATTTTCATGTGCGAACGCCTCTGAGGCTCTGAGCTGAATTTCCTCCGAGGTACGTGCAGACATGGCGCTCAAAGCTTTATCTGGCCGATAAATTCCGTAATTATTTTTAATAAAAATATGAATTTTATAATTATCTGTGAGTCTTGATTCACACATTTCTCGAACATACTGGTTAGGGTTCTTCATCTGTTCATTATATTCGTTTTTTTTTTTCTTTTAAATTTAATAATTAAATTCATTTTATTTATTTGTAAAAGAACTCAGGGTTGTTTAGGCTTTGATTTTAAAAAAATAATAATAAATTTAACTGGGTGTTCAAATTCATATTTGAAAATTGGACTAGCTGCTTTACTTCAATTTTCATACTGAATGGGTTGTTAACTGGAGCTGGAAATTCAAATCTTCCTATGATTATTAGCTTTTCCGTTTTATCTGAGTCAGGGAGCTGTATGAACTCACTAGCTGTTAGATTTTAAATTGCATTAGACGAGCCAGAGAACCGTAGCTAAACATCCCATTGCTGAATCTAGAATTACCATAAACAAGACTGGAATGTGAAGAACTGGTGGGCAAGTAACAGAAATGGAAGAAGATGGAATCACAGGATGCTCAAATAAGTGGACATGATTAATATGCCAGGAAAATAAAGTATCATAATTCTTGCCCACTGGCAGTATACACATTGCTGGCCTTTGCTAATATGAAATAGTTTGTAGAGTGATATAAACTCCAGATTTTGAATAATATAACCTGATCTACTCTCTCTTTTCAGTTACCTCTCCACTTACTGATGATCTCTAGTATGCAGTTTCGATTGGATATCCTGTAGTGTAATATATAATGCACTGACACTGAATTGCTATTAGGTCTTCCTTACATTTTCTACTAACATGATTCGGCAAATGCAGACAAATATGCAGCTGCTAGCTGCTTGCTACTTGCAAAACAATCAAGCTTATGCTGCATACCATATTTTAAAAGGTACATAGAGCAAATTCTTGTTGGTATTTGAACTGAATTTGATTTCTAGCAGCATATTTGTGTTCATTTCAATTGTTATTATGGTTTATGAACTTGTTGCCAAAAGCAGTGCTCATTCATCTCTCTCTTTTTTTTTTTTAACTATTATATGAAGGAACGCAAATGGCTCAATCCCGCTACTTATTTGCACTGTCATGCTTTCAGATGGATCTTCTTAATGAAGCAGAAATGGCCCTATCTCAAACTAATGACCCTACTTCAGAGGTACAACATAACATTAATATTCCCAGTATCATTACGCTATCGACTTGTCGAAATACATAATCATAGAAGATCATGTTTACTTTTGTTTGTCTTTAAATGCCATTTGAATTAAGGGTGTACTTGTTCATGTTTGACTGCTTACTTGCAGGTTCCAAATGGTGCTGCTGGGCATTATCTTCTTGGGCTTATTTACAGGTGTTTCCCTACTTTCATGTTCTTCCAATTAATCCAATGTTTGATTTGACTTAATATTTCAATAACTGCATAATGAACTCTTATTTGCTGCCGTTGCAATGACATCTCTATCTCTTCAAACAAGGGCATTATTGTTAATCACGAGACATGTACCCAAAAAGAAAAAGAATTTGAGACTTGTTACTGGACATGGATCTGCAAGCAGCTTTATGCTGATCTGTTTAGTTATCTTATGGCTTTCTAGTCTAAAGTAGAATGGATATGCATCTTTTCCTTTTGTTAGTAGAAGTTAATTGATTAAAGCAGTGTGTTCTCATATTTCTTTACCTTTCAGTTGTCTTTTGAAAAATAAGAGGAGCATGATATGGCTTGGTTTAAAACTTCTCTTGATGCATAATACATTTTTAGAAAGCAAAGGATCTCTGGGACACTATGATAGTATAATTTCTGCCAACTTTGTGCATGAATACTAACCTTTCCCTCCCATCCACCCCCAATAAAATCCTGGTGTCTTAGTTTGCTGTCAGCCTGTCAGTTTGGTCCCATCTTATCACATTTGTCTTACTTCCTCCAACTTTCCTTTCACAATCCTTGTTTTACGTCAGTAAGAGTACTTGAGATGTTCAACTATCTGTTATAGAAAATAATTAATTCTTTCCGTGTGGTTTGATTGATAACCCCTTGAAGATGAATATGAATAGTGTCTGCCTCAATAATTTCCTTGTGTAACGATTAATCTTTCCTTCTAGCTTCTAATTCATTGGGAGTAATCATTTCAGGTATACAGACAGAAAAAAGAGTGCTGTTCACCATTTCAATCAGGCTCTGTCATTGGATCCTCTGCTATGGGCTGCCTATGAGGAATTGTGTATCCTAGGTCTGTGTGCACTGTATATTTACAGTCTTTTAAAGTGTTTTCCTTGGAAACACTAGCTTCTTTGCTAGTGTCATAAAAAGAACCTTAGTTTTCAGCATTCAGTAGTTAGTACTTTGGACATCCAAAAACTTGGGGTGTATTTCTTAGGATACCTATAACCCTAGATAGACATTATGTTTGGCCCAACTATGGTTTATCATGAATTGGCACACTAATGGTCATGTAAGAAAGGTCTAAGATTGTTAAGTAGCTGCCCTTTGTGATTACTAGGCTGTTCTAGTAGCTGCAGTACCATTTCATTGAAGAAGATATTGTGTTTGGATTCATATTAAATAGCTTACCACTCTCCTACTAATTCTTGCTTGTTGGACCAGCTTTCTTTATTTGCAAGTGGTTTATAATTATTTGATGAATTTGGTGTATGGTGTAAGTTGGGGGTAGTAGTCCTTTAAGTTTTACTCAATGGGCTGCATTATTTTGTTTTTAACAATATGCACTGTTCTCATGATTTTGTCATACGATTATTAGCAATTTTATTTTAAAATGTTATCTTACTAAGTTTGAAGTAAATCCAAAGTTTTCTTATCTGAATGAGTAATGCTTTAGACTTCAATATTATTGTTTAGTTGATATCTGATATCTTTGTATCAATTATTGGTTCCGCTTATTCTTTATGAAATGTTCCAGGTGCTGCTGATGAGGCTGCTTCAGTTTTTAATGAAGCAGCATCTCTTTGTGTTCAGAAGAAACATGAACATCATGGAAGTCAATCTCAAATTTTGGCAGCATCTGCTGAAGATCATAATGTAGTTTCTAATAAAAGTTGTCACAGAAGATGCAAGTCCAAGGCAACTGAGACATATGCATCGCAATAGCCTTCGAGAATTTTCTGGAAACTATAATGGTGTAATTGCGAGTGGAGGAGTTACAAGTCAGTCTCTCAGCAGTGGCCCTGCTAATAATGCATTCTGCGATACTCCTTCACCAATGGCTTCACAGGTATAATGATAACTTATCCATTCTATTAAAAATTGATGACTCCCATTTTAAAATCCTTTTAGTATTTGAGAGATATGTTCCTTCAACCATTTCATATTAGCTTTAAAATACATTTTTTGGTTTTAGCATTTCAATGCTTTTCAGATTTCAAGTCTTGCTCCTCCTCCAGTCTGCCGAAATGCACAACAAAATGGGGTTCACCCATCTGCACCCGGTGGTGACAACTCTTTGCGATCGGCTGTAAACTCGAATGTTCAGCCCCCCCACAGAAAGTTTGTTGATGAGGGAAAATTGAGAAAGGTTGTAACATATTTTGATGATTTCCTCTCTGCATGTACTCTTGATTAGAAAATCAATAGAAGCTCTGAGCAATCCTCTATTTCGTCCCCCTTGAAAACACAAAATTCTGATCCATCTTTTCATTTATCGCTCTGATGATCTATTCTTCTGTTGCAATAATGTAGATCACACCTCCATGTTTTTAAATTGCACATGCACTTGCTTTTATTTTAATAGTCCAGTATGATATGCAATATAGTGTTCTCATCACCTCCAAAATGCACAATGATGACACAAGTATTAGTCTACAATAGCCAACATAATCAAAACTGGTAGCTTTATGTGCCTAGACTTTTCATAATATGGCCTCAAAATTTGTAGTGACCAAGAATAACTTCCTAACTTGGAACTTTGAGGTTTGTAATAGCATAATGTTATTGGCTTCTAAACTTATTACAAAGAGTCTGTTAGAACTAGAAGAACTAGTCCATTACCAGTTTACATAACTTCGATTCAATTAGTACACATATGCTAGCAAGAAGTAGTGAACTACTATCAAGGGAAAGAATTTGCTGCAACTAGCCTTCTATTATACCTGATTCAAGAGTTTGCTAAAGGCTAAACATATGTAAAGGAGTTCAATAAGAAAGAAATATCTAGAAAGCATGAATAAGGACAAATTAGAAATTGCTAAGTGGTCAATATGATTGTAATTTACACCAGTATAAAAAACCAACAGAACAGATTTCAACCCAGAGATTGATCAAGGAAGCATGAATAAGGACAAACCCTAAACCCTAAAGAAGATGATCAACCATGCCCCGAATTCAGCTGCTCATGCTTCTTTCCTTCCTCCAAAACCCTTTGTGCCTCAATCTAATTCAGCTGCTCATGCTTCTTTCCTTCCTCCAAAACCCTTTGTGCCTCAATCTTGATTGAGGCAGATAACAAGTGCCCTTTGTGCCTCAATCTTGATTGAGGCACCAGATAACAATGTCTTATTATTGTACAATGAATAAATCAAAATGTACAAGTTATCAATGCATATTATTACACTAACATAATTTTTATTCACATTATAATTTTACCAAAAAGCAAGTACATGCTAATAATTAAATATCAAGAATTATTCAAAGGAAAATAATCACTATATGTTTGGCTAGTTACATTTTTAATTCGTTCACAATAATCCCAAGTTTTTACACCATTGAAAAATACAAGTTCAACATCATAACCGCCAAGAGGTGCAAGTTTATTTGTCATTCTCATTATTCACCCAAGTCCAATAACAACCATACCCCCATGTGTTCAAAACCTTTGAACAACAATCGAGAGAAGGGTTTTGCCCTGGACGCTGGCGTCCATTAATTCCATCCGCTTGAACAATTCCAAGAGTTAATTTCCAACATTCATGGGTTGGTTCTTCTATTGAACATTTTAGATAGTCAACATTACATGATGAAAGTCTTATTCTTCCAATTGATATAGATAGCACCAATACCAACAAAAAGAAGATGGCATTAAAGTTGAAACTTTGCATTTCTAATATTCTTTTGTACTGATGAACAATTATTGAGGTACGGGTATGGATATTTGTCTATTATATAAACTCCTCTCTTGTCAAAGTACTAGTCTCTAAATAGTTTTGCAATTGTCTGTCAAAAAAAAAAAATAGAAACCATGTTTAAATTCCAGTTACTGACTCGATTACAATGTAGTATCTGTTCATAGCTACTTTCTCAACCTACTGCTTGAACCCAATCCCATCATCCATGTGGGAGTGCTAATCGGGACACCGGGTGCCACTAGACCACAAGGTCTTTGGCATATATAATAACTATTTGATCATAATGTGTGTAGAGTTTCTACTATACTTGTGTGTGATATCTACTATTTTGTACAATAATTCATCCCTTATTTTAGTTGTTTTGGTGCTTATTTTCTTTATCCTAATGAAATTGAGAATTGTTTATGTGTTATATTATCCCAAGAGTTGAATTATTCACAAGGAGCAGCAAAGGAAGAGTTTTGGAACATTTTGGACAAGTTTTGGAAGAAAAGGAAATTACCCAGGAAGAATAGGAAACAAGAATATGAATTGGAAAAGGATTGGAAGTTGCCTAATTGGCCACGACCCATATATCTCCTATATATTCTTCCTATTCTCTACAATTGAGGAGGTTCCCTTACAGAGTTCTAAACCCTAGTTTTTAGTTTATATTTTCCCCAGCATAGTTTAGACTAGTTTTACATTAGATTACTTTATTTCAAGATTGGAATCAAAGATTGAAGTTGGATTTGTTATTTATCAGATAAGTTTCTATTCCCTTTTAATTCTTGCAATGTTTATGTTTATTAATTATTGTTCTGTCTTGTTTACTCCCATCATGCGGGAGTAGTTCGTTTATGGGTTTGGATTAGGGATCCATTGTTAATCTTGATGTTCAATTGGTAATTAATGGCATAAAGGGATTGAATCTTTTACCTAGGGTTTATGTTGATTTGGGGATTTCTTTCTACTTGTTATTGATTGATGGCCACAATTAATTGCTAGCCTAGGAGAGGGAATCATTACAACGAAAGTTGGATGGAGACCTCGAGCCTTACCTATTTCAACCTAATTTTCCTGCTATGAAAGTAGAGGTAATTTTGGGGGCTTACAATGCTTAGGTGTTTAAGGTTATAATTGATGCATCACGACAGTGGGGCAATTGTAGCCTAATTCTCTTATTGATTACGAAAGTAGCTGAGTAGAATTCTTTTGTGCATTGCCCATATATCCCTTGGTTAATTATTCTTTCCCTAATCCTGAGTTGGTTGGAACATCAAGATTACAATCCCCTAATCTGGCCCATACCTTTTATCATACAGTTTTCACCTTAATTAATTGCTTTCTTTTATTCCACATCATTCAGTCTTTGTTACTTGGATTCTATAAATTCATATACTCTAGTGCCTGGTAATTCACACAATTTCGTGCCATAACACCAATCCTCAGCGGAACGACATTACACCCTTTTTACACTCATCATTTGTGCTCATCAGTGTGAATGTATAGTAAGAAAAAGAATTATTTTTTGTACTTAAATTAGGTAATGCTAACCTTGTAAGACTTCATAAATCTCACTTGAACAAGTAGTGCAATTCACAATGCAATTTTTTATTGTTTCATTATGTTTCAATGGGTGTTTATACACAAGAAAATTGACCAAGAAATGAAATGAAATTGTTTACAAATTGAGATTATGAAACTTTCTTTAACCAAGCCTAGATTTTTTTTTTCTCCTAAAATGCAAGATCTCCTTCATAAAGTGAGGAAGGGGAACTAGAATATAATGAATTTGGTGATGGATCTTCCAAATATTTTTTAGATTGAATACTTTCTCACGCAATTATGCGCTCCGAGCTGGCGCGCTCACTACTTGTCCAACCACATGCTTAGTCATGCTGACTAAGTGACTCGATAGGTTATGGAGAGAAGACTGTGCACTGTGGACCCTGGTCCGAAACGACGTCGTTTCGATGTTCGTGGAGGCGGACGCGAATGACTCCAGACCATCCGAAGTAAATGTTCTGTGAAGAAAGTAAATAAATGAATAAGAGAACTTTACTAATAGTGAAGAAAAATTACAACTACAATCCGAGATTCCAAGCTTGAAATTAAATAATCTAATATTAAACTAATTTAAACTATGCTAGGGAAATAAAACTAAAACTAACTAGGGTTGGGAACTCTGTAAGGGGACTTCCTTAAATTGTAGAGAATAAGTAAAATATATAAGAGATAGATGGGCCTTGGGCCCATGAGACAACTTCCAATTGTTTTCAAATTCTGATTCTTGTTTCCTTTCCTTGTAAGTTTCTTTTCTTCCAAAACTTGTCCAAAATATTCCAGAATTCTTCCTTTGTTACTCCTTGTAGATAATTCACCCATTGTAACAATATAACACACAAACAATTCCCAATTTCACTGGGATAAAGAAAATAAGCATCAAAACAACTAAAATAAGGGGTGAATTATTGTACAAAATAGTAGATATCAACTCCCCACACTAGAACTTTTGCTTGTCCTCAAGCAATTACCTAGGATAATTCACCTTCCAAACATTGCAACTGATTACACTTCCTTCCTGCACAACCAATCATTCCACCAACCAACTTGTACAACCTAACCTTCTTCAAGAATCATATCAGAATCACAAGTGTGTTCCCCTCTCAGGCCAATAACCGGGCACCCGAATTAAGGTAGATTAAAACCCTGTATGCACATGTACTCAGTTGAGATTATGCAAGACTTGGCTTAAGATGAACTCGCATAGACATGCCTTTCATACTCACATAGATCACTCTAAACTGCATGCTAAGATCAAATAGGTCTTTATTTGGCTTGTAATGGGGCTAAGGGTGAGTGGTCAAACAAAGAAGGGGTATGGAAAAATGCACAAATATGAATCACACATATTTACAATTAAACCTAGAGGAGACATGGGGAGACATGGAAAATATGAATCAAAATAGCAAAATATAATTGGGCACACAAGAGTATTCTAAACTAGTGGGGGTGAGGACAATTATTCTAGCAACCTGACTTGCACTTTTATTCATCCTTCTTTTTCTTTCTTTTCTCTAACAACAATTTTCTCCTTTTTTTTTCTTTTTCTTTCTTTCAACAAACAACCACTTTCTTTCCTTCAATTCAAACTAACTAATAAATTCCTTCACCACACCCCCACACTAGAACGTAACAAAGATAACATGAATAACTCTATCAAAAATAAGCTCAAAAAGGGAAATCTCCTCTAAATTAAAGAACAAATGCTACATTCTCTCTAAGGGTGAATGGAAAATATATGGCTAAAGGCTAAGGGTTTAATAACAGGGGTAAACAAGAAAAACAACAACAAAGAACGGGGTAGAGTGCTTAACACTTATTAAACAAAAACAGGGCTCAAAACAGGACACTAGAGAAAACAATTATGATTAAGGGTAGGTTTAAAGGCTTGGGCTAACAACAATGGCTTATATCACTTCAAAGCATGCAAATTCTAGACTTCACTATGAGAGCACTAAGACAAGCTATGACAGAACAGGTATCATCGGAATCCCACATAAGCCTTCACTAGCAATGCGTAACACACAGGGAAAACATTTAGGTTAGAGGTTAACCCAATTATTGGCAAGAGACTGAATTAAACACAAGCTCAACCTTGATTCATCCCTGACAAGCTAGGCTGTACAAGTACCACCAAAACAAACCACAAACCATCAGAAAGGAAAGTGGTCACAGCCACAACACAAGGAAAATAGACTATCCACAACTACAAATTGAATCCTTCAAGCAAAACTCAAAAGTTCATCAGAAATAATTTCATCAGGAATAGCACCCCCACACTAAAACTTGGACATCGTCCTCGATGGACAAACAATTAGGCACAATAGAGGGGATACAAAGAATAAAATCAATAATGAAGCACAAAGTCAAAACTAATAGAGAGAGAAATTAAAAGAGTTGAGAAACTGAACCTTGAAGCCCTGATGCAATGAAGAAAAAATGAAAAAAAAAAATTTAGAACATGAGGAAGACAACAATGGTGCACACAAGGAAGTGGGGAAAAATGGCAAAAAAAATTATGATTAATGAAGAGACGAGGTCCATGATGAATACCATAATTATGTACAAGCTCGATTGGAAGATCAGAAAGCTCAGTTAGAAAATCTTATGGCTCAAGGAGAAGGCTTGACAACTCAAGAACCCATTCAAAATTTAATTCTTTATGAAGATGTTATACATGAGTTGTTCACGCCAAGTGAAGGTGGTAACGAAGAGGAGAGGGAGGATGAAGTTGATGAAGATGAGAAAGTGAATGATGGAATTGAAATGGAATCTTTGAATTGGGAAGGAACTGTAGAGTTGCAAGGGAATGGTGACAAAGTGCAACTTGAAGATGGTCCAAGTGAAGAAGTGTTCAAGAATGATATAGTTGATGAATTTGGTGGCACAAACGAGGTATGTCTTTCATTTGATGACACTCCCTTGGGTGAGAACTTTAGACTAACTTGGGAACCGGGGGGTGTCAATGTTTTTGAATGTGGAGGCCCCCATCGGCCAATTTTCATGTCCAAGGATTTCATTTTAGTGCATGAAGAAGACCCAAGGTTCTCCTTACTTGCTCAAGAAAAGGAAAATCAATGGGAAAATAAGAATGGGTTTGATGAAAGTGTGTGCTTGAATTTTGAGTTCATGGAGGAACAGTGTTTGAGTTTTATGGTGGTGGACTTGTGTGTGAAGGATTTCATTGATGGCCACCATTTGAGGCACTATCTTGAAGAAAGATTTGCTAGGAAGTATGGAATGTTCTTTGTTCAATTCAATGATGGTTGATCTTGAGAGGTTGAGTCGAGCTAGCGACATTAAACTTAGCGCTTCATGGGAGGCACCCCATGTTATTCTTTACTTTCTTGCATTTTATTTTATTGCATTTAATTTATTTTCTTTAGTTAGATTTTAGATTTTAGTCTTTATTTGGTTTTTAAGAGGTTTGGCAAGGGAATATTTGAGTGAGAATTGATCTATTTTACTTCTAAGAAAGTGGGGAATGTTTGGAAATTGAGTGTTTATGATGTGTTTAGGTGTTGGAGTGCTTTGGGGATGTTTTGGATTGATCTACAGGTGAAAACATGCATTTGGCGCGAAAAACATACTTTTTGCATATAGAGAGCTCAGGGTCACGGCCACCATCATGGCCATGACCCCGCCCGTGACCCTTTCCGCAGTTTCCAGTACGTTTTCGCATATAGATAGCTCTGGGTCACGACCAACATCACGGCCATGACCCCAATAGTAAAAATAAAAAAATAAAAAAAAAATTGCCATTTTTCCCCACTTCCTTGTGTGCACCATTGTTGTCTTCCTCGGGTTCTAAAGTTATTTTCTTCAATTTTTCTTCATTGCATCAAGACTTCAAGGTTCAGTTTCTCAACTCTTTTAATTTCTCTCTCTATTAGTTTTGACTTTGTGCTTCATTATTGATTTTATTCTTTGTATCCCCTCTATTGTGCTTAATTGTTTGTCCATCGAAGACGATGTCCAAGTTTTAGTGTGGGGGGGGTTGCTATTTCTGGTTTGAAAATAAAATTTTTTGGTGAACTTTGCTTGAAGGACTCAATGTGCAATACTGTGGATAGTCTATTTTCCTTGTGTTGTGGCTGTGACCACTTTCCTTTCTGCTGGTTTGTGGTTTGTTTGGTGGTACTTGTGCAACCTAGCTTGTCAGGGATGACTCAAAGTTGAGCTTGTGTTTAATTCAGTCTCTTGCCAATAATTGGGTTAACCTCTAACCTAAATGTTTCCCCTGTGTGTTATGCATTGCTAGTGACGGCTTATGTGGGATTCCGGTGATACCTGTTCTGTCATAGCTTGTCTCAGTGCTCTCATAGTGAAGTCTAGAATTTGCATGCTTTGAAGTGATTTAGGCCATTGTTGTTAGCCCAAGCCTTTAAACCTACTCTTAATCATATTTGTTTTCCCTAGTTGTCCCCTTTGAGCTTTGTTTTTGTTTAATAAGTGCAAAGCACTTAACCCCGTTCTTTGTTGTTGTTTTTCTTGTTTACCCCTGTTATTAAACCCTTAGCCTTTAGCCATATATTTTCTATTCACCCTTAGAGAGAATGTAGCATTTGTTCTTTAATTTAGAGGAGATTTCCCTTTTTGAGCTTATTTTTGATAGAGTTATTCTTGTATCTTTGTTCTAGTGTGGGGGTGTGGTGAAGGAATTGATTGGTTGGTTTGAATTGAAGGAAAGAAAGTGTTTGTTGGTTGAAAGAAAGAAAAAAGAAAAAAAAGGGGGGAGAAAATTGTTGTTAGAAAAAGTTTGAAAAAGAAGGTTGAAAGTGAAGAAAGGGTTTGTGAAAGAAAAGAAAAAAAAAGATTAATAAAAGTGCAAGTCAGGTTGCTAGAATAATTGTCTTCACCCCCACTAGTTTAGAATACTCTTGTGTTTCCAATTATGTTTTGCTCTCTTGATTCATATTTTCCATTTCTCCTCTAAGTTTAGTTGTGAATAGGTGTGAAACTCTCTCTCTTTTGTGCATTTTTCCATACCCCTTCTTTGTTTAGCCATTCACCCTTAGCCCCATTACAAGCCAAATAAATACCTATTTGATCTTAGCATGCAATTTTAAGAGTGATCTATGTGAGTATGAAGGGCATGTCTACGGGAATTCATCTTAAGCCAAGTCTTGCATAATCTCAACTGAGTACATGTGCATACATGGTCCTAATCTACCTTAATTCGGGTGCCCGGTTATTGGCCTGAGAGGGGAACTCACTTGTGATTTAGAGATAATTCTTGAAGCAGGTTAGGTTGTACAAGTTGGTTGGTGGAATGATTGCTTGTGCAGGAAGGAAGTGTAATCAGTTGTAGTGCTTGGAAGGTGGATTGTCCTTGGTAATTGCTTGAGGACAAGCAAAAGTTCTAGTGTGGGGAGTTGATATCTACTATTTTGTACAATAATTCACTCTTTACTTTAGTTGTTTTAATGCTTATTTTCCTTATCCTAATGAAATTGAGAATTGTTTGTGTGTTATATTGTTACAAGGGTTGAATTATCCACAAGGAGCAGCAAAGGAAGAATTTTGGAACAATTTGGACAAGTTTTGGAAGAAAATAAAATTACAAGGAAAGGAAACAAGAATCAGAATTGGAAAAGAATTAGAAGTTGCGTCATGGGCCCAAGGCCCATCTACCTCCTATATATTCTACATATTCTCTACAATTAAAGGAGGTCCCCTTACAGAGTTCCCAACCCTAGTTAGTTTTAGTTTTATTTAGGGTCATGGACCCGGACACACAGTAACCTATCTAGTCACTCAGTCAGCATGACTAAGCATGTGGTTGGACAAGTAGTGAGCGCGCCAGCTCGGAGCGCATAGTTGCGCGAGAAAGTATTCAATCTAAAAAATATTTGGAAGATCCATCACCAAATTCATTATATTCTAGTTTCTCTTCCTCACTTTATGAATGAGATCTTGCATTTTAGGAGAAAAAAAAATCTAGGCTTGGTTAAAGACAGTTTCGTAATCTCAATTTGTAAACAATTTCATTTCCTTTTTCGGTCAATTTGCTTGTGTATAAACACCCATTGAAATGCACATTGTAAAGGGTTCGATTAATACTTACTAGCATTTGTTATCCTTCGTACAATTTTTGACCTATCAACTAGCTACCTCGTAGTCATAAAATTAAACCAATACCATTAATTAATTAAATGAAAAGTGACATACACTCTCAATTTGGCATAATCCTCGCAAAGGTAAATTTTAAACAAGTGTTGTTGAGTTGAGGGAAGAAATCCAATGTGAATACGGAGATAGGTATATACATGTAAATAATTCTTGAATTACAAGAAAAACATTCAATTAATATTGGAGGGTATGCATGGAATAAATCTCTTCTTGTGACTTTAATTGGTAAAAAATTCTGTGAAGATATATAATTCTTTTTAACATAATGTGTAATATTGAAAACTTCACTCTTTCCAACTTATGGATAAATTGCAGTAGATTGAAAGCTACTAGCATTTTTCTAGGAATTTCATAGACATATAGAGTGGTAGGCTATATTGCACAAAAATTCTCAAAGATCAAATTTAAAAAGACTTTATAAAACTATTCAAAGTTATCCTCCAAATTCTAAAAAAGTGTTAATTCTCAAAATCAATCAACGCATGGACATGACATGAGAGTCTTCACCTTCTTCTCCTTTTCAGCCTTCTTAGCGCTGGGAGTCCTTTGTAGCTCTTCCTTGAATACTCTCCCCACTGTGTCTATGGAGTTGAGAATGAGTTTCTTCTCAGGTGTCAGAAACTCCCAATCTTGCACATTCAAAATCTTGGGCAGTTTATCAACAGAAGGAGGACGCTCAAGCTGAGCACATGGAGTGGCTACTGAAGGATAAAGAACATCCCGGAGCAATGGCGTCCGTCCCTGGTTCTCCTTCTAGGCCTGTACAAATTAGAAACGCCATAAATGAAGCACTTACTATAAATGGACATTTAATGGGTACCATGACGGCAAGGCACTCACTATAAACGATTTCGCCTGCGTCATGTCCGTTCCTCCCCTAGCTGCCCAAGTACTCACTATAAATGGACATTTCTTGGGCAGCTAAGGAAGGAACGGACATGGACGCGGGTGGAATCGTTCATCTTGTTAGAGATGACGTGGATGATCTCGGCGTCCGAAGCCCGTTCAGGGGGCGCTAATGGACTGACCGGGGCTGTCGGAGCAGGAAGTGCGGCGGCGGCAGGTGGCGTTGGGACTCCGATTAGGAGGTCTCCTTTTATGTCGAGACGTGCCGGTCGTCGTCCAGGGTGATTGGTCGAGAGAACATTTCATCCATAGGCCGGAAGGTTGTCGGCGAGGGCCGGATCGAGAGAGGAAGAAGAAGACATTAATGGAGCTGAAGACATTTTTGTGTTTTTTTTTTTTTTTTTGAGTTTACAACGTTGGTTTTGAATTTTGATGAGGAAGAGCTGTGTCGGGTGTATTTATAGAATATTATGCCATGTTTGGGCGAATAGCCCTTGCGCGGCACGCGGAGAAACTATTTTAGGACTTTTGTGCAGTCCACATTTATGATTTCCTGGCGAATATTATTGGAGTTGGCAGCCAAATACTGCTCCCTATATATCATTATTATTATATCCACCCAATAAAATAATTCAACTTTAATTATTACGGAGTATAAAAATAAATTCAACAACCAATATTTAGCTTAATTACCATAATAATTATTAGACCATTATTATTAATCAATTACATTAAATTAATTATTTTTCGTTAATAGGAATATCAATTCGTATATACAAAAATTATTATTATTGTTATTATATATTAAATATGTTCGACGTTCTGCAGTGTTCATGTCACACGTGTACTAATTAATTTGATCAACGACATCTAAAGTTGGTGAAGTGATTGCTCAACCTTCATAGACATATAGAGTGGTAGGCTATATTGCACAAAAATTCTCAAAGATCAAATTTAAAAAGACTTTGGGTGCGTTTGGTTCGCACATGGGAATCGGAATCGGAATGTGTATCAAATACTTGGTAAGGGTAATGGGTTTTGGTGAAAGTATTTAGCATGTTTGGTAGTTGGGTGGAATGGGAATGATTATTAATAGTTGAGGAAGAAATAAGGAAGTGAAATGAAACCCTTATTTAATAAGGATATGAGTTTTCTCATTAATGGGGTATTCCAAACCCATAGTAGCATTCTCAAAACCTATCAACCAAACACTAGCAATCACTTTCATACCCATTCCCTATGTCTAAACCCCCAACCAAACACACCCTTTATAAAACTATTCAAAGTTATCCTCCAAATTCTAAAAAAATGTTAATTCTCAAAATCAATCAACGCATGGACATGAGAGTCTTCACCTTCTTCTCCTTTTCAGCCTTCTTAGCGCTGGGAGTCCTTTGTAGCTTTTGAAGTACTGTAGGATTAAGAGCAGTCTGATCCCGGAGCAATGGCGTCCCTGGTTCTCCTTCTCTCAACCGTTCTCTTCTCGTTTCGTAGGCCTGTACAAATTAGAAACGCTACTCACTATAAATGGACATTTAATGTTACAACAATAAATACCAATCAATCAAGCAGTGAATCAAATCAGAAATTGCATTGCAATTAACCAGGTAAATGAGAGAATAATCAATCATATTGGTAATATCTTGTAATGGCCTCCGAGGGTGCAAGGCGCTACCGCCAGCTCGGATTGGGCGCCGGCCTATGTTCTCTCGACCGATCACGTCATCTCTAACAAGATGAACGATTCCGCCGCCGTCTATGTCTCGCCTTCGGTAAACCTCGGCGACATCCACAGGCCTCGACAATACTTCTCTGGCTTTCGGCATTGTGTCGAACCCTTCAATCCACAAAAGAAACTCAAAGTAAACTTAAACACTGGATTAAATTTCTGTTTCCCTATTATTCCAAATAACACTCCCTTTTATAGGGTTGATTAGAAAGGTTTCTAAATTAAAAAATAAGTAATTGGTAGTTTCTAAATAATTAATATACCTAAACTAATTCAAAAGACTAACAGTAATAAGTTCAATAATTATTTAGTAATTTTTAAATAAGTATTTATTAGTTTCTAAATAACTATTTAGTAATTTATTAATATCTAAACTATGTAATATAACAAAATAAGACTTCCTCATAATGTATCATTACACCCCTCCTGGACATCAAGCTCGCCCGCGAGCTTGATAACTTTGTGCATCATGTAGCCAACACTTCCCAAGATCAAATGGCCTCACCAAAAGAAATAAATTGCCTAAAGAATTTAATGTTAAACTTCCGTTATATTTAACGGAAAGAATTTGGTAAAATTATAAAGGATTAGGATATATTAGGAATTTAATTGGACGCTGCACAATAAGAACACAAAGTACAATATGTTATAGCATACTATTACACCAACATTTTTTTAGTTTCAGTTAGGAGTCTAATATTATTGGCTCTTATTATAAGTGTATATATATGGGCACGCTCAGGTGCGAACCCTCGCCCAAGAAAAAAACGATAACGCTTCAATTCGCAACCGTCCACGTGTTCAGATCAACGAACCAAATGTAATTTTAAAAAAAAACGATGCGGTGGCATTTTCGTAAATAACTTAAACTTTGGTGCAAGTAATTGTGTTATAAGTGCAAGTAACTAGTGCACGTTTGCAAGTAAAAAGTGCAAGTAAAATCACTTACAAGTGCACCTATTTTTACTTACAAGTGTAAGTAATTTACCTTGTTAACATTCATGCACCTAACTAGATCCACATAATTATAACGTTAGGTGCAACTAGTTATAACATTAGGTATACATTTTACTTGCACATGTAATGCAATTTACTTGCACTTAGGTTCACTATATGAAACTGCTACTTGCACTTGTAATACATTTTAGAGTCATTTCCAATTTTGGTCCTACTGTTATTGGGGCATGTGGCAAAAATTAATGAAGTGGACTAAAATTGGCAATGCCCCAATAACAGTAGGACCAAAAATGGAAATGACTCTACATTTTACTTGCACTTTGATGTTCAATTATTTACGAAAATATCATCAAGCTTTTCAAAAATTCAGTGTTTCTAATTTGTTAGATTTGGACACCTGAACGGATGACATGCGTTCTTATATCTTTTCTGGGCGAGTGGTTCACACCTGAACGCGCGCTCTCTCTCTCACTCGCACACTCGCACGCGCGCATATATACATACATATATATATATATATATATATATATATATAATTGAGTACATGTATTTTCGTAAAAATGTGTGCAAATAGACAATTAAGAATATTTCACACATTTTTACGAATATACATGTACTCAAGTGTGTGTGTGTGTTAAACACCTCTGTAATACCTTCACCCTTAGTCTTACTATTTGACCCAATCGAAAGAATATAAGCTTTGGTATTCAAAGGACAATAGATACAAATAAAATGGCCTTGCATGCATTATAGTTGAGAGTTGAAGAAGTATATTCTAATTAGATTGAATACAGAATATTTGTGTTGGAATTATTCAATTAATACATTAATATATCATCACATTGATTTTGTAATAAGAATATAATTCATCAAATGTATTTAAAAAAAAAATTGAATTCCAAAAATTGCCATCATCATTCATGGAGTTATAAATAGTATAGGTTGGAAGGTGCATTAATCAATGTGTAGACTTCCTTGCAAATATGGGACAAGATTCGGCATGGGACATACTACTCTATTGGACCATCCATCTGACGATTTGAAAAATCTGCTCGTCCGCGATGCTCAAACAATCGCTTCTAGTAGGTGGCACGAATCTCCGGGAACCTCCGAGTCCCTCCCCTCACAACAAAAAATAAAAAAATAAATAAAAAATCCACCAATAATCAAACTAGCTTAGGAAGTAATTTTAGGAAACATGCAAATACTAGTTGCGGTAGTCTTAGGAAGTAATCTTAGGAAACATGTAAATACTAGTTGTGGTTCTCAAAGTTGGTAAAATCACCATCAATCAATTCCTTCCATTAAAAGGGTTATAAATAATAAAAAGTTCACTTAATATTATGTTACTAAAGTTTGTAAATGAATTGAAAAGTAAAAATGAAAAGATGATAATTTTAAAAATGTCTTATTATTGTACAATGAATAAATCAAAATGTACAAGTTATCAATGCATATTATTACACTAACATAATTTTTATTCACATTATAATTTTACCAAAAAGCAAGTACATGCTAATAATTAAATATCAAGAATTATTCAAAGGAAAATAATCACTATATGTTCGGCTAGTTACATTTTTAATTCGTTCACAATAATCCCATGTTTTTACACCATTGAAAAATACAAGTTCAACATCATAACTGCCAAGAGCTGCAAGTTTATTTGTCATTCTCATTATTCACCCAAGTCCAATAACAACCATACCCCCATGTGTTCAAAACCTTTGAACAACAATCGAGAGAAGGGTTTTGCCCTGGACGCTGGCGTCCATTAATTCCATCCGCTTGAACAATTCCAAGAGTTAATTTCCAACATTCATGGGTTGGTTCTTCTATTGAACATTTTAGATAGTCAACATTACATGATGAAAGTCTTATTCTTCCCATTGATATAGATAGCACCAATACCAACAAAAAGAAGATGGCATTAGAGTTGAAACTTTGCATTTCTAATATTCTTTTGTACTAATGAACAATTATTGAGGTACTGGTATGAATATTTGTCTATTATATAAACTCCTCTCTTGTCAAAGTACCAGTCTCTAAATAGTTTTGCAATTGTCTGTCAAAAAAAAAAAAGAAACCATGTCTAAATTCCAGTTACTGACTCGATTACAATGTAGTATATGTTCATAGCTATTTTCTCAACCTACTGCTTGAACCCACTCCCATCATCCATGTGGGAGTGCTAATCGGGACACCGGGTGCCACTAGACCACAAGGTCTTTGGCATATATAATAACTATTTGATCATAATGTGTGTAGAGTTTCTACTATACTTGTGTTGTATAGTAAGAAAAAGAATTATTTTTTGTACTTAAATTAGGTAATGCTAACCTTGTAAGACTTCATAAATCTCACTTGAACAAGTAGTGCAATTCACAATGCAATTTTTTATTGTTTCATTATGTTTAAAAGTCCATGATACCTGAAACATATTAAAGGAAAAATAACAACATATATAACCCACACTATGAATGGAAGACAAATAATGAAATTAATTAGATCATAAACAAATACACGCACTACATATGGATTGCTTAATTTTCTTTTTAATTACTGTAACAAATATCATATATCATACGTGGTGCATTTAAAGTAAAATACCTATTTACTAGTGTCTAACCTGAACAGTATCGAATGCAGACATCAAGAATAAGATAGGAGTTTGGATGTCTTGTTGCACATTCTGAGCAATAATTAATATAATTCATATTAAAGCTGAAACAATTAAAATTAAGAATAACTAATTAAGATATTAATTACCAGATGCGGACTTAATCTCGATGTGTAAGTTTTGGGTAACGACTTAGTCGATCCCTGATCCATATAAACAAATTAAACTTTTGATTTGATTGTATAATATAAAAATCTCTAGCTGCAAGAAATAAATTGTATATAAAAGCAAATTGATTTAATTCTTTATTGAAAAATGTTTATTATCTTTAACTAGTATTTTCGCCCGTGGTTGCACGGAATGATTTTTGTTATAATGTGTTAAGAATATTTAGATCGCTATATAATTATATAAATTATAACATCAATATTATATATTGCGAATGATGAAAATGGTTGAATCAATTATGTTTTCTAATGTTATCCTTGCTTGAATTCAAGCAAATAATTTGTCAATTACCCGTGCGATGCATGGATAAATATTTTAAATTATATATTTAGATAATAAAATTAAAGATAGAATAATAAAAAAGTTCTAATATTGAATGTGTACAATTATTTTATTATGTGATTAGTATAAAAATATCACTTAATTAATATAATATTTGTTCTCTTGTAATATTGAATTGCTTGTATATATTAATCGTCACAATATTTTACCAAAAAACATATTATAAAATATTATGTTATTAGATACAACACGTGATTTTAAAACATTTGAATTTAAATAAATCAAATGTGCCTAGAATATAAACATAATTATGCAAATTAAACATACATAAAATATGCTAGTAATATGCATAGTCCACATATATTGTATACATGTCATTTAATATAGATACATGTAAAAGATAATCATTGCTATTATTTTAGTAATCTAATCTAAGTAAATACTAAATAAATAAATAAAATACAATATATATGTGAATAACATATACCTCCACATCTTTGAGCACAGATTCTAAGGTTGCTCCTCGGTTGTTCTTGACTTCATAAAGACGAAATAATCGTACTTTTATTGTCCATGCAGTATTATAGGCGTTTATCTTATTAAGTGCAACAAAAAGAGGGGCCATTATAGGTAGATTTTTTTTTCTTTGTATGATGCTAAAGTGCTAAGATATAGTGAAAGATGTGGAATTGGTTGAAGGATTGTATGATTTATATAGTGATATGAGAATTTATTAGATAATAAATTTATTTAGAAAAGTTTAAAAATAAATGGTAAATGATTAATAATAATTATAATTATTGATTGACAACCAATTTGAATAAAGCCAATTTCATTCAATTTCATTCATTTATGCAAATTTCATTTGTTTCAACCAATTAATAATTAATAATATGCCAATTTCATTTCTTGCAAAGAATTTCATTCTTTTGAGGCAACATATTCGTAATCGGAGTGATTTTGCATCGATAAAATGGAATCAGTATACAGTACTAAATATAATGGCTCCCAATAAAAGGGTGAGTAAAAAAATGTATTAAGTGCCATTAATGTGGACTAATAACTTATGTTAATAATAATTTGTTAGCTTTTCTTCTCCCAAATTATTATAAATTGCTATCTTGTTAGGACAAAAGAATGAATTTGAGGCTACAGCACATGTGGTCCGCTGGTCTAGTTAACACTCAAATTATTGTACCACTTTGAATTAATTTTTAAATTAATTTGGTCAATCAATTATATGAATCATTGACTATACAACCGTAATCTAATTTCGTCATTTATTTACTTTCCGTTATTTTCAAGGTTATTATTAAGTCATTTATTTACTTGCCGTTATTTTCAAGGTTATTATTAAACCTCTTGTTTACTTATTCAACTTAAAAAAAAAAATTGAGACTACTATACATGTTTGACTGAGCATCCCATAAAATTAATAAGACGTGACAATATATGCTTTATCTCAACTAAAAATTTAAATTGATAATTAAACAGCACATTTATAATTTTATATTATATGCTCAAGGAGCTCCACCTATAGATTAACATCACTTCATTGGTATTGAATTAGTGAGTCGTCCATAAACTCAATAATAAAATTCCACTACCTGTTTGACTGAACCACAATGAGCTAGGGAGTCTTAAATTGGCAGAAATTGGTTGCCCATTGAATCATCATTCGATTAAAAATATATATAAAAAGTATTTATTTTCTCCTATATATATCACCCCGCTCTCCTATATTATCTTAATTTAATTATATTAATTGGTATATCACTTACTTTTTATTCCAATTTTACTTTATTAAAATATAATCAATCCTTTTATTATTTAAAATTATTTTATCAATTATAATTATTATAATTAAAATTCGTAATAAAAAATACGGTAGGTGAATTGCATTCTTTTATAATTAAAATTTGTAATCACAAATACAGTAGGTGAATTACATTTTTTTTTAAATTTACCTTCATTCTGGGCTGTTGATTTTTGTAAATATAATTCACTTAATTATAATAATAAATTAAATAGCAAATATAATTAAGGAAATGAAATTATAAAATTAACTAAATGTATATCATAAATATTTAAGAATTAAGGATGTGACTAAACCACAGTTTATTTAATTTCTATTTTCTTTCATTCTTTTTCTTTTTGTCGTTATAAAATTAAAAAAAAAACATTTAAAAAAAAACGTTTAGTTCTAAATTGTTTAAAAAAGGGCAAAACGGAATCCACATGCTCGTCCCATAAGGTTACGGTCAATCGACTTTCCCTGAATAAAAACAAATTAATTTTGTAATAAAGACTATATGTTTACACATGTCTGAATATCATGCTTAATGCAATCGACTTTCACTGAACATTGTGAATAGGATATCATGCTTAATGAAATCTTTAATATTATTTACAAAAGAATATTTACGGTCAATATATTATTTTTGTATTTTGAAATAAAATAATAAGGCATAACAAATTACAAAAGTGCATACCTACAATCCTCAATAACAAAATCAATCAACCTTTGGAAATTTTGTTTAACTTGAATATCTTTTGGCTGATGAATGGAAACGACACGACCAATCAAATCTGTGAAAATAATAAATACATTAACATGACATAGGATTTGTATAACATTAAATATAAAACGACATTGGAATGATAACTTACCAATTAACTGGTTACAATCAACACCTCCTGGAGCCTTTAAGGATCCAAAATCCTTAAATTGAAACATGTTTTTCGGAAAAATGGAATCATCTTGATCCGAAAAACTGATCACCGTATCATCGTTTTCTTTCAGGATGTATTTGTGCTCGCATGTCTTAAACCTCATGCGAGATGTATGCACAATGAAATTCTGAATGTCATAAACCTCCTTCCCTCAAAAGAGTATTGAATTTTTGAACATATTCTTTTGGAATTTGTAAATGGATGCAAATTCCCTATGAGAATCATTCAGTAATTAAAATTATTATGTAGATATTCAATAAAAGAGAAAATTTTGTTATTTAAATAATGTATAATGCAATACATACCTTATAGTCATGAAATAAGCACTCTAGAGTTTGGTGGTTCAGTGGTGTGCGTTGATATTCTTTAGAAAAATAATAACGCATTAAACGAAGACATATGGATGTTTTTCTTGTCCTAAGAGAGAGTTGGGATGCAGAAAGAAGACTTGAATCCATACTTTATTGTCGAATAGAATGACAATAGAATGACAATACAATGAAAAAATAATATGTATGTAAATTGATCATGAGGTGTATCATATATATATATATATATGAATAAGATGGAGTAAGATTGACCACTTTAGTAGGATATTACCATTTGAAATTTGGTTATAAATGGTTATAAATTAAAATGTAATAAACTTGAATATTTGCCAGATATAGTACATAATAGTAGAATGGCGGAGTAGTATATATTAGGAAGACAATTATGATGATAATAAGAAAAAAAATTATGTATAGCATAGTATAAATATAGATTTTTATTCTAGTGAGAACAATTCTTTAGGTGTGGATGTGAGGAAAAATCTAAACCATTGATCTGCAAGATCTGATGGATGAGAAATCAAGTAAAAAATGAGCGGGGTCATTTTCATAAATATTATAAACTTTTAAAATGAGCGGAGTCATTTTCATAAATATTACAAAATTTGTTAAATATAACGGAAGTTTAACATTAAATTCGTTAGGCAATTTATTTCTTTTGGTGAGGCCATTTGATCTTGGGAAGTGTTGGCTACATGATGCACAAAGTTATCAAGCTCGCGGGCGAGCTTGATGTCCAGGAGGGGTGTAATGATACATTATGAGGAAGTCTTATTTTGTTATATTACATACTTTAGATATTAATAAATTACTAAATAGTTATTTAGAAAACTAATAAATACTTATTTAAAAATTACTAAATAATTATTGAACTTATTACTGTTAGTCTTTGAATTAGTTTAGGTATATTAATTATTTAGAAACTACCAATTACTTATTTTTTAATTTAGAAACTTTTCTAATCAACCCTATAAAAGGGAGTGTTATTTAGAATAATAGGGAAACAGAAATTTAATCCAGTGTTTAAGTTTACTTTGAGTTTCTTTTGTGGATTGAAGGGTTCGACACAATGCCGAAAGCCAAAGAAGGATTGTCGAGGCCTGTGGATGTCGCCGAGGTTTACCGAAGGCGAGACATAGACGGCGGCGGAATCGTTCATCTTGTTAGAGATGACGTGATCGGTCGAGAGAACATAGGCCGGCGGCCAGTCCGAGCTGGCGGTAGCGCCTTGCACCCTCGGAGGCCATTAAAGATATTACCAATATGATTGATTATTCTCTCATTTACCTGGTTAATTGCAATGCAATTCCTGATTTGATTCACTGCTTGATTGATTGGTATTTATTGTTGTAACATTAAATGTCCATTTATAGTGAGTGGCGTTTCTAATTTGTACAGGCCTACGAAACGAGAAGAGAACGGTTGAGAGAAGGAGAACCAGGGACGCCATTGCTCCGGGATCAGACTGCTCTTAATCCTACAGTACTTCAAAAGCTACAAAGGACTCCCAGCGCTAAGGCTGAAAAGGAGAAGGCTGAAAAGGAGAAGGCTGAAAGGAGAAGACTCTCATGTCCATTGCGTTGATTGATTTTGAGAATTAACATTTTTTAGAATTTGGAGGATAACTTTGAATAGTTTTATAAAGTCTTTTTAAATTTGATCTTTGAGAATTTTTGTGCAATATAGCCTACCACTCTATATGTCTATGAAGGTTGAGCAATTCCCTCACCAACTTTAGATGTCGTTGATCAAATTAATTAGTACACGTGTGACATGAACACTGCAGAAGGTCGAACATATTTAATATATACTAATAATAACAATAATTTTTGTATATACGAATTGATATTCCTATTAACGAAAATAATTAATTTAGTGTAATTGATTAATAATAATGGTCTAATAATTATTATGGTAATTAAGCTAAATATTGATTGTTGAATTTATTTTTATACTCCGTAATAATTAAAGTTGAATTATTTTATTGGGTGGATAATAATAATGATATATAGGGAGCAGTATTTGGCTGCCAACTCCAATAATATTCGCCAGGAAATCATAAATGTGGACTGCACAAAAGTCCTAAAATAGTTTCCGCGTGCCGCGCCAGGGCTATTCGCCCAAACATGGTATAATATTCTATAAATACACCCAACACAGCTCTTCCTCATCAAAATTCAAAACCAACGTTGTAAACTCAAAAAAAAAAAAAAAAAACAAAAATGTCTTCAGCTCCATTAATGTCTTCTTCTTCCTCTCTCGATCCGGCCCTCGCCAACAACCTTCGGCCTATGGATGAAATGTTCTCTCGACCAATCACCCTGGCCGACGATCCGCGGCCAGTCTCGACATAAAAGGAGACCTCCTAATCGGAGTCCCAACGACACCTGCCGCCGCCGCACTTCCTGCTCCGACAGCCCCGGTCAGTCCATTAGCGCGCCCCTGAACGGGCTTCGGACGCCGAGATCATCCACGTCATCTCTAACAAGATGAACGATTCCACCGCGTCCATGTCCGTTCCTTCCTTAACTGCCCAAGAAATGTCCATTTATAGTGAGTACTTGGGCAGCTAGGGGAGGAACGGACATGACGCAGGCGAAATCGTTTATAGTGTGCCTTGCCGTCATGGTACCATTAAATGTCCATTTATAGTAAGTGCTTCATTTATGGCGTTTCTAATTTGTACAGGCCTAGAAGGAGAACCAGGGACGACGCCATTGCTCCGGGATGTTCTTTATCCTTCAGTAGCCACTCCATGTGCTCAGCTTGAGCGTCCTCCTTCTGTTGATAAACTGCCCAAGATTTTGAATGTGCAAGATTGGGAGTTTCTGACACCTGAGAAGAAACTCATCCTCAACTCCATAGACACAGTGGGGAGAGTATTCAAGGAAGAGCTACAAAGGACTCCCAGCGCTAAGAAGGCTGAAAAGGAGAAGAAGGTGAAGACTCTATGTCATGTCCATGCGTTGATTGATTTTGAGAATTAACACTTTTTTAGAATTTGGAGGATAACTTTGAATAGTTTTATAAAGTCTTTTTAAATTTGATCTTTGAGAATTTTGTGCAATATAGCCTACCACTCTATATGTCTATGAAATTCCTAGAAAAATGCTAGTAGCTTTCAATCTACTGCAATTTATCCATAAGTTGGAAAGAGTGAAGTTTTCAACATCACACATTATGTTAAAAAGAATTATATATCTTCACAGAATTTTTTACCAATTAAAGTCACAAGAAGAGATTTATTCCATGCAAACCCTCCAATAGTAATTGTATGTTTTTCTTGTAATTCAAGAATTATTTACATGTATATACCTATCTCCGTATTCACATTGGATTTCTTCCCTCAACTCAACAACACTTGTTTAAAATTTACCTTTGCGAGGATTATGCCAAATTGAGAGTGTATGTCACTTTTCATTTAATTAATTAATGGTATTGGTTTAATTTTATGACTACGAGGTAGCTAGTTGATAGGTCAAAAATTGTACGAAAAATAACAAATGCTAGTAAGTATTAATCGAACCCTTTACAACGTGCATTTCAATGGGTGTTTATACACAAGCAAATTGACCGAAAAAGGAAATGAAATTGTTTACAAATTGAGATTATGAAACTGTCTTTAACCAAGCCTAGATTTTTTTTTCTCCTAAAATGCAAGATCTCATTTATAAAGTGAGGAAGGGAAACTAGAATATAATGAATTTGGTGATGGATCTTCCAAATATTTTTTAGATTGAATATTTTCTCACACAACTATGCGCTCCGAGCTGGCGCGCTCACTACTTGTCCAACCACATGCTTAGTCATGCTGACTGAGTGACTCGATAGGTTACTGTGTGTCCGGGTCCATTAAGTATTATGATTTTGAATTATTCAATAACTCAATTATAGATTTTTAAGTTATAAAAGTGTAATTTATACATAGTTTGATACCATATTTCTGGTTCATAATTAACCCATTCATGATGGAGTAATGGTGAAATAAATAACCACACTCATGATCTTTCATTGTATGATAATGGTCAATGAAGATTTATATATTCTTATAACAGTTAACAATAAATTTTCAACAACTAGTTTGACAATAGTAATTGTTTTCAATGACTAGCTTTAGCATAATCAATCTTGTGATCCATATCATTGGGTCATTGTTGTCATTGGGCCTATCGAGCCTACTAAATGATTGAGCAATCGTTATATCATGGACTAGGTGATGATGTATAATGATGAGTGTAAATAGATGGTGTAAATGTCGTTCCGCTGAGGATTGGGGCTATGACACGTATTGTGTGAATTATTAAATCATAGGCACTAAAGTATTGGAATTCACTAGAATCCAAGGAAAATATGATTTAGGAATTAAAATAAAATAAAAGATGCAAATAAAATAAGGTTATATGATAAAAGAATGGGTTAGATTAGGGATATTGCAATCTTGATGCTCTAAAAATCTCAAAATTAAGGAAAAACAATTAACCAAGGGATTTATTGGCAATGCACTCAAGAATTCAAGTTAGCTACTTTCGTAATCAATAACAAGAATTAGGCTAAGATTGCCCCACTTTCGTGATGCATCAATCATAACCTTAAACACAAAAGCATTATGAGCCCACAAATTACCCCTATTCTCATAGTAGGAAAAATTGGGTTTAAATTGGTTAGGTTGAGTCTTTCACCCAACTTTCGTTGTGATGAAATCCTCTCCAAAACAAATCAATAAAAGCTGCGCATCAATTATCAGTAAGAGGAATTTATAATCCAACTCAAACATAAAACCCTAGATCAATAAATTATCCCTTTATTCAATAATTATAATCCTAACATCAAGAATAACAATAGAACCCTAATCCAAACCCAAAAGCTAACTACTCATGCAGCATAAAAGTAAATAGAACAAAGCAATAATAAATAACCATAAACATAGCAAGAAATCTGAGAAGAAAGTAAATAAATGAATAAGAGAACTTTACTGATGAAGAACAAATCCAACTTCAATCCGAGATTCCAAGCTTGAAATTAAATAATCTAATATATAACTAATTTAAACTATGCTAGGGAAATAAAACTAAAACTAACTAGGGTTGGGAACTCTGTAAGGGGACCTCCTTTAATTGTAGAGAATATGTAGAATATATAGGAGGTAGATGGGCCTTGGGCCCATGAGGCAACTTCTAATTCTTTTCCAATTCTGATTCTTGTTTCCTTTCCTTGTAATTTTATTTTCTTCCAAAACTTGTCCAAATTGTTCCAAAATTCTTCCTTTGCTGCTCCTTGTGGATAATTCAACCCTTGTAACAATATAACACACAAACAATTCTCAATTTCATTAGGATAAGGAAAATAAGCATTAAAACAACTAAAGTAAAGAGTGAATTATTGTACAAAATAGTAGATATCAACTCCCCACACTAGAACTTTTGCTTGTCCTCAAGCAATTACCAAGGACAATCCACCTTCCAAGCACTACAACTGATTACACTTCCTTCCTGCACAACCAATCATTCCACCAACCAACTTGTACAACCTAACCTGCTTCAAGAATTATCTCAGAATCACAAGTGAGTTCCCCTCTCAGGCCAATAACCGGGCACCCGAATTAAGGTAGATTAGGACCATGTATGCACATGTACTCAGTTGAGATTATGCAAGACTTGGCTTAAGATGAACTCCCGTAGACATGCCCTTCATACTCACATAGATCACTCTTAAAATTGCATGCTAAGATCAAATAGGTCTTTATTTGGCTGTAA
>CP025650.1:6351527-6418149 GCA_003576665.1 Ipomoea trifida
GAAAAGAATTTGGAAAAATTATAAATGATTAGGATATATTAGGAATTTAATTGGAGGCTGCACAATAAGAACACAAAGTACAATATGTTATAGCATACTATTACACCAACATTTTTTTAGTTTCAGTTTGCGGTCTAATATTATTGGCTCTTATTATAAGTGTAGATATATGGGCACGCTCAGGTGCGAACCCTCGCCCAAGAAAAAAACGATAACGCTTCAATTCGCAACCGTCCACGTGTTCAGATCAACGAACCAAATGTAATTTTAAAAAAACGATGCGGTGACATTTTCGTAAATAACTTAAACTTTGGTGCAAGTAATTGTGTTATAAGTGCAAGTAACTAGTGCACGTTTGCAAGTAAAAAGTGCAAGTAAAATCACTTACAAGTGCACCTATTTTCACTTACAAGTGTAAGTAATTTACCTTGTTAACATTCGTGCACCTAACTAGATCCACATAATTATAACGTTAGGTGCAACTAGTTATAACATTAGGTATACATTTTACTTGCACATGTAATGCAATTTACTTGCACTTAGGTTCACTATATGAAACTACTACTTGCACATGTAATACATTTTACTTGCACTTTGATGTTCAATTATTTACGAAAATATCATCAAGCTTTTCAAAAATTCAGTGTTTCTGATTTGTTAGATTTGGACACCTGAACGGATGACATGCATTCTTATATCTTTTCTGGACGAGTGGTTCACACCTGAACGCGCGCGCTCTCTCTCTCACTCGCACGCGCGCATATATATATATATATATATATATATATATATATATATAATTGAGTACATGTATTTTCGTAAAAATGTGTGCAAATAGACAATTAAGAATATTTCACACATTTTTACGAATATATATGTACTCAAGTGTGTGTGTGTTAAACACCTCTGTAATACCTTCACCCTTAGTCTTACTATTTGACCCAATCGAAAGAATATATAAGCTTTGGTATTCAAAGGACAATAGATACAAATAAAATGGCCTTGCATGCATTATAGTTGAGAGTTGAAGAAGTATATTCTAATTAGATTGAATACAGAATATTTGTGTTGGAATTATTCAATTAATACATTAATATATCTGTTCATAGCTACTTTCTCAACCTACTGCTTGAACCCACTCACATCATCAATGTGGGAGTGCTAATCGGGACACCGGGTGCCACTAGACCACAAGGTCTTTGGCATATATAATAACTATTTGATCATAATGTGTGTAGAGTTTCTACATACTTGTGTGAATGTATAGTAAGAAAAAGAATTATTTTTTGTACTTAAATTAGGTAATGCTAACCTTGTAAGACTTCATAAATCTCACTTGAACAAGTAGTGCAATTCACAATGCAATTTTTTATTGTCTCATTATGTTTAAAAGTCCATGATACCTGAAACATATTAAAGGAAAAATAACAACATATATAACCCACACTATGAAGGGAAGACAAATAATGAAATTAATTAGATCATAAACAAATACACACACTACATATGGATTGCTTAATTTTCTTTTTAATTACTGTAACAAATACTCCCTCCGTCCCGAAATGGATGTCTCATTTGCTTTTTGCACGCTTTTTAAGAAATTAAAGTAAATGTGGTATGCTTTCCAATTATGCCCCCAACTTTTTCACTTTTGGAAATAAAAGCAATAAAGAAATGAAAAGTCATAAGGGTAAAGTGGGTAAAATAGAATGATGGTGATGTTCACTTTTAGAAAGATGACAATATTTTGGGACAAACTAAAAAGGAAAGTAAGACACATAAAATGGGACGGAGGGAGTATCATATATCATACATGGTGCATTTAAAGTAAAATACCTATTTACTAGTGTCTAACCTGAACAGTATCGAATGCAGACATCAAGAATAAGATAGGAGTTTGGATGTCTTGTTGCACATTCTGAGCAATAATTAATATAATTCATATTAAAGCTGAAACAATTAAAATTAAGAATAACTAATTAAGATATTAATTACCAGATGCGGACTTAATCTCGATGTGCAAGTTTTGGGTAACGACTATGTTGGTAGTATGCTATCTCCTCATAAATCACAGTATAATGTTCCTCTGAGTAACAAAAATATTGGTTCTGGCCATCATGGATACTATGGTAATCCTGGATTTAGAGTTGGTTTGTCTTATCCTGGAAGTCTGTTGACTAGTCCTGTCATTCCAAACTCTCCTGTAGGACCTGGTAGTCCTATCAGACACAGTGATTATAATATGAGAGTTGGTGGGGGTATGAGAAACTTTGGTGCGGGCATGATTGGACCTTGGAACTTGGATAACATGGAAAACAGCTTTGCATCCTCTCTGCTGGAAGAGTTCAAGAGCAACAAAACCAAATGCTTTGAGCTATCAGAGATTGCTGGTCATGTTGTCGAATTCAGGTGTGTGACAGTTAAATATATATCTATTTTTTGAATTGTGTATATGGTAGACTTGAATCTAATAAATTTTGTTTCTTCTGCATCAGTGCGGATCAGTATGGCAGCCGGTTCATTCAACAAAAACATGAGACTGCCACTACTGAGGAGATTAACATGGTCTTCCAAGAAATTATTCCCCAGGCACTTACACTTATGACAGATGTCTTTGGCAATTATGTAATCCAGAAGGTATATATTGCTCTTGTCCAGAGTATGTATAATTGCTGAGTGGTCTCAGATAGGATGTGCTTTGCTCTTTTTAACTAGATTCTCTGTAACTTAATATTTTCTTTTCAGTTTTTTGAACATGGAATGCCATCTCAGAGGAGAGAACTGGCTAGCAAGCTCTTTGGGCGTGTTTTAACACTGAGCCTCCAAATGTATGGTTGCCGAGTGATACAAAAGGTAAAGGAACCAAATTTGCAAATCTCTAACATGTCAAAATCCTCCTGATCATACCTGTATGCTAAATACTGGATGTGATATTGCTGAACTACCAAGTAATGAAAGAATTTAGTTTCTAGTGTTAACTTATGCTTTTGGTTCTGATTATTGTTGAAGTCCTCTTGTCTTTGCACAAAAAGTATGCTGTGTTTTCTTAGGTGGGTAATTTGGTAATATTTTAAGCATTTAATTGAACCATGTGATTTTGAAACTGGATTAAAAATGAATATGAGTCGCACTGCAGGTAATCGAGGTGGTTGATGTGGACCAGAAGATTAAAATGGTCGAAGAGCTTGATGGTCACGTCATGCGCTGCGTACGTGATCAGAATGGGAATTATGTAATCCAGAAGTGCATTGAATGTGTACCAGAGGATCATATTCAATTTATTGTTTCAACATTTTTTGGTCAAGTTGTTACTCTGTCCACTCATCCATATGGGTGTCGTGTTATACAGGTAAAATCATAATGTATCAGGAGTTAGCTTCATTAGATTTGCACTATTTGGGGGAGATTACTAATTGATTTTTGTAATTGGCAGAGAGTACTAGAACACTGCAAGGATCCAAACACCCAAAGTAAAATGATGGAGGAGATTCTAGGATCAGTAAGCATGTTGGCACAGGATCAGTATGGTAATTATGTTATACAGGTATGATGTGTATCTACCGAGCATTTTATTTTATTTTTTGGGACTTACATTGCTCTGCGTTTTGAAGTATCTTTTTGATGAATATGTACTCATACTCTGTTTTGTTGTCAGCTGAAGCCTTTTAATATACTGTATTGTAGTGTACTCTCCTTTTCCTCACAATCTACTCGTTATAACATATGTGGTAGAATTACGGCCAAAACAAGATTTACTCTTTCGATTTCTTGTGATTTTAATATCCTGATTTTATCATTGAATGAAGTTTAGCAAGGGGAATGGATTATTACAGATCTAGTTGTCAAGTAATATCAAATTATCAATCATTTTATTCTATTGTCTGACATTCATATCTCACATTTCTCATTATCTACTCTCGAGTACAATTTGGCAGTGGCAGTTTAAGTTTTTAGGTCTAACAAGCTGTATAAGGCAATCTCTTTGACTTCCCATGATCCCATCCCTGTCCTTAAAAGGGGCCTCCTTATATATATGCCTTCCTTCCATTATACCTATAGAGGTCTAATAGAAGTCCATTTATTTAGAGACTATGGTGTCTTGGTACCTGCTTTACAAATGTCTCATGTGATTAAAAATCCTAACAGCATGTACTGGAACATGGAAAGCCGCACGAGCGTACTGCGATTATACGGGAACTAGCTGGGAAGATTGTTCAGATGAGCCAGCAGAAGTTTGCCTCCAATGTTGTGGAGAAGTGTTTGACTTTTGGTGATCCCAGTGAAAGACAGCTACTAGTGAATGAGATGCTTGGTACAACCGATGAAAACGAACCTCTTCAGGTTTGGCAATGTTTTGAGTTCTATTGCTCCATTACTATATTTGTGAAGTGCTGAAAATATTTCTTTTGTCCGGTCCGCATTGTGGTTGGAATCACTAGTGCATGAGGCACAGATAATGTCTCCTCTCTTCCATTGATAGCTAGCACTGATTTTGATATCTTTTATTCATGCTTTAGAGGCTCATCCTTGAAAGTCCCCCCCCCCCCCCCCCCCCCTGCAATCTTAACTAGTGTATAAGTTCAGAATTATTGCTTTGCTGGTTGAAAATTTGTCTTTTCCAGTTGTGGGCATGAGGAATTATTGAAGCAACTTAAAATAGTTGCCTGATATTTTACGTGATAAATCTTTGCGTTCGAGGAAAATTATACCTCAAGCTTATAGTATCCTTTCACATCATTAAACACCATCTAAATGGTTATTGTGTTTGTGTTTCTGTTCTGAGTGTCTGGCTCTTTTTTTGGCCAGGCAATGATGAAAGATCAGTTCGCAAATTATGTTGTACAGAAAGTTTTGGAAACTTGTAGCGATCAGCAGCGTGAGTTGATCCTTTCACGAATAAAAGTGCATTTGAATGCATTGAAGAAATACACATATGGGAAGCATATTGTTGCTCGTGTTGAGAAGCTCGTTGCTGCTGGGGGTAAGTGATACTTTCCCTTATTATCGTTGATACATAGAACCTATTTGTGATGCTCGAGTAATTTGTTCCTCTTTTGTCCGTTCTAAAATGAAGAGAGGAGGATGGCCGCCCAGATCCCAAATCCAGCTTAGATGTTATAGGAAGAAAGATGTACAGCTAACTGAGGCTAGTTTGAGCTACCTCTCTTCCTTTAATTTCTCGAGTGTCTAGCGCCGTGGCTCTGTACGTATCACAAGGAAAGGAAAGATGATATTATATAGACCGATTGCAAATAAAGTCGACCCCCCGCCCTCGTACTAGAGAAGTGTACATTGTGTAGTTTTAAGGTTTATACGTAGATGGAAGTAAAAGCCGAGGCTCTGATGCAACGATCCGAGGGCCGTGCAGAGGAAGTCGATTTTCTACAGGGTGTAAAAAATTATGATGATAAAAATGAGGTTGAGGTAGTTTATGTATCAAAACGTGACTGTACAAATGTTTCCTTGTGGAGAGTTTGATGGTTTTTTTAGAAGTGTTTCTTTCATGTACTGTATTTACAATTTTTTCTTGTATGGTTGGCTGGCTAGTTGCCTTCATCTATAATCTATTATTCTGTTTTCCTTCTCTTTTTATTTTTTATGTGTTAGCTATTTCTCTCAATTTTTTTAGTGTGACCGTATTTTATCAACTTTTGTACTATAATTTTATTTTATTTTTCTATTGACATGGACTTTTCCCTGCCCCCTAGAAGGCTAGAACCTTGATGAAGCATTGTTACGCCTATAATTTTAATTTAGAGCAAATTGTCACTTTGGTACCTTAGCTATTCAATTTTTGTCAATTTCGGTCACTATTAATTATTATTAATTGCAATCCATGACTTTCAAAATTGTTAATTTTGTACCTTAACTATTCAATTTTTGTCAATTTCGGTCACTCGACCAAATTAACGGCCAAATGTCACCAGAAAGTCCTAAACCCTAAAATAATAAGTGTATTTTAGTCATTTCACATCTCTTGTCTTCTTTTCCGGTGAGCTCCCCACTTTTCTTCTTCTCCGGTGGACCAAGCTTCTAAATTGTCGTTCTGATCGGACTCTTTGTCTCCGGCTCTCCGCCACCGTCACCACATTCAACCCCTCGCCGCCGTACTTACATTGCAAGCACTCAAGTCCCAGATTAACCATTCCAGTTAGAAATTCATTTCAACAAAGCCAAGTTGAAAACCATTCCAGTGAAGCCAAGTTGAGCTCATAGGTTCTTAATTAATTAAGCATGCTTTAAGAAATAATCATTTTTGAACTGTTTCTAAAACCTAAACCATTTCAATATTTAAAAAATTCAAACTATTACTATTATGTAATTGAGTACAACTCATCAGACGAGCATGACCATTTGATTAAATTGGGAGAAATGTATAGATGTAGGTAGATGGAAGCTTATCGACTTCGCTGCACAGAGAAGGTGTCGACCGTCGACGATAATCTGGGAACTGAGCGATTGCAAAGGAGGCACAACGGCGAGTGGTTGAATTTTAGCTCGCCGGAGAAGAAGAAAGAGATGTGAAATGACTAAAATACCCTCATTATTTTAGGGTTTAGGACTTTCCGGCGACATTTGGCCGGAGTGACTGAAATTGACAAAAATTGAATAGTTAAGGTACGAAATTAACAGTTTTGAAAGTCGTGGATTGCAATTAACAATACCCTATAGTCAGTGGACAAAAATGACAATTTGCTCTGTTAATTTAACAGTGATAAGTTAATGAATGCGTTACACGTATATAGATGTGAGAATGGAGATCTATAACATTGTTGGCATACCTAATCTTTCGAAAGCAAATTCTATTTGAGATCGTGACAGATCGGGGATGGGAGAATTTAACGGGGTGTTTGGTTCACGGAATAGGCAGGGAATGGCATAGCATTCCCAGTAATAGCCTATTCCGTTGTTTGGTTGGCATTTGTATTCCCAGGAACAATGTTCCTGGGAATGAGCTATTACCCTTGCAAGGGTAATAGCTATTACCAGGGCCCCCCCTGGTATTAGTCGATCTATTCCTGGCCTCTCAGGAATAGCTATTTTAATATATTTCCTTTTTTATCCTTTTCAAACCTAAATTTTTTCAGGCTCGCTTTTCTAAAATTCATCAACTCGCATCTCACCTCCGCCGTGCATGAGTATGTTCTAGGAATATATAATATTCTGTTTTATACTTCTATGGCATTGCAATTATATGTTTGTTTATACAGTACCTTATACATGATTAATTGATATATGCCCTTGGATTGTCCAATCCGATTATATACTGTGATATACTATGATGCATCCGAGACGTCTGGGCAGCGGCGAGGGAAGTTTTGTCAGCGGCGAGATTTTGTTGGCGGTCTGGCCATTGCATGGCCAATCGGAGGGCGTAGATGGTGTTCGGGGTGCGTTGAGAACGTCCCCAGCCGATCAGATTGCCGATTGGAGCTATCCGGAGGTTCCGGAATCTGTTGCGCAGCCGGCGATCTTCCAGCGAATAGAGAGGCTGACGAAGAAAGGGGCGGCGGCGATGCCTTCGGCGTGGTAGCGGCTGATCGTTCCATCGGACTTTAATCCAGTTCGACATCCCCACTTATGGTGGTAACTGGGTTTTTGCAGACGACGAGGGCGATCGCAGTAGCGTCGTCCAGGCAGCACACGAGCGTCTTCGTTCTCGCACGCGATTGCGACGGAGCGCTTCCGGCGGCGATTGCGGTGGAGGTTTCGTTTTCCGTAAATCAAAACTGCGTGGAGATTGCTCTTCTATTCCGATTTAATGATATTTAATTCAGCATAAAAGGCTTTAATTATTCATAACTATTTATGTTTTTTATGGTTAATTGTGGTTACGTTGGGCTTATATAATTTGCTTCCTGGATATATATATAATTTGCTTCTTGAATACCCCCACTATCCATTCACTATTTTATGTGTGTATATATATGATATACTATTTAGGCATCTTTTAAGTAGATTACTGAATAATAATAATAATAATAATAATAATAATAATAATAATAATAATAATAATAATAATAATAATAATAATAATAATAATAATAATAATTTTGTACAAGGGCATTTATGTCTTTTAAATATATATTCCATTTCTATTCCTTTAACCAACCAAACGTGGTAATACAATTCCCAAGTCTATTCCTTCCGGGAACCAAACGCTAGAATACAATTTCTATTCTATTCCTTACCTATTCTATTCCTTATGGAATAATATTCCTATTCCCTTAAAATTCATTCCCTGAACCAAACATGCTGTTAAGTCTTATGTATATGAAATTTAGTAATATTATTTTTTGCAGATTGTATATTATAGTTTTTTTTTGAAAGCATAATTTTGTTATATAGGATTTAAAATATTAATTATATGCAATTTTGTTATATTATTACCTTATTCCCTATAAAATAGGTATTACATTTATGCTATAAAATACTATATTTATATTATGAAGTATTATATACAAAGATTCTTATTACTTTATGGGAAAATAGTCAAATAGGCACTTAAACTTTTAAAAAGTGTAATTAAATGCTCAAACATGTTAAATTGAGACAATGAAGCTCAAATATCGATAAATAACCTATTGTTATAGGTCATTTGCATCAGTCTGGTGATCGACAACGACCGAGTTGTTGCCGGTCGCCTTCTCTTGGGGAAGGCGACCAGATCGCCTTCGCCGGGGGGAAGGCAACCAGTTCTAGTCGCCTTCTCTGGGGGGAAGGCGACCAGTTCGAGTCGCCTCCTCCGGCGACTCGACGGAGAAGGCAACCTTATGGTCAATGGTGATGTTTTTCGGCAAGTTTTGACCGATAACTTGGTACCGGTAAATTTACTTATTTGACCAAAAATAACATGCTTGAGTCTTTAATTGTATTTTTTAAAAGTTTAGGTGCCTAATTGACTTTTGGTGTAAAGTTTAGGGAACTATTTGAACCTTTTCCCTTTATTTATTACTCCGTATAAACTATCTATTATTGTTTTGCTATAAAGTATTATATATATGACTTAAAATATTGATAATATTGTAATTTTGCGATGTTATTACTTTATTTTATGTAAATTGTCAATTAGAGTTTTGCTATAAAGTACTCCACTTATGCCATAACGTATATTATATATAAGGCTTAAACTATGGATGATATTTGGAATTCTTTTATTACTTTATTTTTTGTAAATTATCTATTATAGTTTTTGCTATAAAGTACTACATTTATAATATAAAATATTATATATAAAACTTGAAGTATTAATTATATTTAAAATATTATATAGTTCCATTGAAATTTGATTTTAAAGTAGCTTTAAACCAAACTATATACATATATATATGTATGTGTATATATATATATATATGTGTGTATATATATATATGTGTATATATATATATATGTGTATATATATATATGTGTGTATATATATATATATGTGCATATATATATATACACACACATATATATATACACATACATATATATACACATACATATATATATATACACACACACACACACACACACATATATATATATATATATATATATATATATATATATATATATATATATATATATATATATATATGTATATATATATATATGTATATATACATAGGGATGTCAATCTGGCCCGAACCCGATGGGCTAGCCCGAAACCGACAGGGCTATAGCCCGAACGGGTTAGCCCGATAAAAAAATTAGCCCGATGAGCCCGAAACCGATTAGCTCGATGGCCCGATAGGGCTAGCCCGAAATTAAATGGGCTAGCCCGATAGCCCGAACAATTAAAAAAAATTTAAAAATATTTTTTATTATAAAAGTGATATGAAGCATAACATACTTGGAATTTATAGGTGAGTTCATCTTTAGTATTATTTTTTTATCACTAAGTACATTTTTAAATAAAATTTTAATGAATATATAAATATAAATATATATTACATATAATTAATAAATATATATATATATATATATAATATATATATATATATATATATATATATATATTTATTAATTATATGTAATATATATTATATTTATATATTCATTAAAATTTTATTTAAAGATGTACCTAGTGATAAAAAAAAATACTAAAGATGAACTCACCTATAAATTGTTAATTTGTTATGTTGGTATTTAATATTTAGATATTAGATTTTGGATTTGAGTTATGTGATGTTTCATGCATAGTTATTACGACGCCTCGTTAAGTCGCGACACCCCTTGACCGTCTTGTCGCTTAAGAAAATGTTAAAATTTGGGGGTCTTAAACCGAACCGAACACCGAACCGAATTAAATTCGAACCGTTGCAATTGCATTTGTTTAATTTTAATGTGCTCAATGCTCATCTGGTTGACCCGTTCTAATGAATCCGTATCCGGTTGACGACTTGATCCGTTTTATCGAATGTAAGTATTCATTTTCGATTTTAGTTCAAATAGTGTAACCCGCCCGATAAGCCCGGCAACCCGAAGGTTAGGGTTAGGGCTAACCCGAATCCGAGATTAAAATAATAATTAATCGGCAACCCGAATCCGATAAGCCCGACAACCTGACAGGACTAGCCCGAAACCGATAGGGTTGGCCCGATTGACATCCCTATATATACATATGTATATATACATATATATGTATACATATGTATATCTATACATACATGTATATGTACATACATATACATGTATATGTACATATATATATATATATACACATATACACACATATATACATATATATGTATATATACACACACACACACACACACACACACACACACACACACACACATATATATATATATATATATATATATATATATATATATATATATATATATACACACACACACATATGCGGGGAAGGATTCCCGTGCGATTGTGCGGTACAGACCTTAAGCATTACAATGATGCACTTTAAGTACACAAATCACGCACTTTAAGCACACAAACAAAGCACTTTAAAAACACAAACCACACGCACCTAAAGCTTTAGGCCGACGCACCTTAAGTACACAAACCACGCATCGTAAGTACACAAGTCACACACCTTAAGAACACAAACCACGTATCTAAGGTTTTAAAATGGCGCACCTTAAGTTTCAACAATTCACGCACTTTAAGCAGACATATCACGCACATTAAGAAGTAAAACAACGCACATTAAGAAGAAAAATGACGCACAATAAGTTTTAGGTTCACTTACCTTAAGTTTTAGGTTCACTCATCTTAAGTTTCAACACTCATGCACCTTAAGCATACAAATCACGCACTTTAAGAAAAAAAATTACGCACCTAAAGCAACCGCACAACCGTACGAAAAACATCCCACCGCACAACCGTAAGAAAAAACCGTGTCCACCATAAACCATATAGAATAATGTAGAGTGGAACAGGAAATAGTAATATTATTGATTGAGGCGTGAGGCCTAACAGAACACGTACAAAGCCCCAGGGGTACCGGCCAAAGAAATGGCGGCTCAAATAATAATTTAATAAATAATTAAATAATAGGGGAACTAGTAAACAAATACAATAATTAATGAACTCAGGGACTAACTAATAAATAAGTAGTAAAGAATACCCAACCACGCTGCCACTTAAGACTTGAACCCTGACACACCAATTAAGGGAGGAAGTCCTTATTACTGAGCTATTGAGTGGATCGCGATTTGAGAGATGATTTGCTTGGACCAAACCCCCCCCCCCCTTTATACTGCGGATGGGCTTCTTGGCACTCTCCACGCGTACGGCATCCATAAGGCGTCATCCCTCCACCAAGCACACGTCCCACGTCTTCCTATGACAGCCTTCCACCATCCATGTGCCCAAGCTCCCGGTCAAACTCCATAGAAGAAGGCATGAAGGACACGCCACTACACACCCGGGAGCCTGCTCGGGACGAACGTGCCAGCCGCGCACGAGGGGCGCGGCTGTTGCGCCGGTCACGCACTGGAGGGTGCACGGATGTGCACGGATCATCCTCCTTACCTGCACTCTGGTCCTATCATAAACAAATTGGGTTTGGCCCCAACCGAAAAATTTGAGCCCATACCCCGTGACCCATCAATAAATATATATATATATATATATATATATATATATATATATATATATATATATATATATATATATATATATATAGGATTTGGATCCAGTGAGATCACCATATCTACATGAGATTGTGAGATCAGATCCTAACCATTCTTTATTTATACTCAAGGGTTCAGATTTATTTTGATTAGATTTTAATTTAAGCTATTATTTTTAAACAATAGGGCTTTTTTAGTAATTTGGGTAACTATGTAAATTATTATATTTATGTTTTCCCAAGATTTCCTCAATCAGTTTCCTTGTACAAGTCTAAACGTCTAATTCTTCCATTTTGATTTCTTTTTCTTTCATTACTGGCTTTCTCTCTCCTTTCCGTCTATCTCCCTCCTACTGTCTCTCTCTCCATGGCAGGCTCCTTGCTCTGACGGTCAAAGAGGCGGAGGGCGTCTTCTTCAGATGGTGTGCAAGGTATGTTTTTGGTTTCTCCCTGTTTTTTAGAATGGTTATGAGTTGCGTATTTTTATTCGGTATTCTTAGGGTTTTTTTACCTGTTGTTTTCCGCCGTGTGTGTTTGTTGGGGTGGGGGGCTATTGTTTTTTCAGTAGGGTTTTCCGGCGGGATTGGGGGTGGTTGGGTTTTTAGGGTTTCAATGAGGGGGGGGGGGGGGGGATTCACGGATGGTAGGTGTAGGCAGCCGACGGTGCAGTGACCTGTATTGAATTAAGATAGCATTCGCAAATAATGCATCTCGTAGTTCTTTCTCCCATTTAGCCCACTCTTTTGCAAATGTCCCTTTTGCTGGCTCCAGTATGCCAGAGCAAAGAAAATGATTCTATTATTTATATGTGTGCATATACAAAAAAGTGGAGGGTAAGTTGATATAGAGACCTCCAAATTCTAGAACGAATAACAGTGTTAAACACAACATTTCTAAAGAAATATAGAAGAATATTGATGCACTAGTTAGTGATTAAGAGTTACTAATAAGAAAATGATAACAAGACAAAATGAAAGGCAAGAAGAGAATATGTTAATATTTCAGGCAAAGAAGTACTCTGCATAAAGTTTTTATTTATTTTAAAGTATGAATGAGGAGTCTATCAACTAGCAAAATATGAATGAGAAGTGTGCGTGGCCGTACTCAAGTATGTGCTCGTTATGGCTTTGTTTTTTTGTGTTGTTGTTTCATGATTTTTTCAGTTTGTGTTTGTGGATGTTCATTTGTTTGACTGTTGTGATTGTTGGTTGGGTGTTGTCATTATGTTTGTGCGGGGTTGGGCAACATTTTAATTTGTTGTTATTTTGAAAGTAGTTTTCGCAGTGTGCATCAGAGGCAGTGAGTCTGTGCAGACACATGTATGTTAGTGTCTTGTGATTATGTTCTTTTGGTCTTTACATTTTTGAAGTGTGTGTGTCTTAGACATGAGGTATGTGCTTAGCTCATTTGGGTATGACTGTTTGATATGCTCCAAACCCGCTTGTGGTCTTTGGCTAGTTTAGATGTGTGCATGGAAGGTATGGTGTGTGTGTGCGAACAAACGTCTGTGTGCATTGCATTTTTTGAAGCTTTAATATCGGGTTGCCTGTGCATTTAACTTTGATGCGTATGTATTTACAGGAAATGAATATGGCGGGATTCAAAATGTAGTTCAAGATAGTCCAAAGGAGAGCTGTCGGTGAGATTGGAATCGGGGACATCTTGAACTTGCAGGTTGAGGATATTCCAAAGCGAGTGGGGAGGTGTTTGCAGGCCGTAGATAATTGCATGTTGAGCCTATACTTTTCAGATTAGATTTGATCATATTATCTATCGTGTTTTAGTTTGAATGTTGAGTTTTTTTTCCATAGATGTAATATATGCATATTTATGTAGAGTCTATTAAATTTATTTATTTATTAATTATCTTCATTTATTTATTTGCTTCGTCATATGCACACACAAATGGGTGTACACGCACCTGAAATGGCTCCCTATCTTTGTATTTTGGAATCGCACAATATAACGCACACATTTAAGACCGAGATTGCACACCTGCACTTAGGCACGATTATTACCATTCTACTTAATGTATCAAATTATGGATGGGTATTGGTTTGAGATTAAAAACTACGTACACAAAATGCCGACGTATTGTTAATGTATTATTTTATGGCCAGTTATTGGCTTGGGCAAATCGAACTACGTACTATAATGTTTAATGCACACACGACTCTTATGTTATATGCACACTCAAATGGATGTTGTCGCCCCAGAAACGGCTTCCCACTTCATTATTATGGACACGTGTTTAGAAAAATACACACAAAATTGTTTGATTATGATGTGCCTTTTATTTCATTTTTTTCTTGTTTGATTACCACGTACATATTTCAGGTTGTCATTTTAATTGTTTTGAGTTGTTTTAAAAGTAGTTCTTGGTGGTGAGATATGTGCGCTGGAGTTATTGGGTGTGTGCATAGATTTTTTTAGGGCCCCGGTGAGGGGTGGGGTTCGATTTTAGGAGCCGGGGGTGGTTTGGCGATATGCGTTCTCTGGGAGGTTAGGTGAGGGTTATTAGATTTTTTTTTTTGTTTTTTTTTTTTTTCAATTTAAAAAACATTCATATTTTATACAACTTATTTTCGTTATACCATGAAATTTTTTTTATTGGACTTTTGTTGTTTGTTGTTTAGTTGTATTGTTGTTNTTTAAATGTAATACATCTATTTCTTCTTGTGGGGTGTGTGTGGCAGTGTAGTTTAGTGAGTAATTGAGTTGAGTCTGTGCACTGTAAGGTATAAAGTGTGTGCATTATTGGTTATAAGTGTGTGCGTTAAGTCTGTGCATATATTTTTTTGGGGGTCAGGTGAGGGCGGGATTAATATCATGGGCTCACTAGTGAGGAGGTGGGGTTGTTTCCCATCATGAAGACCCACACCAGCACAAATAAATTAGTATGACCCATGAAGCGGTTTAATGCATGCCAATAGAGAGCCGTGCGTGAGATTGGGAACCACCCCATGCACACTCCGCGAACCCCCCATGCACACATCGGCTTTCCAACGTCAACTGGGTAGTGGGATTTGCAGCTATTGTTGGCTGACAAACTAGCGTAGTTACATATTTTTGTTAGTTCAGTTTTCACTTCTCAGATCTGGGTTGGGTATATTCTTTTTTTGTTTTTTAATGGTTGTTTACTTTTAAATATTTAAGTAATACGTTCATATTGTTGCACTGTCTAATTTCATGGTTTATTTATTAACTTTGTCGTTGTATTAACTCAGAATAACGCACACATCTACCACCGACTGATAGATATATTAGGAACGAGCCAAGTTGACCCGAGGGAGCAAGACAAGGGTCACGAGAAGGTCCGGGACCTGGGGTGGAGCCCCGTGCTTGACCCGGGCTAGCTCATTTAGCATCTCGGCCCAAAGCCCCGGCTAAGAGGCCTCGGCCCAGAGCCTCGTCCAGGGGCCTCGGCTGAGAGGCCTCGGCCCAAGGCCTCGGCTGAAAGGCTTCGGCCCAAGACCTCGGCTGAGAGGTCTCGGCCACGAGCGCGGTCAAATCGGATCCATAACCGTTCCCCCGTCTTAGGGGGCGGTTAGGGGTTTTAGAGGGTATAAGTAGGCGTGTTATTGGCTCATTAAGACATGTTCTATATTCTTTGTCCTAAACTACGCTTGTAATAGCATTACACCGTATTGTAATAGCTTATTAACTACGATTTAATACAATACTTGGCCCCGTGGCCTTGTCACTCTCATTTTGTCTATTATTTCCTATTTGTTCATATTATCCTTCATTTCACGGGTTTATTAGTCCAGACCCTCGGGTTAATTAAATCCATCATTGGTGCTTTCGTTGAGAGCCGACGTCAGGCTCAAGTGTGCTAGTTTACCCTAGCTATGGCAAGATCGAGATCCAACTCTCGTAACACCAACGGCTCCTAGGGCGCCCACGTCCCACCGAGCGGGAACGGCCGTGACGGGGCCACTAGTCACCCGCGGGCCCCCTCCGTAAGGTCAGCGGGGGACTTGAGGGATCATCTCACCAACAACCGCAATGGAGGGTCGGCGCCTGCCGCCCCTCTTCCCACTCCACCCCCTCAGGAGGGGTAGGCCGCCATTCAACAAGCCGCTATCGCGTTGACTCGTCTTGTAGAAGGACTCTAGGGAGGTCCTCAGGCTACCCAACTCGGTCCCGAGGCCCCCCGAGGAGTACCAACCCCAGCACCAACGCACACGAGAGAGCGCGGTGAGCCTAGCAACAGGCATCCCCGAGCGCAAAGGACTCAAGTTGAAGGGGAGGTCAACTCACCCCGGCCGTCGGAGAGGCGGGGGGGGGGGGAGGGGATGTCTACCAAAACAGACAGAAATGTCGGGAGCCTGGTAAGGAGCATTCGGCCAAATCCAAGTCTGCCTTGGCTCGGTTGAGTACCCGCATACCGGCCCGAGACAGGTTATCTACGAGGCCCTCCGGCGAAGGAGTTAGCTGTGCCCAAGTCGACGAGTCGTCGACCCCGACACCAGCCGCGGCAAGAGCAAGCCTCCCGAGCCGAACGGTCCGGGGAGACCAATGGTGGGGCCCCGAGTCCACACCGAGATGAGGTCGAGCAGCTCCGAAGGAGGATGGACGAGCTCCAGAAAAAGATTGACGAGAAGGACGGGTCTCCGGAGCCACAAGATGTGCTGACCACCCCGTTCACGGGGGCAGTCATGGAAGAGCCCTTCCCCAAGGACTTCCGTTTCCCAACAATCAAGACGTACTTAGGGACTTCCGACCCGCAAGCGCATCTCAACAGGTACCGGGCCGCCATGTTGATGACGGGGGCTAGTGACGCTATCATGTGCCGGGGTTTCTTTTCGACCCTAGATGGCCAGGCCCAAGACTGGTTCGGATCCCTACCGGAGTGCTCCATCTCTACCTTCACGGCTCTTACCAAGCAATTCATGTCGTATTTCGCCAGCAACATACAAAAGAGGAAGGAGTTTGCAGACCTATATCACGTAAAGCAGCGACCCATAGATTCACTACCGGAGTTCCTCAACAAATGGAAGCGTGAAGTATTGGTGGGGTCGCCAACTTCGACGACAGGGCAGCCATAATAATCTTCAGAATAACTTGCGGTCCGGCCCATTTTATCGGGACCTCATCCGGTAACCTCCCAAGACCTACAACGAGCTGATCCGATACCCTCCCAAGACCTACAATGAGCTGATGGACCGGGCAACAAGGTTTGCAGAGGCAGAAGTAGCTGAGAAGCGGAAGAAGGAGGAGGAGGAGGGGAAGAGTCGGAAAGACAAAGCAGCCCAAGAGGAGCGCTGAGCGCCAAGGCCACCCCTCCGCGAGTTTGCCGAGGGGCCTCGGTTAACCCCTACGCGTTTCTTCACCCCCTTAACACAGCCCGTAAGCACCATCCTGGACTACGCGGAAGGCCAAGGGATCGTGCAGTACCCAGGGGAGTGCATGAAGATATTCCCCATGGTGGGCCCCAATAAATATTGCAGGTTCCACCGCCAGACAGGGCACGACACAGACAAATGCATCCACCTCAAACGTCAAATCGAGGACCTCATCCAAAGGGGGTACCTCAGCCAGTTTGTCAAGAGGCCGGGGGGGCAGGGCCAGGGCCAGAACCAAGGCAACGTATGGAAGAAAGAGGGTGGCTCCGTGCCATCCACATCAGCACACAGTAAACGGGAACTGGGACAGCTCACTGAGGAGGAGGAGAATGAGCTCGACAACTCCGCACCCCAGAAGAAACAGGCCATCCACGTTATCTTTGGGGGGCCAGAAGGGGGGGACACGCCGGCAGAACGAAAGAAGTGGGCGAGAAGCCTATATGTTGGAGAGGTCGTGCGACCCCCGCACGAGAAGAGGCCGAGGCGTGAACCCATCGTGTTCACAGATGCTGACCTACCCGATGGCCCCCTCCCCCATCGTGATGCCCTAGTCATCAAGGTGGACACGGGCAGCTCGGTAAATGTCATGTACTACGGCACGTTGACCCAGCTAGGCCTATCGAGAAAGCAGTTGGGACAAGTGCGGACCCCTTTATCGGGCTTCACGGGGGACTCCATTGTGACGGAGGGGTCCATAACCCTGGAGGTGGAGATAGGCACCCCTCCCCATGTCAAGAGGTGGGAGGTCGAGTTTGTGGTGGTCAAGATCAATTGCACTCATAACATAATACTCGGTCGGCCTGCCCTAGAAGATCTCAGATGCTTAATCTCTATGGAGCACCTATGCCTTAAATTCCCGACCCCAACAGGGGTTGGGATTGCCCGGGGGGATTAGAAGGTCAGCCGTAGCTGTTACTTGCGAGCGTGCCGTCAAATAGGCAAGAGGGACCTCCAAGTCCATACCATCGCCGAGAAGGCGTTTCAGGAGGAGGAGGGTTGACCTCGAGCCGAGCCCATAGTGGAGACAGAGGAGGTCGTCCTAGACCTCGCCTGACCCGACCGCACGGTAAAAGTAGGGGTCGGCCTACCCGTCGAGCTCTGAGCTCGGATCGTGGATACCATCAGAAGCTACAAGGAAATATTCGCTTGGGGTCCTGAAGATATGCCGGGCCTCAGCCGGGATGTCATCACACACAAATTGGTCGTAGACGCCTCGGTCAAGCCTGTTCAGCAACGCAAAAGGTACCTCTCGGCCGAGAGAAGAGAGTTAATGAAAAAGGAGGTCAATACCCTCCTCGACATAGGACACATCAAGGAGGTCCTATACCCTGAATGGCTCGCCAACGTGGTCCTCACCCCCAAACCGTCGACCTGGAGGATGTGCGTGGACTACACAGACCTTAACAAGGCCTGCCCCATGGACCCTTTCCCCATGCCTAACATCGACTAACTCGTAGACGAGACGGCTGGGTGCGCCCTCATGAGTTTTCTAGACGCCTTCAGGGGGTACCACCAAATATTTATGCATGAGGCCGACGAGGAGAAGACGGCTTTTACCACCCCCGAAGGGGTCTACTGCTATAAGGTTATGGCCTTCGGGCTCAAGAACTCGGGAGCTACATATACCCGGATGGTGGCTAAGGTGTTCAAACAAGTCCTCAGGTGCAATCTCCAAGTCTATGTCGATGACATGATAGTCAAAAGTACCGAAGCCAGTCACCATGTCGACGACCTGGCAGAGGTATTCTCAATAATGCAGCGTTTTAATTTGAGGTTAAACCCCAAGAAGTGCACCTTTGGGGTACACGGGGGAAAATTCTTGGGGTACATGGTCTCTAAGAGGGGCATAGAGCCCAATCCCGACAAAGTGAGGCCATTATGGACATGGAACCTCCGAGGTCCCTCCGGGATGTCCAGCGCCTCAACGAGCGGTTGGCGGCCCTCGGCCGTTTCCTCTTTGGGGGTGCTCAAGAGAACTAAGGGATTCGAAAGGTCCCAAGAATGCCAAAAGGCTTTCGAAGATCTTAAGACATACCTAATGTCACTCCCCCCCCCCCCCCTAGCCAAACCCGCAAAGGGAGAGGTTCTATACCTGTACTTGGGCATAGCCCAGGCCGCGGTCAGCTCCGTGCTGGTCCGGGATGACAAAGGGGTCAAACGGCCCGTTTACTATGTGAGCCGAGCTCTAAGGGGGGCGGAGGTCAGGTACACACCCACCGAAAAGGCCATTTTTGTGGTGGACGTTACAGCCAAGAAGCTCGGGCACTACTTTCAAGCCCACCCCGTACATGTCCTCACCAACCAGCCCTTGTACTCGGTGCTGCGGGCCTCAGGGTCGCCCAGCAGGCTGGTCAAATGGTCTATGCGTCTGAGCTAGTTCGACATCCACTTCAGACCTAGACCAACCATCAAGGAGCAAGCATTAGCCGATTTCATAGTCGAATGCACCGCACGAGAGGCCACTAAGCAGATCCGAAATGAGGACGAGGAGTGGTGGACCCTTTCGACAGACGGGTCCTCAAACCCCAAAAGATGCAGGGGAGGAATCGTCATCATAACCCCAGAGGGGTTCCGGGCCTATTATGCCCTCCGGTTCAACTTCAACCTCTCCAATAATGAGGCCGAGTATGAAGTGCTCCTTGGGGGGCTCCAACTCGCCCTAAATATGAGGGCCGAGAAGCTCAAGATCCGGTGTGACTCCAGATTGGTAGTAGGCCAGGTCACAGGCGAATTTGTTGCCAACGAAGATAGGATGAGAAGATATCGGGATGTAGTGCTTCAGTTTCTGGGCCAATTGATCAATTATGAAGTTCACAGGTACCCCGGGAGCAGAACGAGGACGCAGACATGCTCTCCAAACTCAGCCTACGGGCCCCAGAACAAATTTCAAAAATAGCCCGAGTCGAAGAGGTCAAAAGGTCGAGCTTGGAATCCTACCCGGTACTACCCGTGCAAGCTCGACCCCCCTACTGGTTGGACCACCTTCGAGAGTACAAGAAGACGGGCACAGTACCCCCCGACGAGGTGGACGCCAAACTCGTAAAAAGACGAGCCCCCACCTACCTGGTCCAAGGCGACACACTATATAAGAGGTCGTACAACGGCACCCTCTTGCGCTGCCTGTACCCGAGGGAAGCAAAGTCGATGATCGAAGAAATTCACGAAGGGACCTGCTCCGCCCACCAAGGTGCCTACACTATGGCCCGAAGGGCCATCCTACAGGGGTATTTTTGGGCAAATATGGCTAAAGAGTGTGCTGACTACGCCCGGAGTTGCAAGACTTGCCAACAGTTTCAAACCGCGCCGGGTCAGCCCGCCTCCAAGTACACCCCCATCAGCTCGGTCATCCCATTTTCACGATGGGGGCTGGACTTAGTGGGCGCCTTACCTATGGGGTCGGCAAGAAGGAAGTACCTGATAGTAGTAGTGGACTATTTCACCAAGTGGGTAGAGGCCGAGCCCTTGGCCAGCATCACCAGCTCCCGGTGCAAGCAATTCGTCTACAAAAACATCCTATGCCGTTTCGGAGTTCCCATGCAACTCATCACCGACAACAGACGTCAATTCGAGGGGCAAGAGTTCGAAAAATTCTGCGCAGAATGGCACATCACACATAGCCGGGTAGCTGTATGCTACCCCAAGGCGAATGGCCAAGTAGAGAACGCCAACCACACCCTAGTGGACGGCCTCAAAAGGAAACTCGAGTCGGCCGGAGGGGCATGGGTGGAGGAGCTAGACGCGGTCCTGTGGGCCTATCGCACCACACCTCAGAGGGCTACAGGCTAGACTCCATTCTCGCTGGCCTATGGTTTTTAGGCCCGCGCCCCCGCGGAGGCCGTCATACCATCTCACCGGGCTAAAGAATATGACCCCGACACCAATGACGAGCACCACCGGACAGACCTCCACCTAATAGACGAGAAGAAGGAGGCAGCCATGATCCGGGCAGAAAACTACCAGCGCTAAGCCAAAACCTATCACGACAGAAGGGCTCGACCACGCTACTTCCACACAGGCGACTATGTAGTTAGGCGGAGAGAGGCAAGCCAACCACAGGCCGGAGGTAAATTTGCCGCAGAATGGGAAAATCCCTACATTGTCGAAGCCGTGGTTCGCCCAGGCAGCTACAAGCTCAAGACCCCCAAGGGGAAGATGGTAGCCAGGGTGTGGAATGCCGAGCACTTGTTAAAGTATTATCAGTAATCCACTTGTTAGGAGGTGGTCAATCTTATGCATTTCAATAAACGTAGCCAGCAATCCATTTTGTTAGGAGGTGGTCTGTCCCCTTCGTTTTAATAAACTCTAGAAAAATAGCCTCACCATGGATGTCTCATTTTCTTTTTTTTTTTTTTCAATTGAGGAGGGGGAGAGGGTACTTACCCGTCAATCATAACCTAAGGGGGCACGAGGCCCGACCTCGCATACTAATCCCGACGGAAGAGCCTAACGACCCGTTGTCAAGCGACCCGGGTCGAAAAGCTACCACCCTATGGGGGCACGGGGAGACGTCCTCGCGTACTAACCCCGACGGAAGAGCCTAACGGCCCATTGTCAAGCGACCCGGGTCGAAAAGCTATCACCCTAAGGGGGCACGAGGCCCGTCCTCGTGTACTAACCCCGACGGAAGAGCCTAACGGCCCGTTGTCAAGTGACCCGGGTCGAAAAGCTATCACCCTAAGGGGGCACGAGGCCCGTCCTCGCATACTAACCCCGACGGAAGAGCTTAACGGCCCGTTGTCAAGCGACCCGGGTCGAAAAGCTATCACCCTAAGGGGGCACGAGGCTAGTCCTCGCGTACTAACCCCGACGGAAGAGCGTTTGGTCCGAGAGTACCCTCGGCCAAATGACTATGCAAAAGAAAAAAAATTGATCCAAGGTGTTAACTACTCTGAGTCAACTCCGAGTTCGGGACGAAGGGCGTACGGATAAAGCTAAGAAAGAGGCCAAGGGCCCCCGGCAGAGAGGTTTGGCCTATAATGCCATCACAGCCGAGGGCAGAGCTTAGTCCGAGCTCTTCAAAAGAGGTTGAGGCCTGTCAAAATCACGAGATACCAACCCCACGCAGGCAGCCGTGTTTTGGTAAGGCAAAGTGTAACATCACGCAACATAAGCAGTAGCAAAAGATGTGAAATATTCATTCAAACATAATATCCAAGTACATCGCAAAAAGAAGGAAATAAACTAAACAAGCCTACGCCTATGCATTCAAGTCTGGAGTAGCAGTAGAAGCACGGTAGGCCGCGATCTCATCACCCAAGGTCGCCATGTTCTCCGGTAGGTGAGTATTCTCCAAGGTGGGTGAAACGGGTCTGAGTGTGCCCGCTGCATGATCATCGGGGGACCGGTCTAGGACGCTCAAGTCCATAGGCCCGCTGCGAGCCAGATCACCTCTGGGAGGGGTGCTAGAACCGCCCGCAGGGGTGTCTAGAGGTGGGAGCACGACTGGCAAACCCCTGGCCACGGGGTCAAAAGCAGCGTTCTCTCGACGGAGGACCTCGTATATAGAGCTTTGCATCTCATGTAAGCCTATCTCATAGGAGACTAGTCCCTCCTCAGTCAGCCGACTCTGTCCCTCCTCCGTGGCAAGCCACTCCGCAACCAGCGCGCGTAGGTGGCCCCGGGCATAGGCCATGGCGTCCCGTTGGAACCCCTCGGACCTCTGGTAGGTCGGAACAACACGGGCAAGCTCATCTCTCAGCCCCTCCAGTTCAAGCCTATGGGACCGCCCCTCCGACTCCAAAGTCCGCACGACTCCGGAGAGCTCAATGATACGCCTAGTGGCAGCCTCATACTCTCCCTAGAGGTTAGAAAAGTGGAGGACAACCTGGAAGCAAAGGGGTTAGGTAACTGGCAATAAGTATGGCAAGAAAACAAAAGAGAGGGGTACCTCAAAAATTGACTTAGCGGCATGATCAACCGAGATCGTCTCCGGCCCATTGGAGTGCAACAAGCCGCGAAGCAACTCTCGAGTCCGCGCGGGGTCTCCTCAGACGTGGCTAGAGCTCGGCCGAGGCGGTGGGGGCGGTGGCCGAACGGGAAGTGTGGGGGGCGGTAGCACTAAGGAGGTCGGGGCAGCATCACGGTGAGGGCGCGTGTCGGCACGGGCCTGTCGGATCGTACGGGTACCTCCTCCAACGGTTTTTTGCCTCTTAGCCTCACGCAACCTCTCTGTACGGGACGCAAAGGCACGAGAATCACCTGTACCCCCAAAGACAACTACGAGGTTAGCATAAAATATCCACATTCAAATTAAGATAAACGAAGCAAAGAGTAAAGAGAGGGAGACAACCTCTAGGCGCGGCGACGGGCTCGGTAATTGCCTCGGAGCTTGACCCGATCACGGCCGAGTTGGGGGACTCGGCCGCAGCGTAAGACTCGGCTTTGAGCCCGAAGGAGAACTCGACCGAGCCCTCGGCCGAGTCCCCCGAATCCGACTCCACGTCAATGGGCTCGGTGGGAGTCGGGTCGATGAGGGGGCAAGCGAGGGGGGGTGGAAGAGGTGCGCCTGGTGTGAACCCCAGGCCCTCTAAGCTATCCTCGCTCAACATAGGCTCTATGTATAGTACGGGGGTCGATCCCCGAAAGGCACGGGCATCATGTAACAAGGAAGGGTTTACCCGAGGAGCTTTGTGCTTGCGAAAGCGGTGGTTCCAAGGGGATACAAAGGGAAGTAGGGGCCCAACGGAGACGAAAACGAAGGAAGGCTTCCAATGATGGTTGGAGGAGACTATGTCTTGAAGGACTTTCATACGAGGACGGGCCGAGAAAGCCACGAAACCCTTGTCGGCGGGTGCGGACGAGCCCGTGACTTGGAAAATGTGGTTGAAGAGGTCTAGGTAGGGGGCAACATGTATTTCACGACACCGTAGAAGGAAAGCAAACAACATGTAGTGGGAGTTCGGAACCAATTGGCTCGGGCTAATCTCGTGGTAATTGAGTAGGGTCAAGACGAAAGGGTGAAGAGGGAAACGGAGGCTGTAGGATAACGAGAGGGTGTGGACACCGAAGAAGTGACCCTCTGGGGGCTCGGTTACGTTATCACCCGGGGAAGGGGCCACCACGGCTACCCCCGGTCCGACTATCTCCTGGGCTCTCTCCAATTGGTGGGGTCCGAGGTGTGAGAGAGTGGATCGGGGAATATTCAAGTCAAGACTAGTATACACAACGGGGGAGTCAAGGTTCATGTCGAGCTCAATAACTTGGAGAGGACGGGCATTCACGGGGTCCTCGTTTATGAAAGAGACCTCGGAGTCGGGATGGGGGTACTCGCCCTCCGGGGTAGCACCGTCCATAGAGATTTCACTATCACTTATGGAGTCTAGAACATCAAGATTGAGGGTAAAATGCATGCAAGGAGTCAAGGGAGGGAAGAGATGGAAAGGGGGGGGCCTCACGGCCGAGGACTACACGAAAAAAAAAAAACATTTAGGCGAGCACGGGAATTGCGAAAAAAAAACATAAATAAATAAGCATAATGGTGATAATAAACGAACGTATGGAGGGAGAAGGTACTAACCTGGCTCGGGTTGTAGGGCTCGGCTTGGACGAAGGAGGAGAGCACTTGAGATTGAGGAGAGCTTGAGAGAAAATCTAGAGGAAGAAGTGGGGGTGGTGGCCGAAATGAGGGGTTGAGGGGGGATTAAATAGGTGGGGAATGGTAGAAAAGGGGGAAAAAGGGGGGGGAAAGGGGTTGACCACATTTTCAAAATTGGGAAGAGTGTTAGGAAAGGAAAAAGATGATGGAGATGGGTCTTGGGAAGAGGAAAAGGTGATGGATGTTGATGGGTGTGATTTGGGGGATTTCCCATACTTTTATAGGGAAGAGTTGCAAACCTTTTGGGATTCTACCATATCTTGATAGCATTCTATCTTCTCTAGAAGTCAATAAGAGCCTTTGTAGGGGAAGGAGTTTATTTGTGATAAAATCCGGTGTTATGCGCGCTCGGGGACTCACTGGGGACACATGCTCGGCTGTATGGTGTTGCACGCGATTGGTTGTAAATACATGAGGACATATGAGGACGGGCCGGAGCGTCTACTCTCCTTCGCTGACGACTTATCGCAGCTCGGAGAGTGGGGGACTGATGATGGATATATTAGGAACGGGTCAAGTTGACCCGAGGGAGCAAGACAAGGGTCACGAGAAGGTCCGGGACCAGGGGTGGAGCCCCGTGCTTGACCCGGGCTAGTTCATTTAGCATCTTGGCCCAAGGCCCCGGCTAAGAGGCCTCGGCCCAGAGCCTCGGCCAGGAGGTCTCGGCCAGGGCCCCGGCTCAAGGCCCCGGCTGAGAGGCCTCGGCTGGAAGGGCTCGGCCACGGGCCCAGTCGCGGCGCGGGTGCGGTCAAATCGAATCCATAACTGTTCCCCCGTCTTAAGGGGGCGGTGATAAGCCTCCGAGATACCCTTAAATCAAGCTCATATTAGGGTGTTTTATCACGTTTATAGCATCCTTACATGGTGAATTATGCTCATAAATGCTTGAAAATCACTAACCGACACACAGAAGCTACTTTTAGCCTAAAGGAGGTAAAACAGGAGTCCCGGGAGCAAATAAGAGCAAAAGTTGAGCTCAAAGAACGAACCAGGCAAAATCGGAGCCCAGAGGACCAAACTTGATGGCCACACGCGTGTGAGCGTGCGTGGAAATAATCCAGTAGCCTCCCACGCACACTCACACGCGTGTGGATGGCGTGGAGACGGTGCTACGCGAATTTCGTCTAGGGTTGCTATTTCGGAGACTATTTAAACTCCTTTGATGAATTTTCAAAGGAGGATCCCCGAAATTTAGTTTTCCCTTTCTTAGTTTTTCCTTTGGAGAACTTTCTCCATTTTTCTTAGTTTTTTAGATTAGATCAATCTCTATTGTAGCAAGACAACAAGCTTGGATTGAAGATCTTCTTCTCTCTAGGTGATTTCTATTTCATTTCTATAATTTTAGTTACCTTGTTCTTGGATTAAATTAGCTTTTGCTTGAATTTCATATCATGAGTGGTTAGTTTAATCTAGGGATTTGGATTGTGTGATTGAATGTTGCTAGTGTGATGATCTTATTTCTATATCTTGGATCTATGTGTTTGTGTTGATGGATTATCTATTCTTGTCTATTGATTGTTGTGTTGATGAGATCTTGTTTGGATCTGGCCAATCTAGATGAGAGATTGAGCTCTTGACTCTTTCATGTCTTTGATTAGAGTTAGGATTTGAAGCTTTACACAATCATAGTTCCTATGGACTTCTTAAAAGAACAATAGGATAGTGTGTAGCTTATGTGTTTGATAAAATTCCTCTTAGAGCTTTGGATGCTTGTAGGCACTCCTTAGTCAAGAAACCTTAGTACACAAGGGTGGAAAAGGACTAAGACAACACACTCTTGAATAGCCAACATCCTAGCATTCCCCAATCCATTACCTTAGTCACACTACAATGCAACATACATGAGCACTATCCAATCCCTACCCTTTTACTTATTTACAAATCTTTTTACTTCACTACTCTCTTGCACTCAAACCAAACCAAATGAACTCCTTTCACTCACAATCCACCCTTCACCACACTTGAATCCAATGCATGACCCAATCAAGTAAACTCCCGAACACTTGACACACCTCTACGTCCTTCCTTCGAAACCGACACTCGGGGAGTCACTGACTTTCCGTTTTAACATACAAATATCTTTTGACATTTCACCCTATGCACGCAAGTGTTGTCAGGCGGTTAGGGGTTTTGGAGGGTATAAGTAGGCGCATTATTGGCTCATTAAGACATGTCCTATATTCTTTGTCCTAAACTACACTTGTAATAGCATTACACCGTCTTGTAATAGCTTATTAACTACGATTTAATACAATACTTGGTCCCCATGACCTTGTCACTCTCATTTTGTCTATTATTTCCTATTTGTTCATATTATCCTTCATTTCATGGGTTTATTAGTCCGGACCCCCGGGTTAATTAAATCCATCACCGACATTGCACAGGCACGTTCATTACACTTCTTTATTTATTTAGTTTTTTTTAATTGTTTTGGTTTCGTATAGTATAACGCACACATCTCCCACCATTATTGCACAACATCATCCGTACAATATAATGCACACATCTACCACCATTCTTTCAGAACACTGTCATTACATTACTTGCTCAGTAAAATGCACACTCTGTAAACCTCCCATGCACACACTTTAATGCTAGAACCACTAAGTACTAATTGTTCAATGTTGGTTCTTAGGGTTCTTATACACTCTTTGTAACACCCAATATTTTCCTACTGTTATTTTAAAAATAAATATTTAAAATAAAGGGGTCTATTCTTTCTCATTAATAATTAATATAGTAAGGTGGTTTTTGTTATAACTATCTTTGGGCTTGGGATTAATATATTTCTATAGCATTTAATATTTTCCTACTAAATTACCTTAGCCCACTATATCTATATATATATATATATATATATATATACTTTATAACCCATGATTTCTACTATGGACTTATGGACCAATAAAATATCCCAAGTTCAATTTTAATTATCTATAGCTAGTTGTGACCCAATCTCTATTATTGATTTAGCCCAAACTAGATAGCCCTTCCTAAAATAATCTAGCCCAAAACCCAAAAGAGGAAACCTACCCTAAATAGTAACCTTCATGATCAGCATCCAACAACCAAGCAGTTCCGTCGCTGTCTCCCTTTCGCAATTACGCAAAACAGCGGTAAGTTCCCGACGGCAACGACGACGTCAAGCAGCGACCATGGAGATCACCGGCTCCTCCGGTCTTCTCCGTTTTCCGGCGAGCAGAGAGCAGCTCGTCAACGGCCTCTGTTTCAGTTCATGGAGCTCGGACGAGAACGGTAGCGACGACGCCTTGGGGCTCCGGCTGTGGCTTCGCGACGGTGGTGGCTGACGTAGATCATCAACGGCAGTAGACAACAGCTGAGCATAGGCGAGGCAGCTCCTTCGTTCTCCCTCTTCTCTAGTGGGTTCGGCGGCAATGAGCGAAGCAGGGCAGTAGCGTGCTCTATTCCGGGCAAAGCGGTGATCGGCGGGCTTCCCTTTCTCTCCCTCTCGCCGTTTCTTCTCCAATGGTGTTCATCCCTTCAAGCGACGAACAGCGACGTGGTCACGCAAACGGCAGCAACCTCCTCCGACGGTCTTCATCCTCCTCTCCTCGGCGGTGCATGGTGCATGGCGATGGTGCTGGTTAGCGGCGGCGGGATCGTGGGCGACGGCCTCCATGAACAGCGGATGAAATGCTGTGTTCTTCCGGTGAACCTTGCGGTGGTGGGTAGCGGTGTTGGGGGATCCGTGAAGGCCAGCCGCATGCTCTTCTCTCGCCACTCTTGTTCGGCGTCCAGCGAGTAGTCGAGGCAATAGCGGAGCTCGGTGACGGCGTAGTCTCGCCCGTTTATGAAGGCCGGCAGTACGTACAAGGTAGTAGTCAGGGGCTGCGAAGCTTATCACAACAAGATGAGTTGGTCTGGTGGTTTGGTGTTTGGTTTGTGAGCTAGAGGGCGGGGGTTCGAATCTTGTTCTAGCAAGGATTAAGGTAATTCTTTTCTTTTTTAACTCTTAAGAGTAATTAGTTTAATAATTGGTTTTTAAGTTAGGGTATTGATCATTGTTAATCACTAAGGCTATTAGTTGATAATTAGATTCTTATGGTTGGTGCATTAGTTCTTTATGGTGACCGTATTGTATTAGCCATTAGGCATGGACTATAGGCTATAGTTATAATGGGTCAAATAGGAGTATTAATATTGTTATTAGTAATAGTTAGTGACCATATTAGATCATGTTAATTCTCAGGTTTGTGATTATGGACCTAGCTTATGAGTAAAGTTGGTGTTGCTTTGGATTAAATACGCTTCAAAGGTAACCACTATGTCCATCAAAATCTATTTTTACACTCTCATTCTATATGATATTCTTGGTGTTGGAAATCCTGAAATTTCTTGGTGTTTAGCCCTATTCTTGGTTGTATTTTGTTGGATTTTCATGATCTTGTATCTTGATCTTTTGCCTAGTGTTGTTATGATCATTTGTTGGTTTGGATTTCCATATTTTTGGCCTCTAATTAGATGAAATGTTGGTGTGTTTTGATCTGATTATTGCATTTTGGTACCATATTTCGTGTCTGGGCAGAAACTGGATTCTGGGGAGTGTGGGAGACCTTGCGGAGGTCCGAGGCGGAATAATGTGCCCCGCCAAGGAGTTCCGCAAGGCCTGAGCGGTGGTTTTGGGCGGAGGTGATTGGCCCGTTGAGGAGGACCGTCTCCTCCTTGCGGAGGAGGGCGGCGGAGGTCCGAGCTCCGTTGGAGAGCTCCGCACGGTGTCTGGAGATTTGCGTCCAGAGACTGTTCTTGGTTGTTGTTGTCTGTTTGTTTCCCCTTTGTTCTGAATATTGTTGGAATGTTTTGCGGGGTATTTTACCATGTCTTTGGAGCATTTATTCATGCCTTTTGTTGGGTATTTTACCATGCCTTTGGAGTATTGATTCATGTCTTTTGGTTCCTCTTTTGTACTCATGCTTTATTGATTCCTTGAATTCATTACCTGGGAGTTGGTTTGTGTTCATAGTTGAGATGAACACTTTGTTTGGTTGTTTTGGGTTGAGGTTGGAGTATGAGTATGTGGTGGTGGATTCCTTGGTATCTTTTGGAGGTTGTTGGGTGAACTAACTGTGCTACTATTGACTATTGACTTCTGACTTTGGACTTCGGTCCCTGTGATTGGGTTCATTACCCCTGTGATTGGACATAGGTCCCTGTGATTGGACTTCGGTCCCTGTGATTGGGTTCATTACCCCTGCGTACCTGACTTCTGACTTCTGACTTCTGACTGTGGTTAGGTTTGGTATGATGGTTGGTATGAGGGTTTGGAGATTGGAGTTGGAAGTTCTTTCTTGGTTTATGTATTCGTGAGTTCCTTGTGTTCATTCAGTTGATATCTTGTTGTTCTCGTTATGGTTGGTTGGTTTCTTTTTGGTTGTTGTTCAGTTGGTATCTTGGTTATGGATTCGTTGTCTTATACCTTTGTTTTGAATGTTGGCTTCGTTTGGATGAGTCTTGGTTTATGATTCGTTCAGTTTATTGTTGTTGAGTATCCGTTTTGAACTATTGAACAGTTTGTTGGTGTTTATATTCTATATGGGTGTGTAAACCTATTTACAAGCTTATGTATATCTATACTTCCTTGCGGGTGTGAATGGTGGTTGCTTAGCAGTCTTTTGCTAATGGTTCTTTGTGTGTTTTCCAGGTATGGAGTAAGTCTAAGCAAGAGCGCGTTAGAGCTTACCGTTATGAGGATGCTTAGACTTAGCTTATGTTGTTTAGACTTGTGTTTCGGGCCTGTGTGCCACTTTGAGATTTCATATACTCTTGACTAGTCGTTGGATGTTTGAGACATATTTGAGAATTTTATCTATGCAGTTACTTTTCTTTGGTTAGCCTGTGCATCTAGGCCGTGTTTATCTTACCTAGATGTGGCATGATGCCCCTTAAGTTTTAAATTCGCTTCCGCTATGTTATGTTTTGGTTGAGATAGGCAGCTGTTGTGTTAAGTTTTTATCTATCTCAGCCTGTGTAAGGTTGGGGTGTCACAGGAATTGACTCAAAATATAATATGTAATGTAATAATGTAATATAAGTATTAAAAAAAATTAAAAAGTTTAAAACTAGCTCATGGGTCGACCCACCAAACTTCTAACAGACAGTCATAACATGGACTTGGGTCCAAAATACACAATTTACATACTGAATGTTCACAATTTACATACTAAATGTTCACAATTTGAATTGTGAACATTCAGTATGTAAATTGTGTATTTTGAACTCGAGTTCACCTTGCAAGGGGAACCTGATTAACATAATGGCTATATTTGACAAACCTAATATAAGTTCGAAGCTGAAATCTGAAGACCTGTTAAGCTAGCTGCTATGCTTAAAAGTATTTGGTAAAATTAGCTTTTTGATATGCTGATAAATGTAAAAAAGACTAAAAATGACATTTTTATACAATTTAAATAATTTTAAATTTAAATATGTTTGTTTATATATTAAAATATAAAAATAATGAAATCAATATATTTACATAAAATATAAAGTAAGAACATATATTTGAAAATATATTATTTCAAAAACAATATTTGAAAATATATAAAGTAAAATAAAATGTTTATGATTCATAAGATTAGTTCATACAAAAATTAATGTTCAAACATTGGGAGAAGTAAAGCATGTCATTTATTTAAAATAATAAGGATAAAGATGAAAAAAAAAAGTTAAAAAGCTACTAGCTCGAGCTCGAGCTGGCCAACTTTCGAGCTGCTCGAGTAGCCCAATTGTTCGAGCTCGAGATCAGGGTCGAACTCGAGTTCGAGTTCGATTTTGAGCTCAAATTTAACCTGTTTGATTTTAAATTCATGTTTCAATTAAAAATAAACTATAATTATATATATATATATATATATATATATATATATATATATATATATATATATATATATATATATATATATATCTTTACTGTTCAAAGAAGAAGTCATTTTGTTTTTTTTAAGTGTATACGCACGTTCGATGAGAAACAACATAGACATAGTGGTTGTCTGTCTAACGATATACTAGCAGACTAAGGATCTTCAAACGAGTCATATATTGTACAAATTATTGCGTGGACCATGATCCACACAGCTGTGTGGACCAAAAATAAAAAGTATATTTTTATTATACTAAAAGTACATTATTTTTATACTGAAAAGATACACTATTTGATAGTATATATAAAATAATGTACCTTCAGTACTTAAACAATGTACCCTAAAATAATGTACTTTATGGACAAAAATAATGTACTTTTTATTTATGGTCCACACAGCTGTGTGGACCATGGTCCATGTAATAATGAGCTACGAGCCTAAGACATTAGAGCTCAAGCTCGGCTCGATTATTAAACGAGCGGCTCGAACTCGACTCGAGTTCGAGCCGAGCTTTGACCGAGCGGCTCGCGAGTAGCTCGGTTCATTTACACCACTACTTGTAACTAAGCCTACCTAATGGGGCGTACGGTGTACCGATCCACATTAGATGGATGATTATTGGTCATATCTTTTGGGTAACATTTTTTATTATTTAGATAACCTATTATATATGTATGTCATTTCCTCTGCCTTTGTCAACAAAATTCTTTTTTTTTTTTTTTAATATTATTGATTCTACTACAATGTAGTATATGTTCATAGCAACTTTTTCAACCAAATGAAGCACAAAGAACCAATATCACCCCTTCTAAGGCTCAAACACACACCTCCCATGTGAGGTGCAACCGGGTGCCACTAGATCACAAAGTCTTTGACAACAGAATTCTTATTTAAGCATACTTGAATTAAAAAAAAAAAAAAAAAAAAAAAAAAAAAAGTTGCTCATGCTTTTAACGCTCAATTGACAACCCCCACCACCCCCTTCCCCCCACCCTACCTCCTCTCCTAACAAAAAAGAAAAAGTCAAATGGCGTAAAATGACATGAAATCAATACTGAGAGATAAAAAATATTTTTTAAAAGAACATTTTAAAAGTAAATTAAGAATGAAAAGTAATAAAATTACAATATTAATTCTGTACTTAAATAAATTTGAATTTAAAAATGATATTACTTTTTTTTTTGAATAAAAAAATGATATTACTAAATTGAAAATCTTTAAGGAATATTAAAAATCATGATAATGGCAACAAGTCACGTTATTTGGTAGACTTGGATTTAACAAATAAATTTGAATTTAAAAATGATAGTACTATTAAGAAATAAAATGGTAGACTTGGTTGTCCATGACTTATTTAGGGTAGCTTGTTCTATGACTGAATGTATGGTTTGAACCAACTTTCCGTCTGCTGTCATTTTAGACAGTCTTAGGCTTGATTTCAATGAGTAAAATTCTTTTCTTTGTTTTCAAAAAATGATAGTACTAAATCTTAAAATCTTGTAAGGAATATTAATAATCATGATAATGGCAACAAGTCACGTTATTTGGTAGACTTGGATTTAGCAAATAAAAGAAGGAATCAATAGGGGCTCAGAGTATTAGTTTAGTGGATGTGAATGAAGAAACCAAGCTCAATGGTATATGTTTTCAAAAAAAAAAAAAAAAAAAAAAGCTCAATGGTATATTATTTCTCACACTCAAAACTAAATACAAAGCTAACTATAAATAGGAACTTGTAAACAAGCTAACTTATTTAACAAAATAATAAATTGAACTACTAGTCTTCTCCTACTCTAATACATGCATGACTTCTTGTGGCTGTAGATTTTAACACCCCCCTCGCAAGCTAGATCATATACATGCAGAGTGTATGCCTAGCTTGGACTTGAATCGTTGAAATAAAGTAGGAGCATGTGGCTTCGTAAAGAAATCTGCTAATTGATTGGCACTAGAAACATATTGATTGGCACTAGGATAGAAACATACATAATCTTCAAAATTCCCTTTTTAATACGTTCTCGGACAAAATGTCAATCAATCTCTATGTGCTTTGTCCGCTCATGAAACACGGGATTCGTGGCAATGGCAAGTGCAGATTGACTATCAGAAAATAACAATGTCGGAGAAGGTATCGTAATTCCCAAATCAACAAGCAAGAATAACAACCATTGCATCTCGCAGCTTGTAGTTGCCAATAGGCTCTATACTCTGCCTCGGAAGAAGAACGAGAAACTGTTTCTTGCTTCTTCGATTTCCAAGAAACTAATGAATCACCAAGGAATACACAATATCCGCTAATAGAATGTCTCGTCTTTGGACAAGCTGCCCAATCTGAATCTAAAAATCCTTTCATTCACTTGAAAATTTGAATATGCTGAAAACAAAACACCTTGTCTAGGGGAATTCTTTATGTATCTTAAGACTCTATGCACTGCTTTAAGATGTAGTTCTGTAGGAGCATCAACAAATTGCGACAACTGTTGTGTAGAAAAAATTAAATCCGGACGAGTGACAGTTAAATATAATAACTTACCAATCATCCTCCTATAAGCAGTAACATCATTGAGTACAGGACTGTCAGCATGCAGTTGCTTTGAAGAGATAATGTAATACCCACTTTCCTAGAAATGAAAATATGCTTATGTTTATTAAGTGAAGTCAACAAGTCAAAGCTTCTTAATTTGACCTTGGATGAAATTACTAAATTACCCTTCATTTCCCTTAAAGGTTAAGAAACCACTTGTCTTGGATAAATATCTCATTTGAAAGAAGATATCTCATTTTCAAAGAAAATAAGGAGAGTTGCTAGAGAGATAAGGGAAGGAAAAATCTTGAAGCTTTGATCTCCATCTTCTTCAAGCTTAGGTCTCAAGTTGTTGGAGTATTCTAGGTAAGTTTGATCTCCACATTTCACTCTTCTTGAGTTGGGTTTATCATTGGAGCCCTAAGAGTGATGCTTTGAAAATATTAGGGTTTTGACAAGGAGTATTTGGGTGAGCTAAATAGCTAAGATTTGGATGTTTTAGGTAAGTGGTTAACTCTTCTCTCCTTATTTTGCAAAACCCATAACTTATTTGGAATCTCTACCAATTGGAATATCCATTTTAGGGTTAGTTTGAGTTAACAATATGTTGGGTTTTTGATATAGTATGACTCAACTCAAGCTATTTATGATTGTTAAAGTGTGAGTTCACTATTATGCGATTTATGAGTTATTATTATTAATTTTTAAGTATATGTTTGAAGAAGTGCTATGATATGTTTTTGGACTACTAAACTTGATTATAGATATCTTTGGGCATGCCTAAGTATGGATTTTGTGAATAGGTGAACATGACCTTTTGGACTTTAATTGTAAGTGTGATTTGTACTAAGGGGTTTTGCTATAAGAGAGGATCAAGTAAGTTATTTGGCAATTATTAGTTTATGAAGTCAGATTTGTTTTGCCAAGTTATGAGCTATACGGATTTCATATTACTTTTGGATATGCACTTTGTTATGTGGTGTATGTTAAGGAAACGATTTTTGCTACAATGGGCTATTTGATTATAAGAATTATTTGGAATGTTTGACCAAACTCGTGAGGCAACCTACAATTTGTTATTTGTTTTATTCGGCTTGGAACGTTTCTAAATGCTCATTCTGAATCGTCGAGCTTGACTCATTCCGAATCGTCGAGTCTTTACTTTTGAATTATTTGTTGGAACGTTCCATCCGGCTCATTCTGAATCGTCGAGCTTGACTCATTCCGAATCGTCGAGTCTTATTAGATCATTATACCGATAATGGCATATTCCACAAGGTATTATGGTGGGTGTAGGTTGCCAATGAGTCATGGGTTAAAGAATGATTTGAGCTTTGAAAGTATTGTGTTATGAAATAATGTTGATGCCCCTGTAGCTAAAGCTAAAGTTGCTATTTTGAAGAACCTGTGTATGGTATGATGGAATTATATGACTTCGATACAGTTTGAAGATCGTGATTTGCACCTATTAATTACTATAAAGCTTATTGTCTTTTATTAAGGTTACTTGATCCGGGGTTGAGGAGAGTATCACTTACTGGCATTAGCTCATTATTTGTATTTTCCTCATGTTTCAGAGTAGTTAAGGATATGTGAATAGTACGAGGCGCAAGTGGTAGGATCTTGAAGGTGACTTCTGAAATTAGGAGAAAACTTAGTCTTAGTATTGGAGCATATCACAAGCTTTTGGTTATTTGGATATTCCCTTCGACCCTTTGTATTTATGGTAAACCATTGTTCTTGGTTTTGGTGCTTGTGATGCATTTTGGACATATTACTCTTGATTGTAAATATTTAGTAGTGATGAATGGATGAGTTTGGGAAGAACTAGTTCTTTGTTCTGGAATTATTATGTATTCGAAGGTTTCGAGAGGTATGTATGGTTAGGCTTCGTATTGTTACAGGTTTTCACGTAACGATACGGCCGGGTCATGTCCTAGAAGTGGGGCGTGACAGATAACCATAGGACTTCCTACTGGTTTACACCCCAAAAAATTTGTCTCTGCCAACAATTCCAAAGCATACTTTCGCTAGCACAAATTAATTCCATCTTTATTTCGAGCAACCTCTAAACCTAAGAAATATTTTAAAAGGCCCAAATCCTTAATGCGAAAGGAATCATTAAGATGTGATTTTATAGATTTAATTTGTTCAAGATCACCGTTTGCTACCACGATATCATCAACATAAACTAAAAGAACAATAAATGAATCACCATTTCCTCTAGTAAACAAAGAATGATCAGACACAGCCTGCACAAAATCTTGACTAATTAATTCAGTAGTCAACTTTGTATTCCACTGCCTACTAGCCTGCTTCAGCCCATACAAGGATTTAACCAATTTGCATACCTGTCCTAATTTGCTAGAGTCCACACCTGGTGGCAAGGACATGAAAACTTCTTCATTTAAGTCACCATGTAAGAAGGCGTTGTTTACATGTAGTTGATGCAAATGCCAACCCTTCATAGCTGCGGTAGCCAATAATAATCTATGGTAGTAACTTTTGCCACTGGACTGAAAGTATTTAAATAATCCAAACCAAAAGTTTGAGTATATCCCTTAGCCACCAACCATGCTTTGTACCTCTCAATAGAATCATCTGCATGAAGCTTAGTCCTGTAAACCCACTTACACCCAATAGGCTTTTTACCAGGTGGTAAATTAGTTAAAATCCACGTATTATTAGCTGCAAGTGCTTCTAATTCGGTTTTCATAGCCTCTCGCTAATGATCGAACTTAATGGCCTCATTATAACACCTTGGCTCATCAATAGAAGATGTCATCAAAACAAACTTTTTATGTGATTTTGAAATTCGATCATAATGAATAACTTTAGAGAGCGAATGAGGTGTACTTTCCATCTGAACACAAGAACTAGAAGGACCATATTTCAAAAGAGCACAATGGTAATCTTTGAGGTAGTTTGGAGGTAGTCGACTTCGATTAGAGCGTCGCAAGACAGGTTGTGAATTATCACCAACTCCTCGTTGACATTGAGGAGCTTGACTTACACTAGAATGATGCAGGGTAGGTTGTGCATTTTCACTAACTCCTTGTTGACTTTCATTGTCTGAAATATCATGTTGTGCCGAAGAAGATGGTTGCAATAATATGGTTCTATCAACAGAACTTTGTTCCACTAGAACTAGGCTAACCTCACCAATAGAATCACGATCCTCATTAAATCCATAATCCATGTGGCCACTAGACAAGCCAGGTTCTACACCACTGGAAGTCACTTGTGCCTCATCCCCACTTACAAGTTGTGAGAAAGACTTGCATAAATGGTCATCTACAAACCCTGAGCCTACCGGAAGAGGGACACTATATTGATCTAAAATACCGATCACTTTTTATAAAAGGAAAAATAGACTCATGAAACACAACATCTCTTAATAAAAATATTCCTTAGAATGCAAATCATATAATTTAAAACCTTTGGTACCTCTTTGAAACCCAATAAATATACACTTATGTTCTCAAGGTGAAAACTTTTTCCGTCCAGTAGATAATGTAGAGGCATAAGCAAGACAACCAAAGACCTTTAAAAAATTATATACTGGAGCTTTGTTCAGAATCAATTCATAAGGTGTTTTCCACCCAATAATTGGTGATGGCAACCGGTTTATGAGATTAACTGCATGTCTGATACAATCTGCCTAAAAACACTCAGCCAAATGAGCTTGAAAACGTAATGCACAAGCTACAGCCAAAATATGTTGATGCTTGTGTTCAACAATACTATTCAGTTGTGGCGTGTCTCGGCAAGAAGTTTGATGTTCAATACCCTGACTTTCATAAAAATGCCTCGTATTAAATTCCTAGCCATTATCTATTCGAATAAACTTAATATTACTCTCAAACTATGTAGAAACAAAACAATAAAAAATTTTAAGCAATGGGCGTGGTTCTTGTTTAGTTTGCATAAAAAATACCCACGTACCACGAGTAAAATCATCTACAATTGTCAAAAAGTAATAGTGCCCATAAATAGACGGAGCGTGATATGGCCCCCAAATATCCACATGAATCAACTCAAAACTTTTAGTAGATGATGTAATACTAGTGGGAAATTGCAACTGTTTCTGTTTAGCCAAGGGACAAATACCACAAACCAAATGACGATTGTAGTCTATTGAATTATCAAGCATTCGCAAGCCTTTTATTTTCCTGGAAGAGGGATGACCTAGTCTAAAATGCCATACATCAAAGCTAGAGATAGAAGACATAGCATATTTTTCTACCGATAACTCTTCCTTTATCTCTCTGAAATGATATAGGCCCTGCCTCTTCTTAGCATAAACAATCGTCTTCCTGCTCATCCCAGTCTGTATCTCACAATATCCAGCAAAAAAAAACACACAACAATCCATATCCTTGGTTAGCTTACCAACAGAAATCAAGTGAAAATCAAATTCTGGAACACATAGAACATCCCGTAAAATTATTTGTGAAGATAACTGTACATCACCCACATGTGTAACTACAGTTTTAATGCCATTGGGGAACATAACATGCATACTATTAGTTTCATGAAAAGTCATAAAACATGCAATGTTATTAACGATATGGTCCGTTGCACTTGTATCAACAATCCAGATGGGTGTATATATGGGAAGAAAAAAGGTTTTTACCTTTGTAAGCAACCGGCTTAAAAGATGCAACTAATGCATTAGCCTTGGCTATCTTTGGTAATGTTTCTTCCGAACTATTACTAGCCATAGGAAATGAAAATAAATAACAACGGAAGCAACTTAAAAAAGCTCAGATACCATGTTGAATTTTGTGGTGAAAGAATAAACCAAGCTCAATGGTATATTATTTCTCACACTCAGAACTAAATACAAAGCTAACTATAAATAGGAACTTGTAAACAAGAAAGTGGTATTTACTAGCTAAACAAGCTGAACTAACTTATTTAACAAAATAATAAATTGAACTAGTCTGCTCCTACTCTAATGCATGCATGACTTCTTGTGGCTGTAGATTTTAACACAGAGTATTAGTTTAGTGGATGTGATACCTCTCACGACCTTCAAGTTACTTACGAGAGTAAGGAGTGTCGAAGGTCCAGACTACTTGTGCTCATTGGGGAGGATTAGTAGCATCGCGAGAGTAGGTAAATCTCCGTTTACCGAATTGGCCTAACATTAGATCACGAGAGTGACATGTTAGTTAACCAATTTGGAGTTGGTAGTCTTGAACCCAATAGTGAAGTTTCTAACCCTCAATCTTTTGATACACGACATAAAACCAATAACACCCGTTCCAATCCCTAGTCTTTTATCGTATTTTTATTTCACTATTTTTATTTTTATGTTTAACCTGCCTCACTCTTATTACTACTTGCTTAACTTCTGTAAATTGTTCAGAGCTTGTGACTAGATATTCTTTGGCTAACCAAACCCCGAATTCTTGAGGATGATCAAAAACAAATTTATTTTTGTTTGTTTCGAATACCACTATACTTTCTCAGAGTGAATAAAAAATTGGTGTTGTTGCCGGGGATTGGCAATGTAGGATAGCCTTTTAAAAAAAATTCTAGCATAAGATTTTGAAAATTTTAGGGAGAGTAAGTGTTTGTTTTATTTTATTTTGTTCTCTACTTGTTTCACTTATGTTTGCTGTTGGAAATTGAACTGAGCTGCTAACTCTTTATTGTAGAAAAGTGCAAGTTTTCTTAGAGTTTCAAGATACTTCACCGGTTTATGCAAACAAGATCAAAAGGAGATCAAGGACTTTATCCTCTTAATTTGGATTTGTCAAGAGATTTCAGAAAGATAAGGAAAGCTCTAAGGAAAACCATGCAAGAAGTTGAAGAAGCAACTACACTCATAGAGCCTGGAGATTGTAGTCTACAAAATGGTGAGCCCTCTAGAAGAACAAGTACTCAAATCTCACATGATGCTAGACCGCCGAATCTGAATGGAAACCAACAAGGAGATAATTTTCAAGCTCAACCAGTCCCACCAATTCCTCAACCACCATTTCAGAATGAGGAAAGACTCCAAGAATTTCAAGAATTCCATAATGCCTATCAAGAAGGAACACCTCATTTCTATGCTCAAGGACCAATGCATGGTATGGGTATGCATGATCTACTACATCAAATGCATCAACACCGAGTGCAAAGGCCAGTGAATTTTGTTCCACATCAATTCCAACGAGGAATCTCGCATGGAGTATACCAAGGAGTGCCTAATGTTTAACCGATAGTTGCACATTTAACACTAGATTTTGGGGAAGAAGACTACATTGCATATCCAGGAATAGAAGCAAATAACTTTGAGATCAAGACTTCTATGATCCAATTGGTTCAGGAAAACTAATTTGGAGGTTCAAGGATGGAAGACCCGAAGGTTCGCATCGCACATTTTAATAGGATATGTCAAACACTCAAGATGAATGGAGTGACAACTGACACAATCAAGCTTCGTCTATTTTCATTCTCACTTAGAGATCAAGTACTCAGTTGGCTTAATTCGTTTGGACCTAGTCATTTCAACACTTGGGAGCAACTCTATCAAGCTTTTATGCAAAAATATTGTCCACCTTCTAGAGCCGCAAAGCTTAAGAAGCAGATCCAAAATTTTCAACAATTTTGAAATGAGAACTTGTATGAAGCCTGGAAGAGATTCAAGGAGCTAAGAAGACATTGTCCTAGAAATTTGTTGACCTTAAGGTGGGTTCATCAGTTAAAAATTTAGAAGGGTTAGAATTTGACCTTGATGATGTAAATGGCTATTGGTCAGCAACCAACGTAGCACTCTTCGGTTCATCATCTTCTTTTCTCGGTTCCTTCTCGAACTCATGGACCTTGAGGTCACTGAAGATTTGTGAAGTTAAGATCACCTTTAGATGACGATAATCTCTCATGTCTATGACCTTCATCTCCCATGATTTGGGCAGTCCTTTGTGAATCTTCAGGTTGATTTCCTTTTGAGATAGTTCCTTTCCAATGTCATTCATCTCACTTAGAAACTTCATAAACCGAAGTCTCTATCTCGACTATGGAATCTCCATTAACCATTCGGAAGTCTTAGAACCTCTTCATGGCAATGGTTAACTTATTCTCCTTTTCTTGCTCGTTTCTCTCTCCGATTAGTAGAAGCTAATTCCAAATATCCTTGGTAGTTTTGCACTTTCTAATCCTTGGGAAAAGGGTGTCATCTAATATCTTGAATAATATATCCTTCACGATATTGTCCAAGTTGTTTCTTGTTCTATCTTCTTACGTCCAAGCATGCTATGACTTTAGAATATAGGCGGGTGCGTCTATCCCTTATGTAGCAGTAGTGACATTTGCCATCATAATCTCCACTAGGCCATTTGTAATGACCTCTCATATCTTGTCGTGTAATGCAGACAAGTGTGACTGCATTTGAACCTTTCCATCGTCAAATTTATTTAGGCTAAACATGATATTTTTAGACATATAATGATTCATTTTATAATGAAAATTTTACGTGCAATGAAAAAGATTTTTTCTTTGAAAAGATATCACTAGGCTATACACAGAGTGTTTATCGATCAAGGTAACTGCTTTGATACTACTTGTTGGTCACGGTAGCCGGTAGGAGGGGTTACAAGTCTATATGGGGGTGAATATACTTGTATGCGTTCTTTAAAAATTTTAACGGTCCGTTTAAGCAGATCCTAAGGGTTACTTCTTCACAATTAATGATTTGTTGAGAATGCACAACGAAAAATATTTTTACCCCATTATTAAGTTATTTTGCACGTGAGGTTGACTTATCAAAATGTTAGTAGTATGAGTATGGAAATGAATGCAGTAAAGTAAAATAATAGAGAGATAAGAGTTTTTATAGTGGTTCGGCCAACTCATCCTACTCCACTCTTTTCTTTTAAACTCCAAAGGAGGTTTGCACTAATCCATTTACTACAAAAAGAACACTCAAGCCTTGAACACCAAGTCGGTCTTGAGTTTCTTAGATTTTTCAACTCCAACCGAGTTTACTCTACTTCTACCGAGTAGAGATACAAGTTTTCAAAGAAAGGATTCTTTGATTCTCCAACTAGAAGACTTGGCTCTTGATGTTGAAATTGATTTTCACTTTGAGCAGCCCAAGCTTCTACTCTACTGGATTTGGCGTTATAGCTTTAACTCTCTCACACTGGTCACATAAATATAACTTGAAAGCTTTAAAACACTTGAGTATTTTTCTCTTCATTGACTAACACCTTCTTCAGTTTTAAGTGAAGGTATTTATAGACGTTTTGAAACAAATACGTTGGAGGAAACCCATTTCAAACATCTATTAACTATTGGGTAATGACCAGTGGACAATTCAAAGGGTTACTTTATGTGTTAGATTTTACAACCATTAGACCATCTTTTTAGCTGAACTTTTACCTTTTGTCCTGGTACTTTCGTCTATGCTTTTTAAGGAAAATCTCCCTTGGGATGTTTTCCTAGGACTCTCTTTGCATTGGTAACATTTTCTCATAAAGCTCTTATGTTTAAGGTTTCGAACTATTTCCTCATAGAATGTCTTGAGTAGTTCTTTTGAACAATTAACTCTTACCATTCGAGTTAATGTTTCAAACTTTAACACTTGTAACCTTTCCGTTCTGAATAGTTGACCTTAATATTCGAACTCCTTATAATCCCCTTCTACTTGAAAGGTGGACCTTTCCACTATTCGATCTTTGCAACCTTTCGTTCTTGAACTCTTCTATTCTTTGACTCTTCATCTCGAACAATTCTGGTCTTCAACTCTTCGAATCTCTGTCTTCTGGCTATCTGAAACGTAACTATTCGAGTTACCATTTGGACTATTCGAAAACGAAAGATAGAGTTCATAAGTCTAAGAAATAAAATAAATTGGGGACTAAAATTCCTAATTTTTGTTATCATTCAAATCTAAATTACACTTGTTCCTAACATTTGTAGACTTTTCTCTTTCAAATATTTTGAAATTCATCACCCAACCCCAAGATTTCTAAACTTTCTTTAATGCCCTCTCTATATCTAAACTCTATTTTTTTCTCCCTATTTGAATTGTACTGTATAAACATTATACCTAAATTCAATAGATTATTTGTTTCTTCCTTATCATACACTTTCTTCATGCATAAACTCTACAAACGTTTTTACAAGTTTTTTCTTCCTCTAAAAATTCTATAGATTATTTTTTTCATCATTATTGTTTGTATCATCCCAATAGAGCACACTAATAATAGGTAAAAACACATTTGAGTATTATGTATTGAATATTATTATTTTTCTTGTAATATTATATCAATTAGTGAAAAGTGATATTGTCTTTAAATTTATAAATAGTTGAAATCCATCCAATCCCGAACTTCTAAATATTCTCTACTAACTTTTTCCTCCCAAACTTCTTAACTTTCTCTACAAACTTTTTTCTCCGAACTTCTAAATATTCTCTACGAATTTTTCTCTCTAACTTCTAAACTTTATCTACCAACTTTTTCTTCCAAAATACATTAACAAAGCAAACTTTTCATTTGTCACCGTCAAATTTTAGTATATATATGTTTCATAATATTCGTATAAATACTTGTATATTATAATTTTTTATTCTTTTTATGAACATTTTATCCCTAACTTCTAAACTTTTTGAACAAAATTCTTTCCCCTAAATACCTTAATAAAGGAAACTTTTATCTACCACCATCAAATCTCACCCTATGTTTCATAATAGTATAAATACTTGTATATTTGGATTATTGTTCTTTTTATGTTTATATTTGTACTAGAATTTTTCCTTGTTTTTTTTTGTTCAAAAGCATGTTGTTGTGAACAGCAGACTACTATTCACAATAGAAATTTGGGGCTGCGAACAGTAGCATCTTGTTGTTGTTCACAGTCCCAAATTACTATTGCAAATAATAGCTCTTTTGATTGATTCCTAGTAGTATATCCCGTAATATATATATATATATATATATATATATATATATATATATATATATATATTAAAATGTTTTTTAATATTTTATTTGAAGAATGCTGTTACTATCAATTTTAGTATTCAATAATGTTATGAATTTTCATACGAAATAGTTTTATTTGTTGATGCTTATTAATACTATATAAGTAATTAGCATATAATGTCTCACCATACTATAGATAAAAATAATACGGAGTATTGTTGAAGTTGATGTGGCTGAAGACTAAAAGAAGAATTTTATGATATATTATATGTTTTGTAAGAAAGTTATAAATAATAAGAATCAAAGTCATTAAAAGTTTGTGATGATGTATTCAATCTAAAATTCTAATTACTTTTATAAATTTTTTAAAATAAAAGATCTCATAAAAGTTGATAAAATTTTATTATTGTTTTTGAGTAATATTGACTTTGTTATAATGCAGTATCTGTTCATAACTACTTTCTCAACCTACTGAAGCACAAAGATTCAATATCGCCTCAACGCTGTTGAGGCTCGAATCCACCCCTTTCCATATGGGAGTGCAATCGGGTGCCACTAGATAAAAGTTCTATTATTGTTTATTATATAGACTCTTATAAAATTTACAATCGTTTAAAGCTACTTTATAAAAGTCAATAAAAGTTTATTAAAATCTATCATTTAAAAATATTTTTAAAAAATACAAAAGTCATGATTGAATATACCCGTTAATTTACTTTCTCAATGACCTACGACACATGATTTAGGATATAGTATAGCTAGGGGTGGGAATAGGGCAGACCCTTGTAGGGGCCTATGTCTAAGCCTAATTAAGGTCTAGTTAGGCCTAGCTCATTTAGTAAAAAAGTCAAGCTTGGCCAATTTCAAAAGTCTATTAAACTAAGCAAGTCAGGCCTAGATAAACTAGTCTCGGGCTCTCGGCCTTCAGGGCTACATGCCTGACCTATATATATATATATATATATATATATATATATATATATATATACTCTATTTTATACCTAATATATATTTTTATATTTACAATATAACCCCAAATATATATATAATTACCATATTTAATGAAATGTCGCAACTTAATTATGTGAGTTGATTGTTTATCATTTATGATATTATATAGGATAACAAATAATAATACAATTGAATTTATTTCTAAACAAGTTAACGAGCATGCTGAAGTCGTGACTTGTTTTATTTTATTTTATTTTATATTTTAATGTTATTATGTTTGCATTGTGTGATATACTTTTGTAATTATATATTAGGTATATTTTTGAAATTATTTAGATATACTTATTAAAGTTTTTAAAAATTCTTTAGACTTTAAATATGCTCAAAGTATGACTTATTTTGAAGCCTTTTTAATGCTTTCAACATTAAAAAGATTTCAGGTCAGGTCAGGCTAGACCAATTGTAGGCTCAGGCTTGAGCTTAACAAAAAGTCTACATACAGGCTCAAGCCCGAGCTTAACAAAAAGCCTACATACAGGCTCAGGCTCAGTCCCATGCCTAATTTTCTAAAACTCGATTCGGCTCGGCAAAATTAAAATTGGGGTTATTAAGGAGAAAAATACGCTAATAATTTTATGTTCTAGTAAAACAAAGTGGCTCTCTCATATGGAAGGTAATAGGTTTGTCAATCTATGGGATTACTTAAAAAAGTGGGAAAAAAAAGAAGAAGAAGAAAGAATCAGGAGACGACCAACAAAAAAAAAAAAAAAAAAAAAGAATCAGGAGACCAAAATTGATGACATAGAATCAAGACAGTATCCTATTGTGTGTCGTCCGTAAAGTTCCACGTCGGTTGTTGCCAGCTGTTACCCAACTTTTTTGGTCCCTCATTGGCCCACGTGTTCACTCCCCCATCAAACTACCGCTTTTTAACCAAAGAGACAAAAATAACCGAAGAGAAAATAAAAAGGGCATTTACGATGATGTGCTAACTGCTAAGAATAACAATTTTATTCGGTGACGTAATTAAGAAAAAGACATTTAACATATACGCCACCGCCATTTATTAGTGAATTTTTTTTTTGAACAAATTTATTAGTGAATGTTGGTCGCACTACTTTAGCAAAAAAATTTGGGGTCTTCTAGAATGCTCATGTTTGCAAACAAAGATGAACTGCTAGGTAGATGTAAAATGAAAATATTCCCTAACGTGAAATAGACCATTAAACAAAAAAAATTACGGGTTTAAGTTCAAATAAGCCTTCTAACTATACAAATTTGTGCAATTAGACCCTTCAACTTCAAAAAGCTCCAATAAAAACTTCAAACTTACAAAAATAAAATGCAATTAGATTATTTTGTAAGTTATCTTCAGGTAACCGGTAAATTACTTGATAATTAGATTTTTAAAGCTGATGTGGCTTCAATATATTTAATTAAAATGTTATATTGTATTTTTTTTGGCAAATGATATATTGTATTAAATTTTATTTTAATTAATAATAATACTAATATTAATATTTAAAAAAAATTAACTTTGGTCATTACTCATTACCGTCCGTACCTCACTGTCATTGCCTACTGGCTACTACCCATGCTTACCGTTACCACTGATCGTCTTCCATTCGCCATCATCGTAGCTTTTCATTATTATTATTTTTTTTGAAGGGAATGCAATAACCTTCACTTCATGTTTTGTTCACGCAATGAATTTTGAAAGAATAGGAATGCTATTCCGTATGGACTGGAATAGATAAAGAATATAATATATAAAAATTATATTTTACTGTTTGGTTCACTGAAGAAATAGACTTCAAAAATTGTATTACAATGTTTAATTGGTTTAAGGAATAAAAAGGTATAAGTATTCAAATGACATTAATATCAAACACACACACACACACACAATATATGAGTTACAATACAGTATCTGTTCATAACTTTCTCAACCTACATTGTAACGCGCGACTTACAAACAGATAAATCAATTAAAATTGATCAACTTAAATCAAGAAAGTGTAGAAAAATTAAAATCTATCATTCTCTTCGATGAAAATTATGTATTTTCAAATAATGTATTTTTAATATATCAAAAATATAATTTTTATTTATGATTCACACATGTGTGCGGCCCATGGTCCATGAAATAATGATTGTTATATTACATGTTGGGTACAGAAATGGCGCTGCGAGGGTCCATGTGAACGTGTTTACGGATTTTACAAAATCAAAAAATATCTAGGGCTGAAGCGTCCATGCTGGCAACCGGATAATGCACTTTTCACGCTTTTCCCTAACTGATTTATTTTTCCCACCGCCATCCCCTCAATTTTCAACAATTATTCTCTTCCCCATTTTGCGATTCTCTCTCCCTCTGAAATATCTTTCCCCCTTCCTCTATCCATAATCCATAATCCATAATCCATAATCCATAATCCATAATCCGATTTCTCACCCTTTTATCTGAATCCATAGCTCAAATCGCGGATGAAGATTCAGCTGTGTGATCGGATAGGATATTGAAGTTTTGAAAGGGAAAATTGTCGGAGGAGACTTGAGCTTTGCGAGTTTCAGCTGCCATGGGTGAAGAAGTGCAAGTCGGTGACTACGACGGTGTCATCGCCGCCGGTGGGGATGAGGATAGGATGATGGAGTGGGAGGACGGTCTTCCCAACGCCGATGATCTCACTCCGTTGTGTCAGTCGTTGATCCCTCCGGAGCTGGCTTCCGCGTTTCGGATTTCTCCGGCACCGTTTCGGACTATGCTCGATGTGAGTCGCGCGTCGAAGGTGACGTTTTCGTCGCTTCAGGGAGGGCAGCCTCCGACGATGTCGTCTACGAATGATTTTAATTTTAAGGCGTTTGACGAGGATGGGAACAGGGAGCAGATGGTTACGGATGATGATACGGATCTGACGAGGGAAGGATCCGATTCGAGGAAGAGCCGGCGGATTGAGTCCGGAGGTGGGGCGGAGGAGGCTGACTCAGCTTTGCGGAATGAAAACTTCGGGGAGGACTCGTGTGCGAAGACTCTGAATCTGAAGCGGCCGAGGCTCGTTTGGACGCCGCAATTGCACAAGCGGTTTCTGGACGTGGTTGGACATCTCGGTATTAGTAAGGCTGTGCCGAAGACGATTATGCAGCTCATGAACGTAGAGGGACTGACTCGGGAGAACGTCGCCAGTCATTTGCAGAAGTATAGGTTGTATTTGAAGAGGATGCAGGGGTTGCCAAACGAGGGGCCTTCGCCATCTGATCATTTGTTTGCTTCCACACCTGTGCCACAGAGTTTGAACGAGTCTAGTGAGAGCGGTCACGGGAATAGCCATCATAACAGCAATGGTCACATGGCGATGCCAATTCCGTTTCCATACCCGCACCAGCACCAAATGGTGCCCATGCCAATGTTTGGCCACAATGGGCATATAGGAGTTCCTGCGGGAAACCCAAATGGTGCACCTTCCAATGGTTTTCACCATCAGTATTATATGGGGCAGCAGAGTCAGTGGCCTGGAAACAAATTTGGTGCGTATCATCATGTTGCTACAACTGACAAGTAACTGCTTTAGCTCTACTTGTCTGCATTAAAAGAGAAAGAGGTCAGATCGTACATATAAATTAGCTTTTATAGTTTTTTTTTTGAAACCATTAGCTTTTATAGTTTAGTCTCACTGTTTCTGCATTCTGCATTTTTGATAATTTAATTTTGTCACACATGGTTTAATAATGTTTCTGTCTGCTGGAATGTTACTTTTTTTTTTTGTTTTGTTAATTTTAATATTTTGCTTCCACTGGAATGTTACTTGGTGAGTAGTTGATTAGTTGATGTAGGATTTTGTTTTGAGATTCTAGTTTTGAGTGATAAATGTATATAAACAAATACACAGTAATTATAATGTATTATACTATCACGGGTAGATGAATTGGTGTTGGTGTTTCTCTAGTAGTCTAGTTTATAGTAGTCCGTGGCAATTTTTTGTATTCTTTGATGGGAACTTTTTGGACAAAGCACTCACCTTTCTTGTTTTGTTTTGAATTATTCATATTTAGATAGATTGTGTTAAAGGAGTTATAGTCTGTATAAGGCTCATCCTGCAGACAAAGTTAGTAAATATTGTCATTGGATAGCTCTTTGGAGTTTCCATAGTTAGAAGAGTCCTCCAAGCTTGCAATTTTCAGGTGCTCTGATTGTCGTCCTGATTTAAGAAAATGCCAAATGTTATGTTTATAGTTACTCAGGGTGTGTTTGGTTGGGACTTTTGCACCCGATTACGGGTTTTGATACCTATTACCATGTTTGTTTGTCTACGTTTGTTATCCTACTATTGAAATCAAATCCTTCAGTAATTACAAAACCCATTAGCCTTTTACTCCTCTACTTTTAAACAATGGAATACAAAATAAGGGAGAAAAAAAATGAGAATGTTATTGTCCATGCATTAGATATGAAATTTTAATATATACACATATATGTGTATATATCGTTATATTATATTTATTTATTTTTCTGCTCTTTTACAGTAATCTATATGGTTTCTTTGCTTTCAAAAAATATATTTATTTATTTATTTTTATTTTAATTAATTAATTACTACGTATTTGTTTATTTGTTTTGATTCCAATTCCAATTTACTACCGAACAAAGTGACTCACTCTACCCAAACCCATTATTACCGTTACGAAGTATTTGATTCCCATTACCATTCTGATTCCAATGTTTGAACCAAACATACCCTAAATGATTTGATTCCAATAGTTGGATAACAAAAGTATGCAAACAAACATGGTAATGAGTATCAAAACCCATAGTAGGGTGCAAAAGGCCCCGACCAAACACCACTTAAATCTGCAATATCCTGCAAGCATATTCCAAGTGCACTAGCCACTAGAGGACAATGTAGTTTGAACTCCTTAGACAAGTTCAATCATATGAAACAAAACTGATGTTAAGATTATTTGGAATAAATATAAAATGCTCTCTTTAGGTGGTAGTGCAAATTTGTACATCTCCTGATCATATAACAGCTAATGTAGATGAATGGTGTCTCATATTTCATAAAACAGACAGACAAACTGATAGTGTGGATTTGACCACATCACTCAAGAAGCTTCATATGTTTAAGATGATGTCTTCAACATGGTACAGGCTTTTGCTTGTGATATTTATACTTTCTAGTTCCTACCTTCTGATATTAGTGAAGGTTTCCAGATGACATTAATAATATTATAATTTATATTTACCATAGCTTTTTAAGTTTAGAAGCAGGATAGTTAATCTAATTCAACCAATGTGCTTGACTTGAAGTGATGACTTTTCAGATGTTGGTCGAGCTTAAATAATCCATGAAGACATCATAAGCTGAATTCCAGAAATTCATCTGATCATATTTGATTTAAACAGAAGAAAGACATCAGTTCCTGCATACTTTCCCGTTGACCTGAAGCAGAAGCTTCCAATAAATCTTGTCTACTGGTTGCACGTTGTTCGTATAACCTCCAACCTGTTGTTTCATTGATAAAAGGTGTGTGTTTTGTTTATTGAAGACTATTAAAACCTTCCCTTTCAGCAACAACTGAAGATTCAATAATATAGATCTAATCAAATACTTGTCAGTGCCTCTACCCAATTGGGTATCTGAAGCTCTATCCCTCTCTATCATTATTATACTGTTATCTTTTCCCCGCTGCTTATGCATGACAATTGACAAGATAGTCATTTATCATGTTTGTGAAATCGAGTTGTGTCAAACCCCTAAAAAAATTTGCCTGCCTGAAGTTTGTACTGGCAATTATGCTATTTACATTTTTTACAAAATTGGCCTTGCCATTTTGACACTTTTGCTCACAAATATCACAAAACTTGTGCATGGAGCTCTCCTGTTGGCATATATGCATTTATGGTATGTGAATTGGGTAAAGATCAATAGATTTCACTTTGTAGTTGGTTACCAAATTCCTAATTCTTGTAGTAGTTGCCATGCTTGTTAATGCAGCTGCTTACAGGGATCAAAACATGCAATGAGATTGAGAATTTAATTTTACTTTATTTTTCATTTTGATTTCTTCTCTTCATTTCTTGGTTGGGCACCAAAGCTTTTATCAATAACTTTGTGAAAAGTACCCTATCTAAATGCTCTAATAGTATGGGATCAGGATGGGGAAAACTGGAAAAGCTATTCCTGCAATAGAGAAAGATATAGATGTCCAGATGGTATCATAAAACAGCATAGAGATCATAGGAGTGATGTGAAATGGTTGTGCTTCCTGATCTTCATGAAGCAATGAACAGCAGGGTATACTGATTAGCTTTAACTCTTTCAGTATCTACAACTTTTGCTCTGCTGTAGTAATTGACAGTTACATTCTGTAAAAAAAATGTGGTTCTAGATACTTAGGTAGAAACCCTCCATTCTTTTTGTGCATTACCTACTGGAGAAACAGCTGTTTTCCAATTCTTGTGACAAAAAGGTGGAATCACCCACTAGATGCTAGATTTTTGCTCACTACGCACAAGGAGTCCCCTTATTTGAGAAGTTGCTCCCACAGTGCCACGGGTGAGACTAGATTCTTGGTCTTTTGTGACAAATTTCACCTCTGTGATCAGTTGAGTTGCACAATGCGGGCATTGTTTTCCAATTCTCTTAAGCAGTTTAGCATAAATCCTATTGTGCATAACATCAATGGTTGCTTGAATTTGCCTGGTTGTGGATTTGGCTCATGACTTGTGAAGTCCATCACTTTCTTCAAAACAGCCCCTCCTCCATCTGCCCTCATGCATTGTCCCTCAGTGTCCGTCTCTTTCTTGTAAATATTAATTTCCAAGTATGGTGAACTATTGCTCTGTGTGAACTGGTCATGAAGTTTGAGGATGAATCCAGGATGTTGGTCTTTACAGGATTCTAATTTCTGTCTTCCTCTAAACGGATTGTATTGCGTTTTTTGCAGTTGAAGTGTTGAACATTTAAATATAATCTTATTTTTCATGACAACTTAGATTGTTGATTATTTATTCATAACACTGTTAGACTTAATTTGTCACGGTTGAATGATATGGACGGCTGCAGAGTTTATGTGAGTATTTTGTCTCACTTTGCTCAGCTCTGGTGTATGAGGGTTTTTTCGGATATCCAAATTGGTCGGAAAAGTGGTCGGTCGGAACAGGCGTTTCTGACCCGATTAAGGTCATTTCCGATCACTTTTGGGTGGTAGGAAATCCGTTAATTTCCACTTTTCCAGCAGTGTGGACCATATATGTTACACATCAAGGCAGTGTATTGTTACATGTAGTATGTCAATATCGCACCCACTGAGACTCAAACGCATGACCTTTCATTTTGAAGAATCACTTCATATCGCTTGACCACAGATCTTTGGAATGTATATATATATATATATATATATATATATATATATATATATATATATATATATATATATATATATATATATATATATATATGTATGTATATATGTATGTATATGTGTATATATATATATATACACAAACATATATATATATATATACACATATATACATATGTATATACATATATATATACATATGTATATACATATCTAAAAACATAATAAGTCTCAATCCAGGTTATACTTCTGGTTTATGTCTGTTTTTTCCGTTAATTTTTGTTGTACCTTATGCTATAAAAGTTGTACTACATAATTTTTTTGGACAGAAATATCCATACCGTTATAATTTCTGTTATCTTTTCACATTATAATTACCATGCACATGCATACACGGTATTTTTTCTTACATTCTTCAATAGTAATTTGAATTCATTTATATTTTAATTAAATATTACCATAGTTATATTTAATAATTTATCATTTCTATAATTCTTACTTCAATAATATATATATATATATATATATATATATATATATATACACACACACACACACACACACACACACACACACACTATTATTTAAAAATATTAATATTATAAATGAGCAGCAATATAATGCATTTGCAGTTGAATTGAGACAAGATTTTTTGATATCAATTTGTGGAAGTTGTTGAATTGAGATAGTTGAAATCAAGTATTATATATATCCATATATGAATATGAATTTACAAGGGATATGATATATCTCTAATTAGAAGAAGATCATATTTTTTCAAAAAAAAAAATGGAAAAGAAAAAAAAAAAGAAGACTATATTTAAACAAATTTTATTCATTTTCAAAGACAAAAATATTGTAATACAATACCCTTAAAATTACAGTGGAATATATTCAACAAAATGAATTTGAATTCCTTGTATTAATTTCAAATACATACACAATAAAAATTTTACTCGAATATCTATGAAACTTCGACAACTAAAAAAAAATGCATTATATCTATTTCAAAATGATTTACTAATTGGGTTTAAATATTGAGCACAAGTTTTCGTGCAAAGCGCGTAGAAAAAACTAGTATATATATATATATATATATGATCGCGTTCAGGTGCGTACTGGCCGCCCAGGAGAGAACTGCGGACGAATCACTTGCGCGCCATGTGTCCGGAATGTAGTTGCACCTAAGGTTATAACTAGGTGCACGTAATATTATAACTAGGTGCACCCAGGTGCATAAATGTTAACAAGGTAAGTTACTTGCACTTTTAAGTGAAAATAGGTGCACACGTGCAAGTAAAATGTATTACAAGTGCAAGTAAATTGTACAATGAGTATTAATACTAAGTGCACCTAATGTTATAACTAGGTGCACCTAGGTTGCACCCATGTGCATGAATGTTAACAAAGTAAATTACTTGCACAAGTGCAAGTAAAATGTGTTGCAGATGCAAGTAAAATGTATTACAGGTGCAAGTGAATTATACACTGAGCATCAATACTAAGTGCACCTAATGTTATAACTAGATGCACCTAATGTTAGGTTGCATCAGGTGCATGAATATTAACAAGGTAAATTATTTGCATTTGTAAGTGCAAATATTTGCGAAAATAGATGCATGAATATTAACAAGTTAAATTACTTGCACTTGTAAGGGAAAATATGTGCGAAACTAGGTGCACTTGTAAGTGAAATTAGGTCCACCAAAGTTCCAGTTATTTACGAAAATGTCACCGCGTAATTTTTTTAAAATTGCATCTGATTCGTTGATCTGAACACGTGGACGGCTGTGGAGCGACTATATCTTCCCGTGCAATACTCACTTTAAGCACTAAACTGGCGCACCAAAAGTTTTTAAATGGTGCACTTTCAGTTGAGAATACACTGCGCACCTTAAGTACACAAATCACGCACCTTAAGTACACAAGCCATTTACCTTAAGAACACAAACCACGCACCTAAGGTTTTAAAATGATGCACCTTAAATTTCAATAATTCACGTACCTTAAGCATACATATCACGCACCTTAAGAAAGAAAACAACGCAACTTAAGAAGGAAAATCATGCACCTTAAGCATATAAATCACGCACCTTAAGAAGAAAATTACACACCTAAAGCCAACGCACAACCGCACGGGAAACACCCCACCGCACGAGAACTGAATTATATATATATATATATATATATATATATATATATATATATATATATATATATATATATATATATATATATATATCATTAATATTTTTTAAAAATATAACTTTTGAACATAAAAAAAATAATTTTGTTTGTAGACTTATTTTTTTTAATTTTGAATTAATATTAATTTTTGTGGGATTTTAAAGTCGGATTGTAAATTCGCAATGTTAATATTTGTAGACTTTAATTATTTTTTTGAACATAAATCTGAAAAAAAAAAAAAAAAGTCTGCAGGACTCGCCTACCAGTGTGGGGTGGGCTACGATTGCATGAATCCTAACCCTGGAGACTAACGGGCCACCCCGCAACAGCCCGCCAGAAATTAGGCCCGCGGGGGCGGGCCGAATGGGATGGACCAGCCCGCTTTACCAATACTATATACTATATTGTGTACTGTGTAGTGTGCACTTGTTTGGTATGGTACGTGTATTCTTTGGTGGTTTGTATGCATTTGATTGTGTTCTTCTTTTTGTGTTAGGTTCCGGTAGTGCAACCTTTAATCTAAAATTTTGTAGTTATATAGCATCTAAATTAATACAATTTCATAAGCAAGCCAATTAATTAATATATACTAATATTATAATCTTCTTCAATATTATAACTCATTAATATTACTGTATTAGATATTAGTTATTATCATATTTGTGTTTCAATAGGTTGGGAAAGTATGTATGGACATATACTATATACAACAAAAGCTACATGTTTACTAAATAACAAAGGAGGAGAAAATAGTTGCAATACAACGATGAGCACCCTTACTTAAAATCATAGTCGTATATATTCATCACAATGAAATTATATTTCTTGTGTTAATTTCAAATACATCAGAAAAATAAACCTTACATATATAGATATTTATGAAACTTCTTCCAACTCAAAAAAATCAATCTTACAAATGCGTTTTATCTATTTCAAAATGATTTGCTAATTGAGTTTAAATATTGGGCACAAGTTTTCGCGCAAGGCGCGTAGAAAGAACTAGTGTATGCAGTGGCGGATCCAGAAAATTTTCTCAGTGGGGGCGAAAGATAACTAACGAAATATTCTTTTTTAAAAAATGAAACACTTAGAGATCGAGTCATAAATATTGTTAACTAGAGATGAAAAGCCGAAAAACATCAAGATAAAAATATTTAAAATAAAATATAAAACATACTCCGTAATTAATCAGATAAAATAGTTTGACTGGAAAACACATTATAAATCACTCATCTCACTATTAATATTAAAAAAAAAAAAAGAATTCACAATGTTACAAATAAAAAATTCGATTAAAATTCTCACTATTAATATTTTAAAAAAATGCCAAAAACAAAATTTCACTCATCTTACTATTAATATTAAGAAATGAAAAAAAAATCACAATATTACAAATAGAAAATTCAATTAAAATTCTCACTTTTGATATTAAGAAATTGGGGAAAAAAAAAGGAAAAAAAAAAGCCACATTATTACAAATTCAATTAGAATCCTCATTATTAATATTAAAAGTTTTGAAAGAAATTCATCTAAGCCAGCACTGTGGTTCGAACACTAGACCCATTCATCTGAGCCTACGCAGAGACTTATCACTTAAGCTATGCTAACCATTGATTACATTTTGATATATCCTATATATATACTATATATATGTGGTTGGGCAGTGGGGGCAGCTGCCCCCACTGCCCCCATGCTAGATCCGCCACTGAGTGTATGTGTGTGTGTTTATATACACACACACTCACACACACACACACACACACACACAAACACAAACACACACACACACACACACACACACACACACACACTTTTATTATGGTAATTGAAACCTTCTCTCCTGAATTTGGTAATTATATAACATCTAAATTAAGGGTGTGTTTGGAAACCCGGAAAATCCGGGTTTTTGGTGTTTGGGAAGGAGGGGGGAAAATAAAATCAAAGGAAATGAACTTCTTGGTCAATGGAAAATAAGCCCAATTTTATGGAAAATGGCTTCCCCTTTTTTTTGGGCGAAGTCATTTTCTGAAAGTTTGCTTCTTCCTTCTCCTTTGCAGAAATCATTTTCCTACTTTCCAAACACCCTAATATTTTTAAATTTAACAATTCTCTCGATTTAGTATAAGTTAAACTATATTGTGAACATAAAACATGATGGTTTTGTGACCCCCGGGTGGTCACTCGGCGGGCCAACACAACCGATTGAATCAACTCAACGTAAAAATAAACAAATAAAAACAAGAGTAAGACACAGTATTTTGACGTGGAAACCGAAAGGGTAAAAACCACAGGCTTTTTTGGGCAGTGCCAAGCCGAAACTCCCTATTTTATTGATAGAATCTGGAACATATTTTTTTTTGCTGTGTTCTAGTCTAGTGAAAATATCAGCCTCCTCCTCATGTTGAAAACTCCTCCCTTTTCTTCTTTGATTCTCGCTTCTTATATTAGCCAATGGGTGGGGAAGGTAACAATCATTTTATGACTAATTAATAGGATATTATGGGTAGTTAACTAGTGGTTATGGATAATAATTAGAATTAGTGGAAGAAATGGGTAATAATTAGGATAATAAAGGCACATTAATTGTGTAATAAATTGCGGGTTATGGAAGGATAGATAGGGAGCAGACTAGCCACGACTCGGGTGCCGAATGCCGAGCCCGAGTGCCGTGCCCGATTGCTTGCTAGGTAATATCGACCGGGTGCCTGGGCTAGGTATCTATCACAAGTCCCTCACTTTTCTGTGTCTCGCGAAGCATGGCACGGGAAAGTATATCGTCTCGCCTCAAAATCAACTCAATAGCTAATTCCGAATCAAAATTTGCCGACTCCTTATACAAGCCTTTAGCCAACCACTGCATTATAATCCCTTTCTTTTCCACACTCCTATTTCAAGGAGGCACGGTTGACCGAGTGCCGACTCCTTTTTCAGGACTCCAGCCAACCAAACCAACCACTGCCTTATAACCCCTTTTCCACACTCCTTTTTCAAGGAGGCACGGTTGACCGAGTGCCGACTCCTTTTTCAGGACTCCGGCCAACCAAACCAACCACTGCCTTATAACCCCTTTTCCACACTCATTTTTCAAGGAGGCACGGTTGACCGAGTACCGACTCCTTTTTCAGGACTCCGGCCAACCAAACCAACCACTGCCTTATAACCCCTTTTCCACACTCATTTTTCAAGGAGGCACGGTTGACCGAGTGTCGACTCCTTTTTCAGGACTCCGGCCCAACCACAACACACCGACCTTATAACTTCGTTTCCCACTCCCTTTTCAGGGAGACACGGTTGACCGAGTGCTGACTCCATTTTCAGGACTCCGGCCCAACCAAAACACCGACCTTATGATTCTTTTTCCACTCCCTCTTCAGGGAGGCACGGTTGACCGAGTGCCGACTCTTTTTTCAGGACTCTCGCCCAACCACAACACACCGACCTTATAACTTCTTTTCCCATTCCCTTATCAGGGAGGCACGGTTGACCGAGTGCCGACTCCATTTTCAAGACTCCGGCCCAACCAAAACACCGGCCTTATGACTTCTTTTCCCACTACATTTTTAGGGAGGCACGGTTGACCAAATGCCGACTCCTTTTTCAGGACTCCGCCCCAATGACAACACACCGACCTTATAACTTCTTTTCCCACTCCCTTTTCAAAGAGGCATGGTTGACAGAGTGCCGACTCCTTTTTCAGGACTCCGGCCGACCAAAACAACCACCGCCTTATAGCACCTTTTCCCACTCCTTTTCTCAAGGAGGCGCGGTTGACCGAGCGCCGACTCTTTTTTCAGGACTCCGGCCCAACCAAAACACCGACCTTATGACTTCTTTTCCCACTCCCTTTTCAGGGAGGCACGGTTGACTGAGTGCCGACTCCTTTTTCAGGACTCCGGCCCAACCACAACACACTGACCTTATAACTCCTTTTCCCATTCCCTTTTCAGCGAGGCACGGTTGACCGAATGCCGACTCCATTTTCAGGACTCCGGCCCAACCAAAACACCGACCTTATGACTTTTTTTCCCACTCCCTCTTCAGGGAGGCACGGTTGACCGAGTGCCGACTCTTTTTTCAGGACTCTGGCCCAACCACAACACACCGACCTTATAACTTCTTTTCCCATTCCCTTATCAGGGAGGCACGGTTGACAGAGTGCCGACTCCATTTTCAAGACTCCGGCCCAACCAAAACACCGGCCTTATGACTTCTTTTCCCACTACATTTTTAAGGAGGCACGGTTGACCGAATGCCGACTCCTTTTTCAGGACTCCGCCCCAATCACAACACACCGACCTTATAACTTCTTTTCCCACTCCCTTTTCAGGGAGGCATGGTTGACCGAGTGCCGACTCTTTTTTCAGGACTCCGGCCGACCAAAACAACCACCGCCTTATAGCACCTTTTCCCACTCCTTTTCTCAAGGAGGCGCGGTTGACCGAGCGCCGACTCTTTTTTCAGGACTCCGGCCCAACCAAAACACCGACCTTATGACTTCTTTTCCCACTCCCTTTTCAAGGAGGCACGGTTGACTGAGTGCCGACTCTTTTTTCAGGACTCCGACCCAACCACAACACACTGACCTTATAACTTCTTTTCCCATTCCCATTTCAGCGAGGCACGGTTGACCGAATGCCGACTCCATTTTCAAGACTCTAGCCCAACCAAAACACTAGTCTTATGACTTCTTTTTCAGGAGGCACGGTTGACCGAGTGCCAACTCCTTTTTTAGGACTCCGGCCCAACCATAACACACCGACCTTATAACTTCTTTTCCCATTCCCTTTTCAGGGAGGCACGGTTGACCGAGTGCCGACTCCATTTTCAGGACTCCGGCCCAACCAAAACACCGGCCTTATGACTTCTTTTCCCACTCTTTTTTCAGGGAGGCACGGTTGATCGAGTGCCGACTCCTTCTTCAGGACTCCGCCCCAACCACAACACACCGACCTTATAACTTCTTAACCCACTCCCTTTTTAGGGAGGCACGGTTGACCGAGTGCCGACTCCATTTTCAGGACTCCAACGCAACCAAAACACCGACCTTATGACTTCTTTTCCCACTCTTTTTTTAGGGAGGCACGGTTGACCGAGTGCCGACTCCTTTTTCAGGACTTCGGCCCAACCACAACACACCGACCTTATAACTTCTTTTCCCACTCCCTTTTTAGGGAGGCACGGTTGACCGAGTGCCGACTCCTTTTTTAGGACTCCGGCCGACCAAAACAACCACCGCCTTATAGCACCTTTTCCCACTCCTTTTCTCAAGGAGGCGCGGTTGACCGAGCCCCGACTCCTTTTTCAGGACTCCGGCTAACCGTCCGAGTCCCTCAGTCTCTAGAACAATCAATCTCATGTTCATGCAGTTAGACTGCCTCTGTTACTCATTCATAAGCCATCAATCTCATGCTCATGCAGTTAGACTGCCTTAGTTACTCATTCATAAGCAATCAATCTCATGCGCATGCAGTTAGACTGCCTCATTTACTCATTCGTAAGCAATCACAGATCACTTTTAGGATCCGACTAAGTATCACAGATCCTTAGCCGGTCCCCGAATTTTTGCAGGTAGACTGCCTCACTCACTTATCCATAAGCAATCACAGATCACTTAGGACTCAACTAAGTTATCTCAACTTAGTATCTCAATAAAGCAGATTGACTGCTTCACTCACTCATCTGTAAGCAATCACAAATCACTTAGGACTCAACTAAGTTATCTCAACTTAGTACCTCAATAAAGCAGATTGACTGCCTTACTCACTCATCCGTAAGCAATCACAGATCACTTAGGACTCAACTAAGTTATATCAACTTAGTATCTCAATAAAGCAGATTGACTGCCTCACTCACTCATCCGTAAGCAATCACAAATCGCTTTTAGGATCTGGCTAGGTATCACAGATCCCTAGCCAGTCCCCGGTTCTGCTCAAACCATTTAAAGGGCTGGTTAAACCATAACTCAGTTGTTTTGCTCAATTTCAGCATGGTTCGTCTCGAACCTTACTCACTCAAGCCATTTAAAGGGCTGGCTAAACCCGAACTCAGTCGTTCCAATTAGAGGGCTGGTAGACCACCCGAGTCAATCTTGGCTCGACCGTCTACTTGATTGACCGAGTTTTTTATTTTTTTTTGAGATACATGAGGAATGATATACAGTAATTGTTTAATGCAAAATAATAAACAATAGAACAAACTTCTTCCTGCTATCATACTTTCACGTGCCCAACCTCTTCATCAAAATTTTGCATTCAATTTGTACTTGTCCGACCATGAAATTCCATTGCTTGTGCACACTGATTTCGAAATCCCAAACTCAAAATATACTCAGCACGCCACTTCCAGGTCTTCGTATTTTTCCTTGAACCCTCACGTGCAATGAAAGTCTCTAAACTTCAAGGAGTATTTAATTTTATTTGCTCCAATCAGCCACTATGTAGAAAAATGCATGCATATTCTAAAACAATGCTTTGACATGGTAAGTACAAATAACAATATTTAAAGGGAAAATGGCACTTTTTCCGCCTAAGTTATGTGCATATAGCACTTTTTCCCCCTGAGTTATTAAAGTGGCAGTTTTTTCCCCTCAGTTATTTTGAAAGTGGTAGTTTTCCCCCCTGAAATGTTAAATTGACATTTTTGCCCTTAAAACTAACTATTTCATTTATTTTTATTCTCCAACCAATTATATTACTAATATGCATGGAAGATTACGGTTCGATACGAACCTAATCAAACACCGTAGCACTTGAACTTAAAAAGTATGGATGGTTACGGTTACAATTCAGAACCGAAAAAATATAATAAAATAATTGTTAAATTTATACTATTTTTAAATAAGAAATAAAATTATAAAAATAAATAAATAAGTTTTGATTGGCGGTTCAAAATCGAAATTGGAATCTAACCGTACTGATTTATCAAATAAGTGTTTGATCATTTTCACTATATATGAATGTGGTTCAGTTCCGGTTTACAGTTCAACAATTATTTAATTTTATTTTTTCGGTTCTGAATCGTAACCAGAACCGTCCATACTATTTCGGTATGATTGCTACAGTGTTTGGTTAGGTTTGAACCGAATCGTGATCATCCATACATATAAGTAATAATTTGTTGGAGAAAAAAATAATGAAATAATTATTTTAAGGGTAAAAATGTCTATTTAACATTTTAGGGGGAAAAAGTGTCACTTTAATAACACAGGGGGGAAAAGTGCTATATGCACATAACATAGGGGGAAAAAGTGCCATTTTCCCATATTTAAATATCCAAATCTATGGGTGATGTCATATAGGAATTTGAAGTCATAGGCGAGAATTACGTTGGCCAGCAAACAGTAGACATATTGAGATACATAAATCCATTTTCAGATTAGCTTATGCTTTTGGCAATCACCACAGAACGAAAAGACACAAATATGGAATCATATCTCTGCAAAACACCATCCACAAACAAAGAAGCTGTAGGAGTAACAATATCCTTGCCGTCATACTGCTTTCGCTGATTGCTTTTGATCCACACCCCTCTTTCAGGGTGACTCTCACCCGAATTTCAGGGCGGTTCTGGCCGACCATATTTCTATGGCCGACTGGCTAGTCTGCGCAATCGAGTCCCTCAGTCTGTTACATGCTAATTTCCTGATCATAGGAGTCGCCCATTCTCACACCTGCCGGCTTCATTGTAGATGTAATTAAAATATGCCATTTTCTAGACATAATTTTGCGAATGCAGACTGATTATGGCCAGCTGACTAGCTCCTAAAGTAACGTCTGTCCTTGCGAGCAAAGCAGTTGTCAACCTTCTCTCGTACCAACCCCTGGCCGATTTTCTCTCCATTTCCCATTTCTCTAGATTTTTCCATGCAAAACATATTTAATTTGCAACATGAAATTCCCTTTGGGTATCAAACCTTCATGCCATGTGTTCTTCTCCACTCTCGCATGCAGCTCTCTTGCCACGTACCCATGATGCAATAGCATTAAAACTTTGTTAATGTTCAAAAGGCATCATTTTTTTGTTCTGCCATTTAAATTTTCTCGCACTTTTCCTCTTCTTGCTCAAACTCATATGTGTATCCGTCCGCAATCTCAGGTTCGAAGGTCTGTCTGCTCCGTATTCAGATGATTATCCCTCTACGTCGGGCAACCGACTGCTCTCTCAGCCGGTCATAGTGCTACGATAGAATACTTTTTTTGTCGATCATATTTCTCTGACCGAGTCCCTCAGTCTGATGGACTATTTGATTACTCGATTGCTGATAGGCATTCTTCACGGCCTTATATGTTGCTAGTTTTGTCTTCTTTCTTTGCGTTTCAAATTTCTTATTCAAGAAATGGACAGATACTGGAGCATTAATTATAAGTTGCTAAATGCATGTACCAAAATCAAATCCTTCCATGTACAGGCGCACTAATAGTTGATATGTAGAGTCAGCAATTTTCATGAATGTCTCCACGTTTTTCCATGGGGTCATGGACTCATGGACTAGCATGTCCTAATTTAAATGCATATTGCATATATGGAAATTTTCCAAATACAAATGCACCTAATATGGGGAAAATGAATTTCCCATTTTGAATATCAAAATTTTAATGTACAGCTTGCCCAATTTTTTATGTATGGAAATGTGCATAAATAAATGATAAGAATGACATACCGCTCTTCAATATTATCTCGAGAACATTTATAGAGTCGGTTTGCACAACGCCCCTTAACTGACCATATTGCTGCGACCGATTGACTGAAAGTTCACACAACTTTTACTCATCTTTCAGAGCTATTTTTTACCCATTTTTCAGGGCCCACTCTCACCCGTCTTTCAGGGCGGTTCCAGCCGACCATATTTCTATGGCCTACTCCTTGACTTGTTCGGTCGAGCGCTTCAATATGGTTGCATGTTGACAGACTTCTCGTTCCCTTGGTCGACTATTTTGGCACCGTTATTGCCAGCTTAAAGGTTGGCAATACAGATGGAGCATTCCGCCAACCGATCGAGTGCTCATCTCGGTTGGCAAATATGTTTCCTAAGCTTTGAATATCAAAACTTCCTAGCATGAATGCCACACATTTCTCATCAAACAAATCAATTCCAAATTTTCCTGTGTAAATGTGCCTTGAAATATAAAAAATGCACTTCACATGATTCCTCATAAATGGCCACGTATCTCTACTTCTTTGAGAATTCCATTCTTCATATTTTTTGTCTTTCTTGCGTCTTTCCATGTATATGCATGCTCATTCAATACAAAATATGTTTGGAAATGTTAACTGCCACGTTTGAATATCCGAACTTCCACATAAACATTGCACATGTATGTAAACTCGCAGAAGTCACCAACGAGCACCATAATTTCCGGACTGATCGAGCCATTCTGCGGACTATATTTTTACCGGCGTTACGCATATTTCAGGGCCACTCTTACCTATCTTTCAAGGTCAGTCTTAATCGTCTTTCAAGCATTTATCACCCCTCTTTCATGGTCTCGCCCGTCTTTCAGGACGTTTAAAATAAAATTTCCCTTTCGATTGAGTCCCTCAGTTTGAGGGCATATTGATGACCAGCCTGCTACGTTCATGCTTACTAGATATTGTATTACCTCAACATTAAGAAAATAATTTGAAATGGTTGCCTGCCTATCTTCTCTAGCATACAAAATGATTAAAACCTCCCTCCAAGAAATTTTATCACATTCGTCACGTACATATACTTATCTAGAGTTTCTAACCTTTGATATATATGCATTTCCCAATCATCGTGACGGAGGCACTGGCTCCCTTTCTTCCGCAATCCAACTACATGACTCTATCGTTACAATGGTAGGAACACACGACTTTTTGTACCGCTCCCCACAGATGGTGCCAGTGATGGTTTTGTGACCCAGGTGGTCACTCGGCGAGCCAACACAACCGATTGAATCAACTCAATGTAAAAATAAACAAATAAAAACAAGAGTAAGACACAATATTTTGCCGTGTGTGAAGGATGAAAACGTGGAAGGTCTATAGGTAAACTATTGTAATTAAATCTATGTGAATTGGAAACATTTGCATGAATTTGTACACATGGAGAAAAAACATGTGGATTTTTTGGGGCAAGATATGTTATCATTTGAAGGTTCAGTACGCACACTTCTAGATTGCTTTTTTACGGCAGAGAATACGTGGAGCACTCGCTCAGTCTCGTGGAGGATAAACATGAGATGTTGATGCACACCAAGCGTAGGAGATAATTATTCCCATGAAAAATAACTATGACGCCGCTCAGAATTTATTGAGTCCGTCATCAGCAATTGGTAGTCCATGGTCTACGTGAAACACTTGTCCAGAGAGCAACTAATCGGGAACCGGTCATCACCTTGCGAAGGCAGCAGGGAGAAGTCAATCCTATTGTTTATTATTTTTGCATTGTACAATTACTGTATATCATTCCTCATTTATCTCCAAAAAAAAAAGAACTCGATCAATCAAGTAGCCAGTCGAGTCAAGATTGCCTCGGGTGGTCTACCGGCCCTCTAATTGGAACGACTGAGTTCGGGTTTAGCCAGCCCTTTAAATGACTTGAGTGAGTAAGGTTCGAGACGAATCATGCTGAAATTGAGCAAAACAACTGAGTTATGTTTTAACCAGCCCTTTAAAAGGTTTGAGCAAAACCGGGGATTGGCTAGGGATCTGTGATACCTAGCTAGATCCTAAAAGCGATATGTGTGACACCCCAACCCTTCACAAGCTGAGATAGATAAAACTCAACACAACAGCTGCCTATCTCAACTAAAAACATAACATAGCGGAAGCGAATTTAAAACCTAAGGGGCATCATGCCACATCTAGGTAAGAAAACACAGCCTAGATGCACAGGCTAACACAACATCATAACACGCTCGCGCTTAGACTTACTCCATACCTGGAAAACACACAAAAAACCATTAGCAAAAGACTGCTAAGCAACCACCATTCACACCCGCAAGGAAGTATAGATATACATAAGCTTGTAAATAGGTTTACACACCCATATAGAATATAAACTCCAACAAACTGTTCAATAGTTCAAAACAGATACTCAACAACAATGAGCTGAACGAATCATAAACCAAGACTCATCCAAACAAAGCCATTATCCAATAACGAGAGTATAAGACGACAACTAATCCATAAGCAATGTTACCAACTGAACAATAACCAAAGGAACCAACCAACCACAACGAGAACAACAAGATATCAACCGAATATACATAAGGAACTCATGAACACATAAACCAAGAAAGAAATCCCAACTCCAACCTCCAACCCTCATAACAACCATCATACCAAGTCAAACCCACAGTCAGAAGTCAGAAGTCAGAATCCAGAAATCTGGTACGCAGGGGTGATGAGCCCAATCACAGGGACCGAAGTCCAATCACAGGGACCGTAGTCCAATCACAGGGACCGAAGTCCAATCACAGGGACCGAAGTCCAATCACAGGGGTAATCAACCCAATCACAGGGACCGAAGTCCAATAGTCAGAAGTCAGTCATAGCACTGTCAGTCCACCCATCAACCTCCAAAAGATACTCAAAGATCCACCACACCATACTCATACTCAACTCAGCCCAAGAACCATCACTCAGAGTGCTCATCTCAGATATGAACACAAACCAACTCCAGATAACAAAATCAAGGATTCAACCAACCAAATAATAGACTCATATAATAGACTAAGAGGTATGAATAAATACTCCAGAATCAAGATAACATACTCAATAGAATACTCCAACCAACTCCAGAACA
>CP025650.1:6426468-6444058 GCA_003576665.1 Ipomoea trifida
GGGAATTTTCCGATAATCCGTTAGATTTAGGTTCAGAGTCCGTAACAATTTATCCCTTACAGCCCTTTTAAAATTTCTCTTGAACTAATCTAGAAATTCAGGCTTAATCGTATCATACTTAATAATCTCAATTCTGGAAATTCGAATTGAATCTACATCCTTAAAATTTTCTCGGTTCGTGGCCGGTACGTAGTTCGCAGCTTATCGATAATTAATCCTTACGAGAAAAATTATTTCAAGCACCGAATAGTTTTCTCTTAAATGTCATAGCTTAAAAAAAAATTTATATCGCTATTCTCGAATCTTAACTTTATCGTAAAAACCGAGGGGTTACACATTATTTGATATATACTATCAAATAATGGCACAAAAATAATGTACCTTCAATACAAAAAATAATGTACTTTTTATTTTTGGTCCACATAGCTGTGTGGACCATGGTCCATGCAATAATTTGCCATTATTCTCTTCATATAAAATTAATATTGAAATTAAGAGCGAGGGAGCAACCCTAAGCAAGTTAGTTAAACTGTTCACTTGGTAAACACAAGTTTATAAGTTCAACTTTGCTCAACTATGGGTCACAAGACGTGGTTAATCTCGTACATACCATCGAGTAGTGACGATAAATTAAATTTCCCTTGTCACCAATAATTTGCTATATCTACATCTATCTATCTACATCTACATCTTCTACAATAATAATCTTAATAAGAGCCAATAAAGTTAGGGTTCTAACGGGAAGAAAAAAAATGTTGGTGGTAATTATTTACTTAAACGAATAGTTCATATTATTTTTATTTTAGTATTTTTTTATGATTTTCCTTCTTTACCCTCTATTTTATTATTTTCTTCCCTTAAATAACCCCACACTCCGTTAGTATAAACTTTAGGAACGGAATATTCCGTTAACTTTTAACTTACCAATTAATTTATACAAGAAATATCTTAGGTTCAAACCTTATCCCAATCAGAGTTGGCATAATTGTTAAACATATACGAATATGTTAGAGTATATTATTGAAAAATAAGTACCATACTCTATTACTCTTATTAAATTAAATAAATAATTTAGCAGGTACCAAAAAAAAATTATACATATGCATTTCTTTAATTTAGAATTCGATCTTTACAATGTCTTTATTCAAAAAAAATATTCATTATCAAAAATTATAAAGAGATATAATTTCATTAGTTATATTGTCTTTATTTTCTACAATAAAAATTATTCATTGTCAAAAAAATTAAAAAAGAGATATAATTTCATTAGTTAAATGTCTTTATTTTCTACAATAAAAATTATTCGTTATCAATTGTTTTTTTTGAAAAGAGATATAATTGCATTAGCTACATTGTCTTTATTTTCTACAATGTAAAGATTCATTACCTTCAAATTCATTAATTAATTATATTCATTACATTATTCATTATTTTATTTTTACACTATCTTGTAAATAATTAAATACTCCGATCCATATCTGTATTAAAAAAAATACTCTCTATCAAAGTTATAATACAAAATAATGTTATATATTTATTTACCAAGTATTATATTGATAACATAGAAAAAAAATTTAAAAAATAATTTGAAGCAAATCATATTAACTACTTGGAGAGGATTTGTTGACAAAAAAGACATTCAAATAACTCAATAAATTGAAGCGAGAAACTACCCCGTAATATTTTTTGGACTACATCATAGTTGTTCACTTTAAAGATAAATCATATTTCTTTATTAATATGATTTAAAATGCATAAATTTTTATTACCAAAAATAGTATTTATTTATACTATCATTTTTAGACTAAGTATTTAGATTATCGTTTTTACAAAATTGCAAACATTTATTTTAGTGGCAATTATAATCAACCTCTCATATATTATCTTACATTCATATATTTTGAATTACCAATTTAAATAAAAAAATTCAACATTCAATTACATATACATGAACATCTCATGTATAATCTTGTATTGATATACTTAGAAGTTCTTATTTAAAAATAAACATTGGGCATTATCTTTTTCGCGCAATGCGCGTGAAAATACTAGTACTAATAATAAGAGCTAATAAAATTAAGCCTATAACGAGAACTAAAAAATGTTCGTCCAATTATTTGATGAAATGAATGGTTCAGATTATTTTGATTTAGTATATGTTTATTTTATTCGCTTAAATACCCCGCATTCCGTTAGTATAAACTTTAGTAACGAAATATTTCGTCAACTATTTATTATTTTTAACTTACTCATTAGTTTCTGTAAGAAAGGTCTTAGGTTCGAACGCCATCCCAATAAAAGTTAGCAAAATTATTGAACATATACTACGAATAGGTTAGAGTGTATTAAAAAATACTATATAAACTTTAACATGAACTTTAGTCAAATAATTAGCTTGACTAAAAACATAGCATTCTAAGTTGAGCATCAAAGATTACAAATAAGGAATCTTGAAAATCATTTTTTTTTTGTATTTAAAAAAACAAATTTAGGTTAATTTTTTTTTTCCTTTTTTTCCCGTTTAATTAATCTTCTTTTGATTATTTAGAACAAGACTCAATATTTCAATTATGCTTTCGCATTATTGGGAATGAGTTAGGTGATTATGGTATTAATATTTTTTTGTTTGTATTTCTATAATGGTACAATTGTACATTACTTTACAAATATTGTACTATTATTTTTTTATCGGAGAAAATTGTTCTTACACAATTGTCAGACCTGTGCGACCTAACTACAAAGTTGTTGATCAGAAATACAACTACACTTGTACTCTAAACGGTAGCTAGGATCATTGTCCAAAGAATTGACAATGCCCCACTGGTTCCAATTGAACAAGTTTAAACATTATTCTCAGAATTTTATCAAAAATGCATTAAACTTTTAAAGAAATTTACAAGTTAATGTTTACTATATCATTATAACAATATATATTGTAACCATATATTTTGAATTATTTATCCTCATCCTCTATTGACAGCAATTGTAGCAATTGTCATTGACAAACTTCCATAACAATTTGTTTCAACAACGAATAAAAAAAAATCAATGACTTCATTGCTGTGGATGAAAAGTAAGTAGCATTCTATTACTCTTATTAAATTAATATTAAATGAATTAGTAGCCACAATAAAAAATAATACATATACATATACATCATATCAAGAATGCAACAAAGTCAAGTGTTTGCACTTTTTGGAGATACAAATTATTAAAAATTGGTGGCTACAAATTTCAAAGATTAATCAAGTCAGATTATGGAAGACTTTTTGAGAAAAGATTGCTTCCAAAAGGAGGCATAACAAAGGTAATTTTCAATCCTATCTGACAGAAACCATCAAGTGTTGTAGATCAAGTTGACAAAGCTTATTAGATCAGTCAGATCAAGATGGACGATCAAGATTGAGAGTTCATCAACGGTCAAATAGCTTTTTTTCATGTATAAATACCATGAAGAATTGAAGAAAATTAGCAGAGCTGAAAAAACAGACGTGTGCAAAATGATATAATCTAGCAAGTGCAAAGTATTGAGCTATATACGATAGAACTTCAAGTTTGAGAGAGAAAACTTTATTTCTTTGTGAAAAATATCTTTACTGAGTGTATAAAGAGGGAGAGTAATAAAGGGGTTTGTGAAAATCTTTGTTGAGTGTAGCTTTGTGCAAGACACTCGTTGTTGTTAAGTGTAGCTTTGTGCGAGACACTCGTGGTTACTGAGTGTAGCTTTGTGCGAGATACTTGGCTGGTGTAGGAGTATAGCTTTGTGCAAGATACTCGGAGGATTGAGTGTAGCTTTGTGTGAGATACTCGGAGTTGTAGAAAGTGTTGGGTTGACACTTGTTCACTATTGTATCTAGGTGATTGAAGATAATGAATTCCCTACTTGCAGTGCATTTTACTCTTGCATGATTATTATTTACTAACCTATTTACAGTTTATTATCTTTCTAAACCCAATCATCTAGGTTTACTATCTACCACGTCTGCATGCAAGTCAATTTTTACACATCATATTTGAGATATTTCAAGTATATCTAATGTGTTGCGTGTGATATATCTCTTCATTACCACTTAGTTTCAATTATAGCACTTTGCGTACTTACGTATATTTTGGTGTGCATTTCAAGTTGAATTTATTCACTTGGATTTATTTTGATTAAAGTGTTATTAAGTTGTAAATTGTTTGAATAAAAATCTATTCACCACCCCCCTTTAGACTTTTTTTCACCCAACCCGGACCAACACAACTTGCTTGGATTAAAGGCAAAATTAGTATCAACCTTGACAACAAAAACAATTTGTTATATAGGTAGGATGCAACCAATAGTACAAATATTACCATAAAATTAAGACAATTTGTGTCTGGTGTTTGAACACCGGACGCATAAAGTGACGTAATGGCAATTTTGTAATTAAAAGTTGAATATCTATTTTTTTTATTTTTTAAAAAAATATTGGATTATCTGACTTCGGACACAGTGTCTAAGCATTTTTTTTTAATTCAATAAAGTATAATTTGCGTCTGATGTTAGAGAACATTGGACGTAGATTCTTAGGGTTTTTGAACATAACACCACCCAATTTTTCCCATCGTCGTATTCCCTAGCCATGCCCTCCATCTTCCTGCTATTCCCCAGCTAACAAAAAGCATCTTCTACCCTCTATCTTCCCCAACCAACAAAACAGCCTCTGCCGCCCTTCATTGTCTTCCCCCTCCGCCGCTCGACGTTCGCAAAGCTGCTTCCTCGTCGTTCACAGAGTCACAACCGCCTTCGCCCCTCGTCGTTCGCTACGGTCACCGCAGTGGTCTCCAGTCGCCCTCCGGCCGACACCGCAAGTTATGTATGTATGTATGTATGTGTGTGTGTGTTATATAATACACAAATTTTTTATTGAACAATTTTTTCACAGCAATGCCTAACATATACAATAACACACCATTAATCTAAACTAAAATAAACAAGAAAATTTCTAAAATATTACAAATAAATAAAATTAAATTAAAACTTAAATTATATATGTACACACACTTATAATTGTGTGCTAGAAATGTTCAATAATACATAAACTTATAAAAATAAATAAAAATTATTATCTAAAATAATAAAACCATATAAATAAAAGATCGATATTAAAAAATATTTAATTTTCATATGTGATCATTATTATTTTAATAAATAAATGTCATATACTAGTTAAGATAATATATTAATGTTTTTACAATATTCTTTTATTGCAAAATTCTCCTTAAAATGCAAAAATATAAAAAAAAAATGAAAGTGAAAAATTATTTAAAAAATAATATAATTATTAATAAACAAAAAATAATTTTATAAATATCAAATTAAAATATATAAGTAAATAAAATAAAGTATATAACCAAATTTAACAAAATGTTCAATAAACAAAAAAATAATTATAAAATTAAAGTATATATGTAAATAAAAATTATATAATATTCTAATTATTATGATAAAAAATTTTAAATGATAATATAATTAGTTGTGTATTATGTATAACTTGTCATTCTGTGATAAAATGTTCAATAATACATTATATTTTAATTTATTTAGTTCGTTTTAGGTAGTAAAATATTTTATTAGTTTTAGGTAGTATTTTAAATTTTAAATTATTTTGTTAGAACTTGAACTTGAGCCTTTAAATTATAACTCAAATAAACTAACTCATTTCTCATTTGGTCAGTACTAAACGTGCAAGTTAGCACAAGATTTTTTTCCCTCTCTAGCTTGTCTAGGATTTTGCCTCTCCTACTAGGGTTTTCCTAGGGTTTTTTCATTCTCTGTGCTCTCTCCGATCGTTTTCATCGGTTTCTCTCACCGTGTTACGGTGTTTCTTTCTTGTTCTCTGCATGGCGACGAACGTGACTGACGCAGGGGTTGGGCGATTGACGACGCGATGGGCAGACATGGCCCTTGACGATGAAGACGATGGCTTCGAACCTGTTGGGGAGGGCGTCGGCGTGATTCAGGTTGGTGGCCAGGAAAGTTGGGTTGTGGTCGGCCGCTTTCTCACGGTTAAGCTGATCAAGGTGGAGTTTATGCGGCAAGTAATGGCCTAGGTGTGGCAGCCAGTCAAGGGTGTTCAGGTCACTGAGCTTCAGCCGAACCTTTTCTTGTTCGTTTTCTACCACGAATCGGATATGGTTCGGGTGTTGGAGGAGGGTCCGCGGGCATTCGACAATCACACGCTTGTATGCCGGCAGGTTTCCGATGGCGTACTCCCAACTAACGTCGTGTTGGATTCCGTCGTGGTGCAAGTTCATGAGCTTCCCCTCGGTTACACGTCTGATTTAGTGCTGGAGCAGATTGGTAACTTCATAGGCGTTTTTGTGCGATGTGATGATCGTTTCGCCGATGTGCCTTGGAGAACGTTTTACCGGGTGCGTGTTTCTGTTCCGGTCGGTCGTCCGCTCAGGCGTGGTATGAAACTGATAAAAAGGGATAAAACGACGTGCTGGGTCTCCTTTAAGTACGAACGTCTTCACACGTACTGCTTCTTCTGCGGGATGTTGGGGCATTCTTACAAATTTTGCATTCATGCCCGTGAGTCGGCTTTACCGGTTCAGCAATACCCATTCGGCGCAGAGCTCAGGGCGGGTGGTTCCCGTGGTCCTAGAGCGGTCGGGGAGCCGTGGTTAGTTCCAGCTGAGGGGCCGCCACGTGTGACGGAGGTTGAGCCTGCCCCAATTGTTGCTGTGAGCCGCGCTGTTGATGGAGCTATGGAGGCTGATGCCCGTGAACGGGGGGTGGCGGTCACGGCGGTTTCTAAACGTCGCCGTGAAGGGTCTGGGGGCGGTGGTAGTACGCGTATGGAGGAGGCGTGGCGGATATCTTGATGACCGATGTTCCAAAAAACTTGTCGTTGGCGGGTTCTGGTTCCCAGACCCGCCCGTCATCATGAGTACTATTAGTTTGAACTGTCATGGCTTAGGCAATCCACGTACAGTTCATGAGATAGTGGACCTTGTGTCCTGTAAGAAGCCTGAGTTCTTGTATCTTATGAAAACCAAGGTGGGACGGGAACGTGCTGAGCGTCCCCGTGTCAAGCTTGGATTTGATGGATTGTTCTATGTTGATTCAGTGGGTTTGAGCGGTGGACTAGCTTTGTTTTGGAGAAGGAATTGTTCGGCGAGATTGCTAAGTTATTCAAGGAACCATATTGATTTAGAAGTGATGCATGTGAGTTCTATGTGTTGGCGCATGACATGTTTCTATGGTTTCCTAGAGCGGGGGTGGAGGAAAGATTCGTGAGACCTTCTTAGGTCTCTGGCTAATAGGTCACCACTGCCTTGGGTAGTGTTGGGTGACTTTAACGATCTCTTATACCAGTCAGAAAAGAGAGGAGGAAATCCACACCCTGATAGTCTGTTGCAGGGATTTGGGGAGGCTGTGGAGGATTGTAGATTGACTCAGCTGCCTATGTGGGGCTATCAATTTACGTGGGAAAGGGGGAAGGGTACTACACGCTGGATGGAGGAGAGATTGGATAAGGTGCTGGTGTCCGGTGAGTGGTCTACTATGCTTCATAATGCTTACGTGGAGAATAATATGACTCATACGTCTGACCATTCAGCTTTATTTTTGTGTGTTGATCCGCCTCGACACCGGGTTGGTGGGGTCTCTAAGAGTTTTAAGTTTGAGATGGCCTGGGTGCATGATGAGGGGTGCAGAGGTGTGGTAGAGGATGCCTGGAAGGACGGGAAGGTGCATGGATTTGTTGATTGTTTACATCTTTGTGGGGAGCGGCTGAAAAAGTGGGGCGGTGATCACTTCCACAAATTCGAGGAGCGAATCAGAACCCTACGCAAAAATCAGCTGGCCTTGCGAGCTCTCAAGGACCCGGTCTCCTTGGCCGAGTTTCAGCATATTGAGACACAGCTAGCACACCTTGAAGCACAGGAAGACACATATTGGAAGCAACGAGCCAAACAGCATTGGCTGCGAGGTGCAGATGCAAACACATGCTTTTACCACAGGTACGCTTCCGCTCGTAAAAAGAAGAATACTTTGACTAGACCCAAAAATGATGTTGGTGCTTGGGTTGAGGGGGAGGCTATGAAGCCGGTGGTGTTAACTTACTTTAACAATATCTTTCAATCTGGTGGTTCCACTCCAGCGGATGCCTTTTATGATTCTGTTGTACCACGGGTCTCTCAAACTGATAATGATCTGCTCTTATGCCCTTTTGAGGTTGATGAGGTGAAAGTAGCCCTGTTCTCTATGTTTCTGGATAAAGCACCTGGCCCTGATGGAATGAACCCGGGTTTCTTTCAGCATTACTGGGATGTGGTTGGGGAGGATGCGGTTGCGTTTGTTCTGCAGTGTCTACACACGTGCTCGTTTCCCACTGGCCTTAATGACACTAATGTTGTTTTGATTCCCAAGAAAAGTGTTCCAGACAGTGTGGCTGATCTCAGGCCTATTGCTTTGTGCAATGTGGTTTACAAGATTATGGCTAAGATGCTGGCAAATAGGATGAAGCATCTACTTGATGGCATGATTTCAGAATCCCAGAGTGCTTTTATTCCAGGACGGTTGATTACTGATAACATACTGGTGGCAGCAGAGGTGGGTCATTTTCTAAATAGAAAGCAGTGTGGGCTGGTTGGATGGGGGGCTTTGAAGTTAGATATGGCAAAGACATACGATCGTATGGAATGGTCGTTCTTGAGGCGTATGTTGGAATCTCTAGGTTTTGCTACGGGATGGGTCAACTTAATTATGCTCTGTGTTACTACTGTCTCCTATAATTTCTTGATTAATGGGGCTAGTAGTGGGCAGGTTGTCCCTACTCGTGGTTTACGCCAGGGTGACCCCCTCTCCCCGTATCTTTTTATCATCTGTGCGGAGGGCCTTTCTTTATTACTCCAGCAGGTTCAGTTGTTTGGGTCTATTCATGGCTGTAGGGTAGCACGAGGTGCGCCTCCTATCTCACATCTTTTCTTTACAGATGATAGTCTTCTTTTCTTCAAGGCAAATGCCCAAGAGGCTAAGGCGGTGAAGCAATGTTTGGATCTCTATGAGGGTATGTCTGGCCAGGCTGTAAACTACCATAAATCTAGTGTTTGTTTCAGCAGAAATACCCCACATGATATGAGAGACGTGGTGGCTGGAGTGCTGGGGGTACCTCAGGCTTCCAATTTTGGAAAGTATTTGGGACTACCAACATTTGTAGGAAGGAATAAACGTGTTGCTTTCTCATATATTGAGCATAAAATTAAACAGAGAATCTGTTCATGGAATAAGAGATTATTGTCACAGGTTGGTAAGGAAATCTTGTTGAAGAGTGTGGCTCAAGCAATGCCAACCTTCTCAATGAGTGTGTTTTTACTCCCTGAATCAGTTTGCCTGTCTGTGCAGAGAACCATGAATAAGTATTGGTGGGGGTCTGGCACGGAGAGGGGTTTACACTGGAAGGCCTGGGATCGTCTATGTGTGCCAAAGAAGTTTGGTGGTTTGGGGTTTAAAGATCTTAGCGCTTTCAACTTGGCAATGTTGGGGAAGCAGGCCTGGCGTTTCTTAACAATGCCCAACTCCTTGGTGGCAAAGGTTTATAAGGAAAGGTATTATCCTAAATCCTCTTTTATTGATGCCTCTGTGGGTAATTGCCCAAGTTTTTGCTGGAGAAGTATTATGGCTGCACATAGTATTGTTTGTGGAGGTGTTAGACGTAGAATTGGAAATGGAAAGTCAACGTTTATTTGGGGTCATCCCTGGCTACCAGATACTGGGGACCCAATGATTAATACGCCAATGCCACCCCAGCTGAATGGTGCTCTTGTCTCTGGTTTGATGGATGAGGATTCCAACACCTGGGATCACTCTATTTTGACTGACTTATTTTTGCCTGAGGATGTGAACCGTATACAGAAAATCCCTATCTCCCCCAGCTATGAGGACTCATGGTACTGGTTTGGAGACCCAAGGGGTAGCTATTTTGTTAAATATGGCTATAGAGCCATAGTCGGTGACTATGCTAATCCCACAAACAGTTTTGAGGGATGGATCCCACTGTGGAAATTAAAAGTTCCACCTAAGTGGAAGGTATTTCTTTGGAGAGCCCTTAATAATATCCTCCCGGTTACTACAAACTTGATTTTAAAGAGGGTGGAGGTGGATCCTACATGTCAAATGTGTGCGATTTGTCATGAAGATACTATGCATGCTTTAATTTTGTGTGATTTTTCTCAACTACTTTGGCATGAGGCACAATTGTCTTTCACTACTCATTAGGGTGACAATTTTTATGAGTGGTTCACAAGGCTAATGGGTTCTTTAACGGATGAGGATTTATGTTTGGTAGTGGCGGTATTATATCATATATTCTTGGCGAGCACGGAACAATGCAGTGTGGGATGGATTCCTCCCAACTCCACGGTGTGTGGTGTCAACAGCAGCAACATCTCTCCACGCCTGGCAAGCTGCGAATGTTGGCAGATCGATGTCCACGCAGCCGCAAGTGGTGCCTCACCAGCCGAATGCAATCCAGGAGGTGCTCACGAACCGGCCACGTTGTTACTTCGGTGCAGGGTACAACCATGCGACCTTAAAAGCTACGTTTGGGGCAACTTTGGTGGCGCCGAACGGGAGTTTCATAGCTGCTTGTGCAGGCCCGTTGATTGATTGTTTCTCTCCTCTAATGGCAGAAACCGTTGCATGCAAGGAGGTATTATCATGGCTTAAAGATAGGGGGGTGGACTCGGTTGACATCCACGCTAATTGCGCACAGCTTTGTAAAGAGCTGGAAACCAGCCGCTCATCTCAATACTCTTACGTTGGTCTCTACATGGATGCATGCCGATTGATTTTAGCATCCTTTACCTTTTGTCAGATTAGTTTCGTACCCAGAACACATAATGTTGTTGCTCATTCTTTAGCTTCTGTGGCATTCTCACAGGCAAGCACTTTGTACTGGGACTCAGTACCTCCTGACTTTATCGTTTCTCTTCTATAATATTAAACTCTACGGGGTTGTTTTAAAAAAAAAAACTAACTCATTTCTCATATCCTAAATGTTGTGTGACAATAGGTGATCTTATGGATGAATAAGAATATGACCACTTTGATGAAACCCCACCATTTTCTATTGGTATTCAACTTGTGGCTTTAGGTGAAGATAACGTTGATACAAGTTATATGCGTTCTGATCATGGAAAAAGATTATGGGTTGACCATCCAATAGTATAATTTCTAAAATGTAATCTTATTTGTTTTTTTATAACATGTTTTTATATATATAAAAGATGTTTTTAATAACATGGTTATCCTATGCATGTGCAAGTAATATATACAAATTCATGGTTAATCACACAGATCCTATGTCAGAGCCTACAAAGCCTATTGTGACACCCTAACCCTTCACAAGCTGAGATAGATAAAACTCAACACAACAGCTGCCTATCTCAACTAAAAACATAACATAGCGGAAGCGAATTTAAAACCTAAGGGGCATCATGCCACATCTAGGTAAGAAAACACAGCCTAGATGCACAGGCTAACCATAAGAACTGAACTGAACTGTCATGCATAAATAAATCCTCAAATCATGTTCAACAATATCCAACGACTAGTCAGGAGTATGTAAAAATCTCAAATGGCACACAGGCCCGAAACCAAAGTCTAAACAACATAAACTAAGTCTAAGCATCCTCATAACGATAGGCTCTAACGCGCTCGCGCTTAGACTTACTCCATACCTGGAAAACACACAAAGAACCATTAGCAAAAGACTGCTAAGCAACCACCATTCACACCCGCAAGGAAGTATAGATATACATAAGCTTGTAAATAGGTTTACACACCCATATAGAATATAAACTCCAACAAACTGTTCAATAGTTCAAAACAGATACTCAACTACAATGAGCTGAACGAATCATAAACCAAGACTCATCCAAACAAAGTCATTATCCAATAACGAGAGTATAAGACGACAACTAATCCATAAGCAATGTTACCAACTGGACAACAACCAAAGGAACCAACCAACCACAACGAGAACAACAAGATATCAACCGAATATACATAAGGAACTCATGAACACATAAACCAAGAAAGAAATCCCAACTCCAACCTCTAACCCTCATACCAACCATCATACCAAGTCAAACCCACAGTCAGAAGTCAGAAGTCAGAAGTCTGAAGTCAGAAGTCTGAAGTCAGAATCTAGAAATCTGGTACGCAGGGGTGATGAGCCCAATCACAGGGACCGAAGTCCAATCACAGGGACCGTAGTCCAATCACGGGGGTAATCAACCCAATCACAGGGACCGAAGTCCAATAGTCAGAAGTCAGTCATAGCACAGTCAGTCCACCCATCAACCTCCAAAAGATACTCAAAGATCCACCACACCATACTCATACTCAACTCAGCCCAAGAACCATCACTCAGAGTGCTCATCTCAGATATGAACACAAACCAACTCCCAGATAACAAAATCAAGGATTCAACCAACCAAATAATAGACTCATATAGTAGACTAAGAGGTATGAATAAATACTCCAGAATCAAGATAACATACTCAATAGAATACTCCAACCAACTCCAGAACAAAGGAGGAAACAAACAACGGATCACTCACCTCCACCAACCACTACCCCCTTACTCTTACAGAAGACCCCAGCGGTTACATTATCCCGCTAGAGTGCCCCGCAAGAGCAATTCCCACACACCGAATCAGACTCAGCTCATAATACAAAGAAATGTTCCAGAATACACAAACCAGATCATACTACACCAAGATTTCATCCAACAGAGGCCAAATAACATGGAAATCCAAACCAACAAATGATCATATACATCACTAGACAAAGGATCAAGACACAAGTCCATGACCCATCAAACACAATCAATAATAGGCTAATAATCAAGAAATTTCAGGATTTCCAACACCAAATAATATCATATAGAGTGAGAGTGTAAAAATAGATTTTGATGGACATAGTGGTTACCTTTGAAGCGTATTTAATCCAAAAGCGTAATAATCCAAAGCAACACCAAACTCAAAGCTCGGTTCATAATCGTGAACCTGAAGAATTAACGTAATCTAACATGGTTACTAACTACTACAAACAACAATGATAATAATCGCCTATAGTCCAAAACCAAACGCTAATTGGACTTACCCTTATCAACCATAATCACCGGGACTTATAATTAATCTTAAAGGTACGATTTTTACATAATACTAATAACCTAATGATTAATAAAGATCACTATCCTAAGCCTTGAACACTAACTACCGAATTGGTTAATTACAAAAGATAAAAGGAGCTATTACCTCCAAGGGATTCAAACCCGCGCCTATTGACTCATCCTATGAAAGCTATACCACCACGCCACACGTCTCTTGTTGTTACTGCGTCGCACCGAAGGAAGAAATCACCATCCGGGATCAGCTACTGCCTCTCATGCAACGAACGGTGCTACCTCCTGACTCGGTTCCGAAGGTACGTCGGGAAGATGACGGAGAAGAGCTACCCCCGCCATCTGGCCTCGCTGTTGAGCTACCAGAAGAGGAGTCCAACCCACGCCGTGCTGCCACCTCCACGCTGAACGGAGAAAGGTGCACCGCCGAAGCCGCCCACTGCTCCGCACCGCCCCGCTCGCTGTGAACGGAGGAGAGACCTCCGTGAGCTTCCACCGCAGGTTCGTGAAGCCACTACGCCCTGCTGCTGCTACATTGCGGAGAGAAGCGAAGACCAGGGAGAAGATCGTCGGAGGGAGGGGAATCGAAGACCGCCGTCGAGCACGATTCCACCACTGCCGTCGTCACCTTGCACCGCCGGAACCACACCAACGCCGCACGTTGCTCGCTACCGCTCAACGCTGGTCCATGGAGTTCGCCATTGCCCTGTTCTGTTGTGCGAAGGAGAACAGAGGGGGGGGGGGGGGAGAGGAGATCCGTCACGGTCGACCGCTGCCTTGCACCGCCGACCCTCACTGATACCACTCATCCGACTCTTCTTAGCCGACGAGGAAGAACAGGAAAAGGAGCTTGCCGAGCACAACCCCGCCGCCACCGTCGACACCCGCTCGCAGCCCGGAGCTCACCGTCGGTTCGCCGGCGCCCTCCCTTCGTCACTGTTGCTGGGCGGCAGTTTTAGCCGTGAGAGAGAGAGATATATGAGGTACGACGAGAGATGGATAACGGGAGAAGGAGGATTTCATTTCGCTGCTGAACCTAAGATTGCCCTATTTGGAAGCTATTATTTATATCTTGGGCAACCTTCCATTTTTGGGCTAGATCAATATGGAGACTATATAATTTAGACTAGGCTAGTTGGGTCAAGAGTGATCATACTATAAGATATAAATAATGAATCATGGGCTTAGTATAGTCTTAAGTAAATATAAATCATGTGGGCTCTAAAATAATTCATATGATATGGAATATATATATATATATATATCAATAGAGATATTGGGCTATGGACTATTATTATTAATCATAATAATAAATTATATAAGAGTACATTGTCCCAAGCCCGTAATAAAATACTTATATTTGTAACTATTATACTACCATAACCAATAATAAGGAAAATAGGCATTTATTTTAAATATTTATATTTAAAATAGTAGTAGGAAAATTACGGGGTGTTACACTCTACCCCCCTTAAAAGGAGCTTCGTCCCCGAAGCTCAGAAAATCGTTTTGGGGACAGAGAGTTAAAAACTAGTACGATAGTACATATGGAGAAAATATTTATAGAGTATACGCCCGATTTTGAAAATTTTGACCCAACTAGGAAAAGAGGATGAAAGGCTTTATGGTTCAAGATTCAAGGACAACGTCAGTTAAGAATTGAGTCAAAGGTTATCAAGGTTACAACTTAGGAAATAGGATTGCCACCTTGCACAAGATATTTTCAAGAAGTACACAAGATCAACGTTCGAGCGGATGGGAATGATTTCTCGATGTCAATTTCTATTAAGGGAAGAGGAGAACTCGACTTCGGAAGAAAATAAGGACAAGGTTCGAAGAGGACATCGAATTTCTCAATCAAGGGAATATCAAGTTCTTTCAACAAAAGAGAATGAACGAAAAGAACTTGGCTCTGAGAACAGATGGGGCGAGATTGAAAACAAGGAGGAGTTTTCCAACGATAGGGTATTTATCTTACTCCGCGAGGTGGAAGAAATTAGGTTCCACAAGGAGTTAAGAACGAGGTCTGGAAAGACAAAATGATTTGTCACTGCTAGGGTATTCAACTCGTCGAGGGAAGAAAGAAATTCAATCTTGAAAGGAAACAAGAATGAGATTTAAAATAAATGGAAGGGATGTCTCAACGAAAGAATATACAATTTCCAAGGGAATGAGAGAAATTCGGGTTCAAGGATGACAGCAATGAGATCTAGAAAGATAGAAAGGATTCTTTAACGATATGGTATGCATTTTTTTTCCAAAGGAAAAGAGGAATTCAGTTTCAAGCGAAAATGAGAAAAAAGATTTAGAACAGGTAGAAGGGATGTTTCAACAAGAGGGCATCTAGAGTTTCGAGAACAAAGGAAGATTTAGTTTCCAAGAAGAGATAGGAATAATGATTAGAACATATAGAAGGGGATTTCTCAACAGGGAGATAATTGGGATTTCAAGGAACAAGGAGGAGAATTCGGTTTTAAGAAGGATAAGAAGTCTCTCAACTCTAATCAGTTTCTTCGGGTTGACGATTTGATCTTTCACTTAGCTGCTCAGCTATTCCTTATTTCTTTCCATGCCACCGAGGTTCCTCCTTTAAGCCCTTGCATGAGAAATCACGTTTAAGGCGTGCCGACTCGGTCACACGAGGTCCTCACTTCACAATGTTACCTCTTAGCCTCCTTCGCCTTTGGGGTTGCAACTTCTAACCCGTTCCTTCGTAGCTGCTTTAGGTGTAGGTGGAACTATCTTAAGGTATGCGAATCACGACCTTGAATTATTAGTCTTTAGGCTTCTTTATTTCTAAGCTTGCTTGCACGAGACTCCTCATCATCGGTCCAGAAGCTTCTTCTTGGCGTGCTTTAACTTTGTCTTGACGCGTCAGCACCCGCTATTGTCGTTCCCCCAAGGCCGAGGGTCTTCGAGTCTTCAGTCTTCGAGCTCCTATTGCTTTCTTCGTCTTGGGCTAACTTCGGCTGTACGAAACTCGTTCTTCAAGTCTTGAGGTTGGAGAAGACTTTGGTAGACGAGGCTACACGCGCGAGTACGCCAATTCCCGGGGAACGTAAACTGCTGTCGATGACTCCAAGCCGCGAGTAGATTAGCCTTCTTCAACGAGCCGCCAAACTTCTGATTGCTTCGACGCATACGGTGTTACCCATCGTTTCGCACCAGCTAACTACTTATTCCTAATCTAAGGCAGGCTCCTAGGCAATTCTAAAACGAAGCAACGTTTCTAAAAGCGATTAAGACTTACCCGGAACGCGCGCCCGCAAGCTGCAAACAACAAGATTAACAAGGCACAGATAATATAAACAGATAAGGCGTGTCCTCACCGCGATTCCTAGAATTCACACATCCTAGGATTCTCAAACATCTTAATTCCTACTGATCAAGTCCTAGAGTCTCAAAAGTTCAACCCTAGGATCTCTACTCAGACCTCAACACAGGCTCTGATACCAACTGTGACACCCCAACCCTTCACAAGTTGAGATAGATAAAACTCAACACAACAGCTGCATATCTCAACTAAAAACATAACATAGCGGAAGCGAATTTAAAACCTAAGGGGCATCATGCCACATCTAGGTAAGAAAACACAGCCTAGATGCACAGGCTAACCATAAGAACTGAACTGAACTGTTATGCATAAATAAATCCTCAAATCATGTTCAACAATATCCAACCACTAGTCAGGAGTATGTAAAAATCTCAAATGGCACACAGGCCCGAAACCAAAGTCTAAACAACATAAACTAAGTCTAAGCATCCTCATAACGATAGGCTCTAACGCGCTCGCGCTTAGACTTACTCCATACCTGGAAAACACACAAAGAACCATTAGCAAAAGACTGTTAAGCAACCACCATTCACACCCGCAAGGAAGTATAGATATACATAAGCTTGTAAATAGGTTTACACACCCATATAGAATATAAACTCCAACAAACTGTTCAATAGTTCAAAACAGATACTCAACTACAATGAGCTGAACAAATCATAAACCAAGACTCATCCAAACAAAGCCATTATCCAATAACGAGAGTATAAGACGACAACTAATCCATAAGCAATGTTACCAACTGAACAACAACCAAAGGAACCAACCAACCACAACGAGAACAACAAGATATCAACCGAATATACATAAGGAACTCATGAATACATAAACCAAGAACGAAATCCCAACTCCAACCTCCAACCCTCATACCAACCATCATACCAAGTCAAACCCACAGTCAGAAGTCAGAAGTCAGAAGTCAGAATCCAGAAATCTGGTACGCAGGGGTGATGAGCCCAATAACAGGGACCGTAGTCCAATCACAGGGACCGAAGTCCAATCACAGGGACCGAAGTCCAATCACAGGGGTAATCAACCCAATCACAGGGACCGAAGTCCAATAGTCAGAAGTCAGTCATAGCACAGTCAG
>CP025650.1:6445775-6508980 GCA_003576665.1 Ipomoea trifida
ATTATTATTAATCATAATAATAAATTATATAAGAGTACATTGTCCCAAGCCCATAATAAAATACTTATATCTGTAACTATTATACTACCATAACCAATAATAAGGAAAATAGGCATTTATTTTAAATACTTATATTTAAAATAGTAGTAGGAAAATTACGGGGTGTTACACCTATGTTTGAGCATACAGAGTCTATCACAGTGCCTAAATCAATAGGACCTACATCATGCAAGAAAATGAAAAAGAATAAGGTCGATTATGTGCTACCATAGTTGAGTTCGATGAGCATAATAGCCCTATTGGCCCACATGGAAAGAAGTTTTCATCTTACTATACCTTGGCACTTTGGTTCGTCTTCATGTAGATATTAACATCAGTGATAGGCATCACGTCCCTAACTGATTTAAATAAACCATTTGGTAGGATCTTAAGGTAATAACCATTAACTTAATTTATATATTGATCATTACTTCATTTTATACATGTTAGTGTCAAGAAAGGTCTAATTATTTGTTATTTTATTGTTGTTATTCAGAAAGAGTTTAATATCCTAGGTGAATTAAAAAAAATGATTTTGACGATTATTGCGAGGTTGCATGATTTCATCAATAAAAAGCACCCTAGATATAATTCTCCCACAGAGTTATATGACTACTTGAATGAAGAACAATGGAAGAAATTTGTAGTCGATCGTCAAACTGAAGAGTTCATGGTACACTACGTAATTCACTTGCTTAACATATTTTATTAGGTTTAATTCTTTATTACTATTAACATGTTATTATTTAATAATAAATTTTATTTTAGGTCAAAAGTCAAAAGAATAGAGAGTTGCAAGCGCGAAATGTACATCTTCACTTTTTAGGGTCTAGGGGTTATGTTAGAAAGCAACTTGAATGGATTATGTCTGACTCATTGTCTTTAAAATCTTCCTGTACTTCTATTACATCGATGAAGAAGCAGTATTGTGTAGGGGTTAATTCGTCAAAAGATATTTATATGTTAAAACGGAAAGTCTGTGACTCCCCGAGTGTCGGTCTCGAAGGAGGGACGTGGAGGTGTGTCAAACGTTCGGGAGTTTACTTGATTGAATCATGCATAAGATTCGAGTGTGGTGAAGGGTGATTTGTGAGTGAGAGTAGTTCATTTGGTTGGTTTGAGTGCAAGAAAGTAATAAAGTAAAGGGATTTTGTGAATATGTAAAAGGGGTAGGGATTGGATAGTGTTCATGGATATTGCTTAGTGGAGTGTCTAAGGTCATGGATTAGGATTGCTAGGATATTGTCTATTCAAGAGTGTGTTGTCTTAGTCCTTTTCCACCTTTGTGTACTAAGGCTTCTTTGATTTAGGAGTGCCTTCAAGCATCCAAAGTTCTAAGAGGAATTTTATCAAACACTTAAGCTACACACTATCCTACTATTCTTAAGAAGTCCATAGGAACTATGATTGTGTCAAGCTTCAAATCCTAACTCTAATCAAAGACATGAAAGAGTCAAGAGCTCAATCTCTCATCTAGATTGGCCAAATCCAAACAAGATCTCATCAAAACAACAATCAATAGACAAGAATAGATAAACCATCAACACAAACTCATAGATCCAAGATATAGAGATAAGATCATCACACAAGCAATATTCAATCACACAATCCAAATCCCTAGACTAAACTAGCTACTCATCATATGAAATGCAAGAAAAAGCTAATTTAATCCAAGAACAAAATAGCTAAAATTATAGAAATGAAATAGAGATCACCTAGAGAGAAGAAGATCTTCAATCCAAGTTTGTTGTCTTGCTACAATGGAGATTGATCTAATCTAAAAAACTAAGAAAAATGGAGAAAGTTCTCCAAAGGAAAAACTAAGAAAAGTAAAACTAATTTTCTGGGAACCTCCTCTGAAAATTCATCAAAGGGGTTTATAAATAGTCTCCGAAATGACAACCCTAGCTGAAATTCGCGCATCACCGTCTCCACGCCATCCACACGCGTGTGAGCGTGCGTGGGAGGCTACTGGAAAGTTTTCACGCACGCCTACACGCGTGTGACCATCCAGTTTGGTCTTCCGGGGCTCCGTTCTTGCCTGGTTCGCTCTTTAAGCTCTACTTTTGGTCCTATTTGCTCCCGGGGCTCCTGTTTCGCTTCTTTTAAGCTAAAAGTAGCTTCTGCGCATTAGTTAGTGATTTTCAAGCATTTACGAACATAATTTACCATGTAAGAACGCTATAGACGCGATAAAACACCCTAAAATGTGCTTGATTTAAGGGTATCTCGGAGTCTTATCAAATTTTCCACACTTTGTTTCTTGCTTGTCCTCAAGCAAGACATTTTCCTATCTAAGCACATAAGTCTCCGAGATACTTTCTCATGCAAAACAAAGCTTTTGGCAAGTCAAAATATTGGGTGTCTAAGACTGTCGAAACGGGGAAAATCATTTGTGTTATCTACAAAGGATTTTGGTAAGATGTCAGCAACTCAAGAAATATTTTCGGGAAATAAAAACCTTTCGTAGATAAACAAGTAAAACAAGGGATCACACTTCTCGCACCATACACAAGTATGCATTTCCAAAGTTTTGGTTCACCTTCTATTTAAACAGGGCCTCTAGCCGATCCCACTAGTGGGAACGATGTGCACTAGCTAATCAACTTTCCATCCTTATACGCCAAAGCCCAACGTAAATGTAAATGAGGGTAGGGGCATGGACCACTCACCGCTTTTGGCTTAGCGCGGTCCCTCTTTCTTCTCACTTCCTAGGATAACGTCATCGAGCCACCCGACTTCACATGGAGCTCCATGCTTTTTCAAAGGTCAGTGCAATGGGTACTCGAATCCTAGCGAAGCGGCTCACCTCAGCTCTATTTTCTCAATTCTTGGGATCTTTTTATGTGAACAACCGACTCCAGATAAAGCTTTTTGCTTACCGAAGACTATGGTTTGAACACAACCCAATGAATTGGCTTCCCTCAATTTTAAACTCTTGGTGATTGGCCTTTTGCCTTTTCGACTTCTCCTCATGTCAACCCCTCATGCTTTTTTCTATTTATGATCAAGGGTTTTGTTTTCTCATTAAGCTTACCATTAGGCTCACCTTTAGCCCCATGCCCTACCAAGGTTAGTTCAATTCCGGGCCTTGCTGGTTTTATCTTTCTCAAATTAAAAAGTGCACACTCCTACTTCGAGAGATCCTTGACTAAGGTCCTACGTAAATAAGAGGTGAACATCATGCAATCAGGCAAGAATATAAACTTATTTAGCTCTAAACACTCTCATGGGTGCGAAAAGTAACTTCCTCAAAGATATTTCGAGAGTAAAAATATTTTGGGCATCCAGTCAAAATTCTCTCTAGATAACACAAATAATAACTCTCTTTTCAAAACTGCAAATGCACCCGCTTATCATTCCCAAGAGCTTCAACTTTCAATACTAAGCATGTAAGCATATAAAGCACGAAGTGCGTCCTTTCCACACTTTAGAACAAACATCGTCCTCGATGTTTCCATGCGTACAGGGTAAAGGAACGAAATAGGGATTCTAAGGGTAGACAAATAAGGATCCCTTTCCACACTTTGGAAATTGCTCTGGGATATAGGGTATGCATCAAATGATCTTATTAATCATGGTAAGCTCTAATATACGCATACAGAAAGCTATATAAAGAAATATTTCCACACTTTAAAGATCAAAACGGGGTTTAAAATTAGAAAAGGGATAAGAGGATAAACCAAGTATGCATCCCTCTTTCCACACTTTAGCTTCCAGCATAGGCCTGCTCCCGTTAGAAATGCTCTATAAGAAATGGAGACATAACATACAAAAAGGGTTTTCGGAGTACTACTCAATTATTATAAGCTGATAGAAATATAAAAGCAGAAACATAGATAATAACGCATGTAATTAAGCAGAGTTATTCGAATAGAAATGCAGAAAAGTAAAGCAGTTGGAATGTAAATAACATAAAGCAATAAAGATAAGTAAAGCAAAGTAGAGAAATAAAGAAAATAATAGTCGGAACCCCGCGCATAGGGATCCTAATGTTCAGATGGGGCTATCAACCATAGTAACCACTGTCAAGGAACTCAGTATCAAATGTCAATAGGTCAGGATCGAGAATAAACGAAGGAAGGCATCAGTCATCACCGAAGGGCTGGAATTGCCTATCGAATCTAGCTTCGAGCGCAACAATTCTCCTATCATTTTCCTCCACCGCCCTTCTCATGCGGTTGAGGTCTTCGGTGTGGACATCCTGTCTCGCGAAGATGGATGTGAAGTGGCCTTCTTGCCATGTATGCTGCTCACGCCAGTAGTTCATCTGTTCGTCATGGAGCTACCTATGAAAGTTCTGCGTCGTGTCCCAATCCATTGGAATAGGGCCTTGCTCCTGTGCAGCATCCTCCTCCTCGTTCTCTTCCTCGTCCTCATCATCATCATCATCGGAAGCCTCTAGATCAAGTGCATCATCACCTCCAAGCTTTAATTCTGCGGTAAAGAACTCACCCACGGAGAAAGAAATTGTACAACCTTCAGCTCTTTCTCCCATCAACTAGTCCAATAGGCCCAACCCAAAGCATAGTCTAGTAACGAAAGGACCGATAAACACAGTCTGAACCTTAGGCTTTTGCTGGGTCTGAAGCCACTTTCTAGCTTGAACGCCCATGTTGATGCCAACCTCATTCTCCATGCACCACATGTAAAACAGATCCTGCATGTATACCTTGTTGCGATTTGTGGTTCTGCCTGAGAGATTTATAGCAAAGGCTAATCTGATAGCCTTTAGAGCATTGCGAGTGATGAGGTTTGCCTTTAAGTTTGAAGAGTTGTATGAGGCATTGTTGGTGATGCTTCTCCAATATTGCCTAGCAACTGCGTCTGAATCAAAATCCTACTTGAAGTCTCTGAAATATGGCATGGACACGCTCACTGCATCATGGAATCCGAGCGTAACACCCAAAGTGTTAACAGACATACTGTAGTGGTTGCCGAATAGAGTGAACGAAATGGATTCTCTTGCATTGTTGACATCCTTTCGAATTTCCAAGGTCGCCAAGAATTCATAAGTAACAGGCGCATAGGTGGGTCCTCTCCACTCAAACAGATGGCGGAGCTGTGGGTGCCTGAGAAGCCCGTTTACTTCGTCCAAACAATCGAATTCTCTTAAAATGTTGTCATCGAAGTGACGACGAACAGAAAGCTGCTTCTCTTTATAGTTATCCACTGTTGTAAGTTGGATGGGTGTCAAGTGTCGTAATGACCTTGACCCTGGCTCCTGCGTAGCCTGTTGAGCTGTAGCTTGTTGTCGTGTCCTCGATCGACTCGATTCACCACGATCGTGCTTTGATTTCTTTGCCATTTCCTTTGAGCGTCACATCTTACGAATTGTAGAGATTAACATTCATGGGAATTGGTTTTGAATAAGTAACCATTGTAATTGTGTAAAATTCCTTGTCAAGATAATGGATTGCAAACATATAGGGCTAAGAATTTTCCAAAATTTCGCCATAGTTTCCCCTATATTTTGGACAATTCTAGCATAAGAATATCAACAATATCATTCCGTTATCACACACATGCATAAATTCATCATAAGATATATCAATTTGATAGTCAAATAAGAAGTTAACTACAAAAGTCAAGAATTTCAAAAAGTCAACTTCATCTTCTTCCCCAAATTCAAAATTAGGGTTTGAAATTGAAAATTCAATTTGAGCAATGTAGCATGTGAAAAGTCGAATTGATGGCATATAATAGTTCTACAACAAGTTTATTCATCAATTCAAGCATCAATTTCATGATTTCAACAAGAAATCTAACAAACACATTTGTTCATCAATGGTGTTCACACTTGAAGCTAAAAAATATATAGCAATCCATTAATGTAAACATCAATAATGAAAGAAAACATCAAAGGATAGTTCTATGAAGCATTATAAACCAATTTAAACATTCAAAACATTCAAAATCATGAAAGGGAAAGTAGAACAATTTTCTCATTCAAGCTCTTCCAAACTCATGAATATTCAAGGATAAAGAGTTAAAAAGATGAGAAATTACCTTGATGTTGATGTTTTTGATCTTCTTTGAAGGTAAAAAGTAAAAGATGTGTTCAAACCTTGAGTTTGGGTTCTTCCTTGAGTGGAGAAGAGAAGAGAAAAATAGGTTTTGGGAGCAAAATGGCGTGGGAGATCCGAACAAGGGTTTTAAATCCGTAGGAGGCTTTCACACCGGTCACACTCGTGTGACCGTGCGTGGGAGCTCTCTGTCTCGCTCCCACGCATGGCTACACGCGTGTGAGCGTGCGTGGGAAGCTACTGCTTCGTTCCCACGCACGGCTACACACGTGTGAGCTCACGTGGCAGTCCTCTGCATTGTTTTCTTTCGGTTTTGGTCTTTCCCTTCACACCTAAGTCCAAACTTAGCCTTTCCAAAGCAATTTTTTAGTCCCGACTCCTATAAGTTAGTCCTCAAAACATGGTTCTAATTGATTGTAGCAATTTTATTAGAGTAAAAACATAAAAAACGAAAGCATGAAAATGATGTAAAGCATATTATTAAAATCTTGGGTTGCCTCCCAAGAAGCGCCACGGTTTACGTCATTGGCTAGACGCATCATACCTTGTTTAGCATTCAACCATATTCCTTGGTAGTGGGTAAGAAGCATTTTGGTACCCACGTGTTCTTCCATGTAAGCTTATCATTTTTCCACTTTGGTTTTGGTTTCATCTTAGCTTTGACCTTTGCCCTTTCATCTTCATCAAGTTCTTCTTTCGCATTTTCCTTTTCATCATTTGTGGCTTGTCCATCGAATCTCAGGGTAATTTCACCTGAACTCACATCTATTCGTGCACGACAAGTAGCCAAAAATGGTTTTCCAAGAATTAAGGATTCATGGGGATCATCATCACCCATCTTACAAACGATAAAATCGACAGACACAAGAAATTTTCCTATTCTTACTAAAACATCTTCCGCTAAGCCTTCAGGATACCGCGTGGTTCCGTCAGCTAAACGTAGAGTTAGCCTCGTCGGTTTCAAACATGCTAAGTTCAATTTCTCAAAAAGATTTGAAGACATGACATTAATAGAAACACCAAGATCAGCAAGAGCATTTCGAGGTTCCGAATTCTGTATAGAACAAGGAATCAACAAAGCTCCAGGATCACCCTTCTTTCTGGGGTAACCCTCAGTCAAGCAAGCCGAAGATTCTTGGCTTAAACAGGTAAAATTATCACAAATGTCATTCTCAAACAACTCATGGCATTCTTTGTTATTAAAAAATTTTCGGATAAAAGCATTAATTGTACCTTCTCGGGCCGTTTCTTTCTCTTTTGAACTGTTGATGTTGTCTTGTGGTAGCTCCTTTTCTTTCGGGCATTCTTCCAAAGTGGTTTTCTCCTTGTGTTCCTTCATTGATATGGTGCATGAACCGCTCGCATTCTTCAATTCGAGATTAGGACTACAAGAGGTAGTCTTGTTTCTTTGGTCATCTACCTTACATTGACATTTTCCACAGATGGCATCCATTGGATCACATTTCACATGTGTTTCTTCTTTTGCATCAATGGTGTTGACTCTCTCTTTCGGATTGTTTTCAGTGTTACTCGGGAGTTGTCCGTAGTGTCGATCTGACATCATCTTAAACATTTGAGAAATTTGATTCTCAATTGTCTTAAGTGTGGCTTTAGACTCTTGTCGAATACTAGAAATTTCTTGTCTAATCTCTTGAGTAATTTCTTGTTTCAGATTTGCCCGATCATTTTTGAGTTCCATAATCGTCCTTGTAAGTCTTTCATCTACTTCACGGATGTCATCCCTCCTTTGTTGAGTAAAGTCAAGTTGAGAGTTGTATTGTGGCGTGAACTGGGTCATTTGATTTCCATTTCCTTGGTTTTGATTGTACATCAGTCTGTTCTTGTCATTCTGTCCATATGCAGGCTTGTTTCCATAGTTGTATTGTCCTTGCGCTTGATATCCATTATTGTTGATATTGTTCCAACCCTCTCCCTGTTTCCAATTGTTGTTTGATCTTTGGTTTTGTCCATAAGCATTGAAGTTGGAGTTCCTTTGGTAATCTACCGCCTCAACTTGTTCAGATGCAGACGGAGAAGTGCAAATATTGGTGTCATGAGGTCCTCCACAGATATTAGAATAAAGTGACAATGTCATACAAGACTTGGGCTTTCCTTCCATTTTTTCTACCATAGCCTGTAGCTTTTTGATTTCGTGATTCATTGCTTCTATCTTGGCCTCACTCGCCACACGATTATCAACTTCATAAATTCTTCCATGATCTCCTCTTCGGTCATACCAACAGGATGTGTTTTTAGATATTCTCTCGATCAAGTCTTCAGCTTCTTGCAAAGCTAGGGAGACAAAGGCACCGCTGGAGGATGAGTCAAGCAACATTTTTCCTTCATCTTTCAACCCTCCATAGAATGAGCTAATCATGTCCCATGGGTGCATAAGATCTTGTGGGCATTGCCTTTTAAGAACTTTGAATCTTCGCCAAGCCTCTCCCAAACTTTCAAGTCTTCCTTGTTTGAATTCTTGTATCAGCCTTCTAATCCTCATAGTTTTTGTAATGGGAAAGAACTCGTTCATGAATTCACGATGCAATTGTTGCCACGTTCTGAAATGATTGTCGTCTTGGCTTTCCAACCATCGGGCTGCCTCTCCTATAACTGAAAATGGGAATAATTTTAGCCGTACTATGTCCTCGCTAACGCCTTCTTGTCTGTACATCCCACATGCTCGTATAAACCTTGTGATGTGTGCGTTGGGATCTTCAGATGGTAATCCCGGATATTGATTGTTCTGAACCAGTGTGAGAATAGTTGGATGCACGTGAAAGTTGACATTCTCCATTGGAGGTACATAGATCGAGTTGTGCATGTTAAAATCCGGAGTCATGTAATCTGCAATTGATCTTTGTGGTTCTTGAGGATTTCCATAATATTCTTCTTCACGAATGTTCTCTTGATTGTTTGCTCTGTTAGCTTGTGGTTCTTCAACGATTGGTTCTTCATGGTTAATCGGTACTTGTAGATTAATTGGAACTGGGGGTGGATTTGGTATAGTTGTGCCTCTTCCTTGTGGATTTCTTGTTGCGCTTGATGAAGCCATTAGTGATCCTTCGATATTTTTTCTTCTAGTTGCTCTGTTAATTTCAGGAATGTAGGGTAGTAAACCTTGATTTCCTTTTGCTCGCGTGTGCATTCACCTAGTAAAATTATCAATGAAACAAAAATTTCCACAATTGAGTAGTCAATTGGGTTAGTAGCAAAAACAAGTAAAAACAAAACAAAATTAAGTGGAATGGATTAACATTACTCAAATCTAGCATTCATCCAATCAAAGTAAACAAAAGCATATGACAACCTATTGCCCTCCCCGGCAACGACGCCATTTTGAAGAAGCAGTATTGTGTACGGGTTGATTCGTCAAAAGATATTTATATGTTAAAACGGAAAGTCTGTGACTCCTCGAGTGTCGGTCTCGAAGGAGGGACGTGGAGGTGTGTCAAACGTTCAGCAGTTTACTTGATTGAATCATGCATAAGATTCGAGTGTGGTGAAGGGTGATTTGTGAGTGAGAGTAGTTCATTTGGTTGGTTTGAGTACAAGAAAGTAATAAATTAAAGGGATTTTGTGAATATGTAAAAGGGGTAAGGATTGGATAGTGTTCATGGATATTGCTTAGTGGAGTGTCTAGCGTCATGGATTAGGATTGCTAGGATATTGTCTATTCAAGAGTGTGTTGTCTTAGTCCTTTTCCACCTTTGTGTACTAAGGCTTCTTTGACTTAGGAGTGCCTTCAAGCATCCAAAGTTCTAAGAGGAATTTTATCAAACACTTAAGCTACACACTATCCTACTATTCTTAAGAAGTCCATAGGAACTATGATTGTGTCAAGCTTCAAATCCTAACTCTAATCAAAGACATGAAAGAGTCAAGAGCTCAATCTCTCATCTAGATTGGCCAAATCCAAACAAGATCTTATCAAAACAACAATCAATAGACAAGAATAGATAAACCATCAACACAAACTCATAGATCCAAGATATAGAGATAAGATCATCACACAAGCAATATTCAATCACACAATCCAAATCCCTAGACTAAACTAGCTACTCATTATATGAAATGCAAGAAAAAGCTAATTTAATCCAAGAACAAGATAGCTAAAATTGTAGAAATGAAATAGAGATCACCTAGAGAGAAGAAGATCTTCAATCCAAGCTTGTTGTCTTGCTACAATGGAGATTGATCTAATCTAAAAAAACTAAGAAAAATGGAGAAAGTTCTCCAAACGAAAAACTAAGAAAAGCAAAACTAATTTTCTGGGAACCTCCTCTGAAAATTCATCAAAGGGGTTTAAATAGTCTCCGAAATGACAACCCTAGCTGAAATTCGCGCATCACCGTCTCCACGCCATCCACACGCGTGTGAGCGTGCGTGGGAGGCTACTGGAAAGTTCTCACGCACGCTTACACGCGTGTGACCATCCAGTTTGGTCCTCCGGGGCTCCGTTCTTGCCTGGTTCGCTCTTTAAGCTCAACTTTTGGTCCTATTTGCTCCCGGGGCTCCTGTTTCACTTCTTTTAAGCTAAAAGTAGCTTCTGCGCATCGGTTAGTGATTTTCAAGCATTTACGAACATAATTTACCAAGTAAGGACGCTATAGACGCGATAAAACACCCTAAAATGTGCTTGATTTAAGGGTATCTCGGAGTCTTATCAATTGACCATAGCAACTAATGATCATAGCTTGGATTGGGTTCGAGCGCAATCTAAAAAATCTGAAGATGAAAGTTATAACATTCCCAACGAAAAACAAATTACAGGGAGTGTTTGATAAAATCGTAACTAATACAAATACTTCAAATATAAATACGAGCTAATACCCAAAATTGTCCTCGACTATAATGGTTTTTCTCAAATTTGTCCTAAACAACTTTGGTCTCATAAAGTGGTCCCAGACTTTAGTGTTATCACTCAAAATTGTCCTCCATTAGTTAAGCTGTCAAAAGGGTATTAAGTTCAAGGATAATTTAGTCATTTCATCTTTAAGCTTGTTGGCCTGTTTCTTAGCCTCTTTCCTCTCCTAGACTTTAGTCTTCCTCTCCAGTTTTTGTTGTAGACATGATCACCCTTTCGTACTCTCAGATAGGACTGGAGAATCTTGACAGATTTTCCCAGCAACTCATCCGCCCATTTCTCGTAGTCCTCGTGTCGGGACAGAGCTTGGATTGTGTGCGGCAGGGTGAGAAGAGAATCTACACGTCTCTGCAGCTCCGATAATGCGTGGAGACCGTTGCAAATTACCTCGGCGTCAGAGGATTCTGCCGAGGTGGTTTCCCAGATTCCTCGCGGTCTTCCAGAGCGTCCTCGCGATCAACTGTTTCAGATTCCGAAGACGAGAGAGGTTCTGGATAAAGTCGCCGGAATTTCAATCCACCCTGCAGTTCTAGAACAAATTTCCATGAAACTAACATGCAAGCAACACAGTAACAATGAAAGGGAAAATGCGGAGATCTTTACTGAGAGACATTGAATGGTTTATTACAGTGGTCTGGAAGAATGAAATGTATTCTAGAAGAGGAAGAGAAAGGAAATTAATATGCTAGCATTGTGAGCTATTGCGACTGCATATATCTCTAATATATCTTGATACAAATTGCTTTGAATAATGAAGGATGAGAAAAGTTTTCCCTTTTATGAGATTCTCAATGGTTTAATAGCAAAGTATGGCATGACCAAGGATCCATATCTAGTGGTAGCTCCAGCAAATCTTCAAAGTCAAGTTGTTTTTCTATACCATGTTCCAAGATAGAGTCGATAGACTTGAATGTTGCAAGACTCCAAAAGCTTCCAACAATTCCCTTCGGCTATCATGTGAGCAACGTTATATATAATAATCAGTTCAAGTATTGTATTAGATGGATACAGAATACTAGAAAAAGAATTAACAAGTGCTCAAATAGACGAGACATTGTATCATCTAGGATTTGAGAAATTCAGTTCTTCTCAAATTCAAAAAAAAATGGACTAGGGAGTACTGGAGAGGAAGATTTAGATGCTAGGCGACGCTGTTAGAAAGGGGAAGGTCGAAGTCCAGCCGCCATCGCCGTCGCCACCAACAGCTCTAGTCGCCGGAAAATACCAAACTTTGTTGGCTTACAAAAGCTGCGACATATCATCAGAAAGTTCTAGCCGTCACTGTCGCTGCTACACGTCGGATCGAGTTTGAAGCTCGTTGTTGTAGCCGCCGTCATGCTCCCGGAAGTTCTAGCCGTCAACAGCTAGTTGGAAGGAACACCTAGCCGCTGCTCGCTGTTGGCTACCTCGATTCGCCACCGCCACACCTCGCTCACCGAAGCCTCACCAAAGCCGATGTTATCGTCCACCTGCTCTGCCCTATTATTCAACACCCGAGACAGAGCGAAGGCCGGTGGTGTAAAGGAGACAGAGAGAAGACTTAAACTTGAAATTACTAAATTGCCCCCGTATTTAACACATGTTTGACAGCTTAACTAACGGAGGACAATTTTGAGCGATAACACAAAAGTTTGGGATCACTTTATGAGACCAAAGTCGTTTAGGACAAAATTGAGAAACCCACTATAGTCGAGGACAATTTTGGGTATTAACTCATATAAATACCATTGATGAGAATGCTAATATATACTTTATATATTGATGTTGTGTATTATTGCGTTGAGGTATGAATGTGTGATGGAAGGGTGTTAAAACGAAGAGTCAATGGAAAGGCGAATGGGAACGAATATTTGTGTTGGCATTTAGGAAGTTGAAAGGGAAGAGTTACGGGAATGGCTAAGGGTAGGATTCATTTGTAAGAAGGTGGAAAGGTTAATAGTGGTTGTGTAAAATAAATGGAAAGGCAAAGATTGGGGCTTTAGGCTTCCCTACGTGGTCCATCTTTGTACGGTCTAGCGAGCAAATGACGTGGAATAGACTAGGGAGTTCATGGCACTTTACCAAGTGGCGTCACACTTTGGAGTCCCACATCCTCATTCGGTTGGGGCATTTCATCGAACACATTGTGTATCACTCCTCTCGGACCTCGTCCTTTCAAACTAAGGGCGGAGATGTGGGTGAGTTAGACTCGTGAGTGGCCGCTATTGCGCACACACTCACTTCATATGGGTTTGCTACCTAATGTGGCCACACTAGGCACAAAGCTTAAAGAACATCATCCACACAAGTTCATCATCCAACAATCATAAAGCTCACATTTCAACTAGCAATTTTATATCAAACAACCACATAGTTTAGCTTTGGGGCCACCAATCCCCTTTCTAATCTACTCTATCATGCTAAAGAAACAAATATTAGATTAAGATTTTAGAGATAAGAGTTACCACCCATAAGAATGGATTCTTTTACACTTTGTTCTTGAAATTCCAATCTTCATTCTTGCCCTTGAATCTAATCTAATCTACAAGAAAAGCAATTTTCCCCCAAGAGGGGAGAAAACCCTCAACAATTTCAGATCTAAACTATTCTAAAAACCTCTCTCTAGGTTTAGGGCAAAAGGGGGTTATATAGGTGACAAAAAGAGACAAATTTCCCGAAATGGCCCTTAGCTTTGGCCCGACCACGCATGCCACCATGCATGGTGGTGGGCGTGGATGGTTACTAGAAAGATTCCACGCCCCTCCACACGCGTGTTGGGCTACGTGATATGATACTGCTTTGCGGCGTCGTTTGTCTTTTGCTCTGTTTAGCCTCAAATCCCTTTCCGACCTGTAGAATACTTCAAACTTTTCCTAGAATCGATGTTAGAAGATTTTAATCACATATGAGCCAAAATGCACGATATTGTTATGATCGGATGGCAAAACTTTACACTTCTATTCCATTTTAGACCCCTTTTATGTACTATTCTTGGTGCTTATCAAAGTTTCCACACTTAAACCTTGCTTGTCCTCAAGCAAGCATACTATCAAATCATAATCGTATAGGCACCAAGGATAGTTCGTTTTCTCATTGTCGATTGATCGAGCGCCTGAGAAGTGCTTAGCAATTTTTTTAACTATGTTGATTATAATGTTGGATTGTAAAGAAAAAAATTGGTAATTTGATCAAATAAATAAATTTTTTAAAAAGATTTGCTTCCGATCTTATACAGGATCACAAGCGGATTATATATGTATATATATATGTATATATATATATATATATATATATATATATATAGAGTCATGATCAGGTATAGCATGGTCATTAGGTGTGGCCGTGTGGCCTATTTTCAGCCATTAGATCATATCAACTCATCAAATCAACGCGCAATATATATATGTTACAGAACACGCCACTCTACGTACCAAAACGCACCAGAGGACCGATAAAACACACCATTCCACACAATATACCAAATGCGTCTATTCACTTAAAATTCATCAATATACTTAATAAAACACATCATTTTAGGTATTAAAATGTACCACAACGTGCCTCATGTCAGATTATAAGCATACACTGTGTTAAAATACACACCATTCAATGTATTAAAATGCACCAGACAACGTATTAAAACACACCATTCCACAACACAGTTACGCATCATTCTACGTATGAAAATGCACCAACGGATAGATTAAAACACACCATTCCACAACACAGTTAATGCACCAACATACGTAATAAAACGCACCACAGCATGTATTCAAACACACTACACTATGTACTAAAATGCACTATTCCAATTCACGTAATACAAATACTAAAATTACCATAATAACCCCACTTAAACATACGCGAATTTCAGTAAGATTAATGAAATTGGACGGTGCAGATTAGGCCGCATGACCGCATCGAAGCTCGCCGCCGCATTAATCATGAATTGTCCTTCTTTTTAATATATATATATATATATATATATATATATATATATATATATATTACAAAGAAGGACAATCATGCACACCTTAAAATATGACTACTATTATCTCTCACAGGAGTGTGAAAATGTTGAAGTAGCCATATCGCTTTTTTTTTCTTTCTAATTTTTTCATTAAATACAATCATCCCATATAATATTTGTACATTGTACATTTCTACAACAAAGATAATGTCAAATTATGCTATGGACCCGGATCCACCTTGCAAGATAGACCCAGGTCCATATTCATAATTTAAAAATTCTATGTTAACAATTTTAGAACTCTATGTTCACAATTTTAGAATTCTATATTCACAATTTTAAATCTCAATATACAAAATTACATGACTCAATATTCACATTTCTTGAACTCTATATTCACAGTTTTGTTATATAGATTCAAAAATTGTGTTAAACTATTGAATATAGAGTTCTGAAATTGTGAACATAGAGTTATGAAATTGTGAACATAGAGTTATGAAATTGTGAACATAGAGTTCTGTAATTGTGAATATAGAGTTAAAAAATTATAAATATAGAGTTCAAAAGCTGTGAACATAGAGTTCAAAAACTGTTAACATAGAGTTCAAAAACTGTGAACATAAAGTTCTAAAATTATGAATATAAAGTATTAAAATTGTGAACATATATAGTAGTAGTAGTAAAAAGGAAAAAAAAAAAGAAAAAAGAAAAAAATAATAATAATAATACCACAAGCAAAGAAAAGGAAAAGGAAAATAATATATATATATATATATATATATATATATATATATATATATATAAACAAAATCCTCCAAAAACGAAATCCTATTTTCCGCCTAAAATATTGTACATTAAAACAATTAAAACAATAAAATAATATTAAAACACGATATCCTATAACATCAAAACATTGTTATGCATTAGGATTAGTACATTGTTATAATCTATATTGTAACACCCCGTATTTCTCCTACTATTATTTTAAATATAAATATTTAAATAAGGGGTTATTTTCTTACTAGGTAATTATTAAAATGATTTTTGAGCATTATTATCTCATAATGGGCTTATGAATAATATGTTTTATACAAGCTATTATTATTGTGATAATAAATGTCTTTAGCCCAATGTAGCTATATGTTTTATACTATGTAAATTATTATTGAGCCCACATGAATTATATTTTCTTAAGAATTATACTAAGCCCATAATTATAAATATATATGTCTTATAGACTATGGTTAGTGACCCAACCCAATCTTAGCCTTGCCATAAATAGCCCAATCCAAATATAGTAACCCTACTATAATTGGTATGATAGTGTGTATGAATGTTTTGGACAGCAGCTGAACATTTCCCTTCTCACTCTCTGCCTCCCGTCTCTTCTCTCTTGGCTTCTCTATTTCCCTTACCTCTCCTTCGCGAGTAACCACCGATGGTAATGGCAAGGTAGGACAACGGCAAAGGCCATGGAAGCCGAGCCTCCATCTTCTTCTCGTTCGACGGCAATAACGGGAAGCACAGCGCATGCGCTGGCGGAGTTTCTAGCAATGGCGTTCGGCGGCGGGGGGTTCGGCAATGGCGTCCGCTTCCCCTGTTCTTCTTCCGGCCAACAATGCAACAACATTCGGCGGTAGCGGAGCGGCGTGGCGGCGTGGACCTCCCCGTCACCTTTCCCCGTTCGGTGAGCAACCTCGGCGACCTTCCCTATTTCTCCGGCGTCAAGCAGAGCAGCGGAACAGAGTAGCAGTTCGGTGGTCGCCCTCTCTTCCGGAGCAACTGGTGGCAGCAGCTACGACCTTCACCCTCGGACGTTCTCTACTCCTCGCGGCGACAACGGCAGCGTCACCAGCAGAGCTCGTAGCGGCGACATTCGACAATAGCGTTGTGTCCCAGCGGTGCTAGCCGTTCCGTGACTCCCTTCCGTTCAACCTCCCCTGACTCACTTCGGCGTTCGTCATTCCCAACAGAGTAGAGCACCCGATGACCGTCTTCTTCGGCTTGTGGCGTCACCGACGGTGCGTAGCGGTGATGGTGGTTGACGGTGGATGGGCGATGAACCAGCAGCAACGTCGGCATGTCTCGTCTCTCTCCCGTTCCGTCGATGGTGGCCGGGAGTCCTTATGAAGGGTGGTAGTTCTATGGTTGCGCAGCATAATGAAAGGAGACGAAGTGGTGTAGTGGTATAGCTTTGGTGCATTGAGGTGGAGGGTTTGTGTTCGAATCCTAGCTAAGTAGTTTTAAGGTAAATTTCCTTATCTAAGCTTTGATTGTAGTAGTTTGTACGTATAGTTGATGATTAGGATTATTCATGATATTATTGTTAGTAGTTAGATCACCGGACCATATTATTATGCTTACATATAGTCGGATTATGGGCAATAACTGTAACGGGTCGAATAGGAATATTAATATCATTGTTATTAGTAGTTAGTGACGGTATTAGGTTACATTAATCTTCAGGTTCATGATTATGGACCTAGCTTATGAGCTGAGCTTAAGATTGGTGTTTGCGTTGGATTAGTACGCTACAAGAGGTAACCACTATGTCCATCAAAATCTAATTTTTACACTCTCAATCTATATGGTATTATTTGGTGTTGGAATCCTGAAATTTCTTGAATCTTAGCCTTGTTCTTGACTGTGGAATTTGTGTTTGATGGATTCATGAACTTGTGTACTTTATCCTTTGTCTATTGGTGTTTATGAGCATTTGTTGGTTTGGATTCCATGTTTATTTGGCCTCTGGGAGATGCAATCTGTGTAATCTGATCTTATTTTCGTATTCTAAAATGAACATTCGTATTCTGAGCTGAGTCTGGGAGTGGTGCGTTGGATTTGCTCTTGCGGTGCACCCTAGCGGCATAATGTAACCCGCTAGAGTCTTCCGCAAGAGTAAGGCAGTAGTGGTTGGCGGAGGTGAGTGATCCGTTGAGGGGATCCGCTTCCTTCTTGCGGAGGTGAGTGGCGGAGGGCAGTGTTCCGTCTGTGTGTTCCGCAGGTTTTCCTGGAATTCCTATTCCAGTGAGTGTTCTGTGATCTGTTGTTTGTTTGCTCCCTCTTTTGTTCTGGATTTTGTTGGAGTATTCTATTGGATATTTTACCATGATTCTGGAGTATTTATTCATACCTCTTAGTCCATTATACGAGTCTATTATTTGGTTGGTTGAATCCTTGATTATATTATCTAGGAGTTGGTTTGTGTTCATATCTGAGATGAGCACTCTGAGTGATGGTTCTTGGGCTGAGTTGAGTATGAGTATGGAGTGGTGGATCATTGAGTATCTCTTGGTTGTTGATGGGTGAACTAACTGTGGTATTATTGATTATGTTGGGCTTTTGCCTATGTGATTGGACTCCGGTCCCTGTGATTGGATTGTTACCCCTGTGATTGGGCTTTTGCCTCTGTGATTGGACTCCGGTCCCTGTGATTGGGTTTCTACCCCTGTGATTGGACTCCGGTCCCTGTGATTGGGTTTTTACCCCTGTGATTGGACTTTGGTCCCTGTGATTGGACTTCGGTCCCTGTGATTGGGTTCTTACCCCTGTGGACTAACTGTGGTTGGGTGTTTGGTATGATGGATGGTATGGTGGTTTGGAGGTTGGAATTGGGAGTTATTCCTTGGTATTGTGTATTCGTTAGTTTCCTTTGCAATTATTCGGTTAAGTGGTATTTCAGTTGATATCTCGTTGTTCCTTGTTATGGTTTGGTTGGTTCCTTTATGATTGTCTTATTGGAGTTATGGTTCAGTTGGTATCTTGTTTACGGACTTGTTGTCTTATACATTCGTTATTGAATATTGGTTTCGGTTGGAGGAGTCTTGGTTTGCGATTCATTCAGTTTATCATTGTTGAGTATCCGTTTTAATTAAAGAGCAGTTTGTTGGTGTGTATATTCTATATGGGTGTGTAAACCTATTTACAACCTTATGTATATCTATACTTCCTTGCGGGTGTGAATGATGGTTACTTAGCAGTCTTTTGCTAATGGTTCCTTGTGTGTTTTCCAGGTATGCAATAAAGTCTAAGCGTGAGCGCGATAGAGATATATCCGTATGAGGAGGCTAGACTAGTTTGTTATGCTTTAGACTTATGTTTTGGCCTGTGTGCCACTATGAGATTTTATATACTCTTGTTTAGTTTTTGGATCTTTTTGGATATGTTTGAGGATTTATATATTGTTGGTTTCAGTTCTTTTGTTTAGCCTGTGCATCTAGGCCGTGTTTTCTTACCTAGATGTGGCATGATACCCCTTTAGGTTATAAATCGCTTCCGCTATGTATGTTTGATAGTTGAGATAGGCAGCTTTTGCATTAAAGTTTAGCTATCTCGGCTTGTGAAAAGTTGGGGTGTCACATATATCTATATCTATATATATATAAACAAAATCCTCCAAAACGAAATCCTATTTCCCGCCCAAAATATTGTACATTAAAACAATTAAAACAATAAAATAATATTGAAAGTACAATAATATTAAAACACGAAATCCTATAACATCAAAACATTGTTATGCATTAGGATTAGTACATTGTTATAATACTTATAAAAACAAAATCCTCCAAAACGAAATCCTATTTCCCGCCCAAAATATTGTACATTAAAACAATTAAAACAATAAAATAATATTAAAAGTACAATAATATTAAAACATGAAATCCTATAACATCAAAACATTGTTATACATTAGGATTAGTACATTGTTATAATCTATACTTCTATACTATTAATAAAAACAAAATCCTCCAAAACGAAATCTTCCTTCCCGCCCAAAATATTGTACATTAAAACAATTAAAATAATAGAATAATATTAAAACAATAGAATAATATTAAAACAATACAATTCCTATACTACAATTCCAATACAATTCGTATAAAGAATAGAATAATATTAAAACAATACAATTCCCATACTACAATTCCAATACAATTTGTATCAAATAAATCTGCTATTAAAACACGAAATCCAATCTATCCATACTATATATAAAAACAAAATCATCATTTTAAGATTGCCGCCCAAAACAGTCCTACAATATTTAGGATGCAATTATTTTCTATTTTCCTATTCGTTGTACAATTCTACATTACAATTCCTATCGTACTATAATTCTACATTACAATTCCTATCGTACTACAATTCTACATTACAATTCCTATCATACTACAATTCTATCGTAATAAGATACAGCCTTATATAAATCTCTAATCCTATACTGCGAACTTTAAAAGAGAAACGCAGTGCAATTATTCCAGACCTCCCCACTGTCAAATCTGCAAATTCTGTTGATGCGCCTGTTTTCTTTCAATTCAGATCTACAAATTGAAAACAATTTTCTTCTTTCACTAATGGAGCCTGTTTTTGTCTTCGATTGATTCGTTGTTATTTGTCCCAGGAATATCAACATTCCGCAGTCAACCAACATCTTCTTTCACTAATGGGGCCTGTTTTTGTCTTCGATTGATTCGTTGTTATTTGTCCCAGGAATATCAACATTCCGCAGTCAACCAGCAGACAGTGGAGTGCCTACTCCGTGACTTCCAGGTAATGTTTCCAAATAGCTTGATTTTATAATACCATTCTTGCAAAAGAAAAAACAGCATAGAGTAATGTAGTGTTATTACTTCTTCTTTTTTTTTTTTGGTAAATGTACGGGGTCTTTCTCCGTCCGTTTAACGGCCCGGGTCCACCCGCGTTCGCTCCGAGAGACACAAGTGATATACCAAGTATATGTTGGTACGGGATCATTCGAAAACATCTATACTATATATAAAAGTAATATCCTCCTATTTCATTTTTTCGCTCAAATTTTTGTAGTCAATTAATTAAATATTTTATTGGTTAAATAATTAATAAAGCTTATTTGGTAAGAAAATATAAAATGAAAATTAACTAATATCTATTAATTGGTAATATTGTTTCTATATTCACGTATCAATACTATTAATAAAAGTAAAATCCTCCCCTTCAACTTTCCCACACAAAATAATATTATTAATAAATTGGTAAAAAAATTAATAATGTTTAATTGGTAACGTAACAAAACTTTATTTACCAAATTCTCATAATAATTAAACCATTATAATTGTGAGAATAATGAAAACAAAATTTGCGTAATTTTATAAGAAAAAAATAATTTATTAATTATTATTTACACCAATAATAATAATTCAACTAATTATCTATACTTCTATATATACTAGTTTTATACGCGCATTGCGCGAATGAGTTAATGCTCAATGTTTATATTTAAATAAATATTTGAAAGTATATAAATGCAAGATTATATAGGAGAAGTTTATACATGGGTAATTGAATGTCGAATTTTTTTTATTTAAATATCTAACTCAAAGTATATGAATCCAAGATAATATAGAAAATTCATTATAATTATTACTAAAATAAATGTTTGCAACCTTGTAAAATCAATAGTCTAAAAATGTTAGTCTAAGGCTCTGTTTGGCAGAGCTTATTTAGGAGCTTATAGCTTATTTTAAGCTACTAATAAGCTATAAGTTCTGTTTGGTAATGTTTCTAAAATAAGCTAGTAGCTTAAAATAAGAGCTTATTTCTGAACGCTACTTAAGGTAGCGTTTCAAAATAAGCTAATAGCTTCCTAACTTTTTTTCCATCTTTAACCTTATTATTTTAAAGAAATGACATCAGTTACCCATCCCAATTAAAACATTTTTGGTTAAACCTTTTTGACTTTTTCTCTTCAATATGTGTGGTTGTAATTTCAATTTGACATTTGTGTTTGAACATTGATTTTTTTTTTTATTATAGGAAACATTGATTTTTATATGAACTAATCTATGAATTATAAACATTTTGTTTTACTTTATATGTTTTCAAATATATGTTGTTACTTTATATTTTATTAATATATATTGATTTCACTATTTTATATTTTAATATATAAACAAACCTATTTAAATTTAAAACTATTTAAATGGTATGAAGATGTCCTTTTTAGTCTTTTTACATTTATCAACTTATCAAAAAAGTTAATTTTACCAAACACTTCTAGCATAACAGCTAGCTTAACAACTCTTCAGATTTCAGCTTTGAGCTTATAGCTTTTCAGTTTTCAGCTACTTTTCAGCTTTCAGCTGCCTTTTCAGCTAGGTTTGCCAAACATAACCTAAGGCTCTGTTTGGCAGAGCTTATTTAGGAGTTTATAGCTTATTTTAAGCTATTAATAAGCTATAAGCTCTGTTTGGTAATGTTCTCAAAATAAGCTAGTAGCTTAAAATAAGAGCTTATTTTGAAACGCTACTTAGGGTAGCTTTTCAAAAATAAACTAGTAGCTTTTTAACTTTTTTCCATCTTTATCCTTATTATTTTAAATAAATGACATCCTTTACCCCTTTCAATTAAAACCACTTTGACATTTTCTTTTCATTATGTTTGGTTGTAATTTCAGTTTGATATTTGTGTTTGAACATTAATTTTTGTATGAACTAATCTTATGAATTATAAACATTTTTTTTACTTTATATATTTTCAAATATATGATCTTACTTTATATTTTATTTAAATATATTGATTTCATTATTTTATATTTTAATATACAAACAAACCTATTTAAATTTAAAATTATTTAAGTTGTATGAAGATGTCCTTTTTAGTCTTTTTACATTAATCAGTTTATCAAAAAGCTAATTTTACCAAACACTTTTAAGCATAACAACTAACTTAACAGCTCTTCAGATTTCAGCTTCGAGCTTATAGCTTTTCAGTTTTCAGCTACTTTTCAGCTTTCAGCTACCTTTTCAGCTAAGTTTGCCAAACATAGCCTAAATAAATAATATTTTTAATTTGAATTTTTCTAAGTGTTCTTAATTCTCTTTTGAGTAACATTGTCATTGTTTTCATCTTTACTATTTGTTCTCTTTTTTTTTTTGTTGGTAGTGTGTTATTTGCAATTTGGTTATTGTTGGTAGCATAGATGACAACGTCATGCAATGAGATTATGATATAGGAGCTATGGACTTTCCTTTAGGTGTTCTTCTTGGGGTTCATTTGGTTTAACCATTATTGTTGAATGAGTTATTGTGGATAAAGAAATCCCTAGTTTAAGAAAAAAGATTAAATAAATTAATAAAAATTTGAAAATTTCAAATATTATGTATTCTAAAGATATTAAAAGGTAGTTTCTCGCTTCAATTTGCTGGGTAATGGGTTATTTGAGTGCTTTCATTGTCAACAAATCCCCCAAGTAGTTAATATGATTGGTTTCAAACTATTCTTTTTTATTTTTTCATGGTATTAAAGAAATACATATGTATCATTTTTTGGTGTAACTACTAATTTATTTAATTGAATAAGAGTAAAATAGAGTAATTCCGCTTCAATTTGTTGGGTTATTATTTGAGTACTCTCTTTGTCAACCAATCCCCAAGTAGTTAATATAATTAGCTTCAAATTATTTTAAATTTTTTTTTTCATAGTATTAATAAAATACTTGGTAAATAAATATATAACATTATTTTGTACTATAACTTTGATATTTAATTACAAGAGATTGTAAAAATAGGATAATGGACAATGTAATGAATATCAATTGATAAATTTGAATGTAAAGAATCTTTGCATGAGAGAAAATAAAGACAATATAACTAATGAAATTATTTCTTTTATTTAATTTAATTTGTGAATAATGAATAGTTTTTTTAAATAAAGGTATTGTAGTAATTCTAAATTAAAGAAATACATATGTATCATTTTTTGTTGTAGCTACTAATTTATTTAATTTAATAAGAGTAAAATAGAGTGAGAAACTTAATTATGTCAAATTTGATTGAGATGAGGTTCGAACCTAAGACCTTTCTTATAGAAATTAATGGGTAAGTTAAAAGTTAACGGAATATTAACGGAGAAGATAATATTTAACGGATAATCATAAAAGTAAGGTTAAATTAGGTAATCTCTATTAATAATATTAATCTGAATTATCTTAACCATCTATTCGATTAAATAATTCATCTGAACCATCCATTTGATTAAATAATTTGACCACCATTTTTTCTACCCATTTTAGGCCTAACTCTCTTTGGCTCTTATTAGTATAATAGATATTACTATTAATAAAAATAAAATCATCCTTTGTGAAATCCCCGCCCAAACAATAGTAATAGTAAAGATAAAATGGAAAAGATTTTAAAACCGATTTTACTAATTGATTGAAAATATAAAAAGATCCTAATAGAAAAGAAAACATAAATTAGGCAAATTGGAAAAGGGAAAGGATATTACTAATTGACTGAAAATTATTTAAAAACATTAAAAAAATTAATTACACTTTTTTTTGAAAACTTTAAATTATTTAAACTTTAAAAAAATTAACTTAACATGGGTTGCTAGATTTTTTATAATAATTAAAATTAGTTCATTAAAATATGGAAGAAGAAAAAAACTAAATGCGATATGGTGAAAATGAATATACTTAAGGTATAAAAGTATAATTGCACATATATTAGTGTAATATCTGTTCATAATTACTTTCTCAACATACTGAAGCTCAAAAAGTCAACATTGCCTCCACTGAGACTCAAACACACCCCCTTCCCTTTTCATATGTGAGTGCAACTGAGTGCCATTAAACCACAAGGTCTTGGCATTATGATAATTAAGCTAAACATTGATCGTTTAATTTATTTTTATAATAAATATAATTAAATTATTTCTCTTTTTCCCATATTTATTTTAGTAATAATATAATTATATAAGTCATATTACATATCGATCTTTTTAAGATAATGTTGACAAACAACTCATATATTATTCAATTAATTGAGTAATACTTTCGCACTAATCTTATAATCAAATAAATGTATATGTTCAATATTAGAATTTTTTTATAATTTCATCTTTATTTTTATTATCTAAATATATAATAAAAAATTTATCCGTGCGTCGCATTGGGTAATTGGACAATTATTTGCTCTAATTCAAGCAAGAAAAACATAAAAAAAAAAAAAAAAACATAATCGATCCAACCAATTTCATCAATTGCGCTATATAATATTCGATGTTATAATTTATATAATTGTATATCGATCTAAATATTCTTAAAATATTATAACAAATCCAATCCGTGCAACGCACAAGCGAAAATACTAGTAATAATAATAATAATAACGGAAAAAAAAGGAAAAAAAAGAAAAGAAAAGAAAAGAAAACAATAAATCTATGTGCACAATAGGATTCAAACCAAATACCTCTCTATACCAAAACACTATTCACCTACATTTTCTCCCACTCCTCTATTTGCATAAGTTGAAATAGGAGTTCTTCAGATTAAAATTATACATAAAGTTCGAGAATGAAGAAAAGTTAGGTAATTGAAGAAATGATTTTAATAAACAATTTTTTTATTTTTCATTCTTCCATCTCTCCAAGCTAAGTATCTATTTTTTTCAGAAAATCCTCCATTTCTCATTTTGGTAAACGACCTGATGAGATTCTCAACTACAATAAATCATCAGTAATCAAGGTTGGTATAATGTTGTTGTAGTCTTGCTACTTGTAAGCAAAACTTATGAACTTATTTTGAGTTAGTTAAGTTCCGATGGCGTGATAACTTATTTATAATTCAAAGGAAAATTTCTCAAAATAATCTTCGAGTGAATAATATAATGCAATTGTGGTTTTAGGTTTTTTCTTTTCTTTTTTTTTTTAAGGCTCCATTTGAGGCATTATAAATTGACGAAAAATGCAGTTATTGAATCATAATATTAAACAATGTATCAGCTATTGTTACTTTAATGTAATTTTCACAAATTATAAGATTTTAATATTGAGAAATTTGTAGCCAACATAAAAGTTTTTTTTTTAAATCAATAAGCCATTGTTAATTATCCACACATTCATCACAACTGTCCAGTTGGGAATTTCAAATCATTCGCATCAGAGAGAAATACGCATACACGGCTATTGTTTTGGATCCAATTGTTTTGGCCATATCCAAGATCAGATCCCATAAGCACATGAACAGGAATCCCGTATATATGATGAATTGGAACTAGAAAGCTAATAGTACGTTAAGGTTGTTGTTTTGGATCCAATGGGTGCAAGAAAGGATATAATAAGTGAGCTTCCAGACGATGTAAAGGAAAAGATTTTAGAGTGTTTGCCCATTCGAGACGTTGCCAGAACTGCTCTACTCTCTACTGACTGGAAAGATGTTTGGTTGCGCCATGGGCGGCTTGTGTTCGATACCCACTTCTTGGAATGTCTCAGAAAATGCGAGGTTGATAAACCCGTGGGACTCGTCAACGTTATAAACCACATTCTCTTGCACCGTGCTGGTCCGGTTAAGAAATTTAGTCTGTGCATTTCTTGCCAGGGATTGGAAGGTCCTAAGCCGCAACAGTCCGACATAGATGGTTGGTGCGTTTATCTATCAAGAAATGGAGTTGAGGAGCTTAATATCAGTGTATTTGGAAAACAATATAAGTTGCCGTCTTGTATAATCTCGTGCCCAACAATTAAGCAATTGATACTTGGGGGTTTCAATTTTGATATTGATTGCCCCGTAGATGGTGTTGGTGGTTGTATATTTCATGGCGTCACTTCATTGGTTTTCTATGGAGTTGAGTTTAAGAGTAGAATCAATGGAGGAGTCGTCCCTAATCTTGAGAAGCTTTCTTTCAGTTTTTGTGTTGGGATCAATAATTTTAAGATCTGTGCTCCAAAACTAAAAAGCTTGGATTTGGCTTTTGTTTTTCCTGCATTTGAACCAAGATGGTTGTCGCCTCATTCGAGACTAGTTAGGGCTTATTGCTTAGATTTGTTAGGGGTGAGAATCTTTACTTTGTTCACATCTTAATGCAAGTATGTATGCCTGCACGAGCACCTCCATTGATGTGCGGGCAGCTCAATTAGACGTTAGATGGTGCCAGAGTTGTATATATGTTTGTGTGCGGTAGATTGGATGGAGGGAGAGCTATAGTATGGGAGTTGTATGTTCTTGAGTGCATGAGAGTTTCACAAAACTAATTTAGTGGACATTAAGCACAGATTCTCCCACCTCCGACCACTATGTTAATGTGGTCTATCCAATCTTATTAGGTCTAGGGCCAGGAAATTTTGCCTTTTAAAGGAAAATATATATACATTTTTTGGCCTTGTGGCTTGTTAGAGTTCCTTCTCATGGCTAATTTTTGTTTCCTTTACTGTGTTTAAGTTTGGTGATGTTACAGTAGTCGCACAGGAGTTCCCAACAACAAATCTGCAAGTAATATGGGTGATAGAATCAGAGTTTGGTCAGATCACTGTTGCTTTGGAATTGCTTGAAAGATCCCCCAACCAATGTGAACTGAAGATTCAAGCAGATAATACGCTGGTAAGACATGTAATCTACTAAAATCATGTGTCTTTTTCAAATTCACTCACGGTTGTATGTATTTTAATTTGTGAGAGATTTATATAGTAATGAGTACTCAAATTATGTGTTTTTGCCCCCTCAAATTCCCCTGGAAATATCTTGCAATGGGGCATCAAAATCTTTCCATAAAGTCTTAGGAATGGGATATCAGAATATCGCTTTTTGAAAATCTAGTGTAACCACTCATAATCTTAATTTACTCACCGTTATTGCATCTTTTGAGAGCTGGTATCTTCAGTATTAGCTCGAGAGAATTTTCATCTTTTCTTCTCCTTGTTGAATTATCTCGTTGCATGCAACTCGAGTAATTTGTCAACAAGTTTTATCTAGGTTACTTATATAGGGTGATTAAAAACATGTAAGAAAGTGTATCTCATGTACGGAGTGGTTTGGTTCTTTAATTTGTTTTCCCTAACATGCATGTTTTTCATTCTTGTTGAGTTATAGTCAAGTAGATTGATTGACAAAGATCTAAAAGATGCTGCTTCAAGACTTATGAAGGATTCTTGCTTTATCAATCATGATTTGAAGATGCTTAAGAAAATAATCAAGACTGATGAGCCGATTAGCAAATTCATATTGGAACTGTATTTTCATACAATTAGCACTCCTCTCTTTCCCAAATCTTTAAACTGTTTTAGTTTTAACTTTTAAGTATGAATATTTAGTGATAATATAACGGTAAGGGATTGTTTACAGTATTCCTAATATAATCTTGAAAAGCTGGTTTTGGATGATTGTGAAGGGATTAGTAATTTTGAGGTCAAACCTCCAAAACATTATTAATATGTCCTCCTCATGACAATGAAGCTGCTGAAAGACTTTTTGAAAATCCAGGTGATTACATCATTAATCAAAATATGAAAATACTTAACACAATAAAGATTGATTCATTTAGTGGATCTAATGCTGCTCTGATCTTGAAATCCCCTACTCTAAAAAAAAATTGTTATTTAAAAATATGAGAATATGAAAGCTTGCACGGCGGGCAGAATTCATTGGCAGTTGTTGCGCTTCCTTTGTGCATCTCGGAAAGCTCATATTCTCTTCATGGACGGGATAACTCTAGCTGTAGAGAGAAGGACAGAACTTATAGTGAATAATTTCTGCTTTTGTTGAGAAGGCACAACTGTTGAGTAGATTGAATAGAAGTATATGCACTAAAAATACTCCAAACAATTTTGTATGAAGAGTACTTGCAATTAATTAACTTAAAACTCAAAAATAGTTGTGCTAGTTAGTACATTCAATTCAAAAACTGGTAAGCATTCTTTCTCACAAATTAAACCTAACCATTATAACTATTTATAGTAAAGATTGAGGAGATGCATAAAATTAAAATGGTTATTTGTACACAATTTTTACTTTTGTAGAGACCCTAATAAAACGTAAAATTTCCTACATAATTTTAAACTCTATCTGCAATTATAGTTAAACATCTAACCTCGAGCAATGAAAACCTTCTCAATTCCTAGAAAGCAACCAGTCGCCTTTCGTCAGTCACCCATTGCCCCAAACTCGCCGATCGTTGCCGTTCTCCCCGGTCGTCGCAAGGTACGTCCGTATTTTATTTATTTAATTAAACTTTATTTATTTTTAATATATTTTAGAAATGTTCTTATTTATTTTAGTTTAGATTAATTGTGTGTTATTGTATATGTTAGTCATTACTCATTATTGTGATAAAAATGTTCAATTAAAAAAATTTGTGTATTATATGTGTGTGTGTGAGAGAGAGAGAGAGAGATAAAATGTTCAATAATACATAAAATTATAAAATTTATCTAAATTAAAATATTAAAACCATAAACAAAAAATATTAACAAATATTCAATTTTCATATGTGTGTGTGTGTGTGTGTGTGTGTGTGTGATAATTATTATTTTAATAAATAAATGCCATATACTAGTTAAGATAATGTAGTAATGTTTATACAATATTCTTTTATTAAAAATTCTCTTTAAAATGCAAATTTATGAAAAATGAAAGTGATAAATAATAAAAATAATATAATTATCAATAAACAAAAAATAATTTTATAAGTGTGAAATTAAAGTATATAAGTAAATAAATAAAATAAAGTATATAACCAAATTTAACAAAATGTTCAATAAACAAAAATTAATTATCAAATTAAAGTAAATAAACTTACATAATATTCTAACTATTATGATAAAAAAAAAATAAAAGATAATCTAATTAATTGTCTATTATGTATAATTTGTCATTGTGTGATAAAATGTTCAATAATACATTACATTTTAAATTATTTATTTAGTTAGTTTAGGTAGTCAAATATTTAATTAGTTTTAGGTAGTATTTTAAATTTTAAATTATTTAGTCAAACCTTGAACTTGAGCCTTTAAGTTATAACTCAAATAAACTAACTCGTTTCTCATATCCTAAATGTTGTGCGATAATAGGAGATATGGATCTGAGTTAGATGTATAAGAAACGCAATGCACTTGAATATGTTCATAGGGTTCAAGAGTTTATAAAAATTTCCTAGGAATATGCAAGTGAAATTGGTGAAACCCTTGTTGTGATTGTAGAAATCTAAAAAAGTTCCGTAGTTCTAAACAAATTAAGAGTCATTTGATATGTCATGATTTTAAGGAAGGATATGACCGGTCAATATGACATGGTAAAACTGTACCTATGTACTAGTGTGAGTACAGATGATATTGGATTAAAGGTAGAGAAAGATCAAAGTAACAAAGATAATGTTGGAAATGATGGAGACAATGACCGGCTATAAGACTTGATGCGTGATATGCGAGGGGATTTGAATGAAATGCCTCAAGAGTTTGAAAGCTTTTTTGAGAATTTTGGAAAACCTTTATTTTATGGATATAGTAAATTTGCAAAGTTATCAGTAGTGCTTAAATTGTATAACTTAAAAACAAAGAATAGGTGGAGTGATAAGAGTTTCACAAGGTTATTAGAACTTTTAAAGGACATGTTTTCTGATGATAATGAACTTCCTTGTTCAACTTATGAGGCAAAGAATACGTTATGTCCATTGGGTATGGAGATTGAAAGGATCCATACATGTCGAAACGATTGTATTTTGTATTTGAAACAATACAAAGACTTGCATGTATGGAGCATCGCGTTATAAACGAAAAGGCTTTGATGATGCGTGTGAGAGGAAGAAAGGTCCTCCAGCGAAGTTGTTGTGGTATCTATTGGTGATTCCAAGATTTAAGCGTTTGTTTGCAAATGCAAAGGATGCAAAAAATTTGCAATGGCATGCTATTGGTAGAAAAGAAGATGGAAAGTTGAGGCATCCTGCCGATTCTCCTCAATGGAAGAACATTAATAAGAAGTTTCCTAAATTTGGTTATGAAAATCGAAATCTTAGGCTTGGACTATGCACGAATGGAATAAATCCTCATGGTAACATGAGCAATCAGCATAACACTTGATCAATTCTTTTAACAGTTTATAATCTTCCTCATTGGTTATGCATGAAGCACAAGTACATCATGTTATTTTTGTTAATATTTAGTCCTAAACAACCAGGAAACGACATAGATGTGTACTTGACACTACTTATTGAAGATTTAAGGGAAAAGGGTCAAATAAGCCCCTAAACAATACATGAAAAGTCAATTAAGCCCCTGAACTTTTAGAAAGTGCAATTAGGCCCTTTAACATGTAAAATTGGGGTAAAAAAGCCAAAAAACCGGTTAATGACCTGCAATTTGCAGGTCATTTAGGGTTCAGGAGTAAATCCGACGACCGACGCCGACGCCGGTCGCCGGACTCCGGCGGAAGGCAACCAAAAGGTCGCCTTCCGCCATGGAAGCCGACCAAAGATCACCTTCTGTCATGTCGCCTTCCACCAGAGGAAGGCGACCAGATCTGGTCGCCTTCCCAGGAGGAGGGCGACACTTTCTACCAGAGGAAGGCGACCAGATCTGGTCGCCATCCTCTGGTGGAAGGCCTTCCTCCTGGCAAGGCGACCTTTGGTTGGCTTCCATGGCGGAAGGCGACCTTTTGATTGCCTTCCGCCAGAGTTCGGCGACCGGCAGCGGCGCCAGTCGCCGGATTTTCCCCTAAACCAATTGCAGGTCATTTACCAGATTTTGGGCTTTTTTGTCCCAATTTTACATGTTAAAGGGCCTAATTGCACTTTTTAAATGTTCATGGCTTAATTGAATTTTCATGTATTGTTTAGGGGCTTATTTAACCCTTTTTCCAAGATTTAAAGATGTTGTGGAATGAAGGTGTGACGGTGTTTGATACTCATAATCAAACCAACTTCACCTTACGAGCCATGTTATTCTGCACAATCAACGACTTCCCGGCATATGGTAACTTGTCAGCGTATATTACTAAAGAGGCTAAGGCATGCCCTATTTGTGAAGATGAAACAGTTGATCTTTGGCTAAACAATAGTAGGAAAAATGTGTTCATGAGTCATCGAACCTTTCTACCTATTAACCATCCTTATCGAAAGAAGAAAAAAGTTTTCAATAATGAAAAATCTGAGACTACAGTAGCTCGCTCACCATTATCAAGGGATGTCGTTTATGAACGAGTCAATGTGTTGGGAAAAACTTCAAAAACAAGTCAGAAGGGTATTTATAAAAAGATGTCTATAATATGAGATTTACCATATTGGGATCACTTATCTGTTAGGCATTGTCTTGATGTAATGCATGTAGAGAAAAATATTTGTGATAGCATTATCGGGACATTGTTGAATATTCAAGGTAAGACGAAAGATGGTATAAAAGTTAGAAAAGATATGGTAGAAATGGTGATAAGGTATTAGTTAACACCACAAGAATCTGGAAAAATGACATACTTACCTCCAGGTTGTTATACTTTCCCTAAAAAGGGGAAAACAAGTTTTTGTAGCTGTCCGAATGGTGTCAAGGTTCCTTCTGGCTATTCATGTAATATTAAAAAACTTATTTCAATGAAAGACCTTAAATTGGTTGATATGATATCTCGTGATTGCCATGTGTTAATGCAACATATGTTACTTGTTACTATTAAAGGCATATTACCAAACCATGTTAGACAAGCCATTACAAAGCTTTGTTACTTTTTCAATGCCATTAGTAGTAAAGTTTTTTATCCAAATGTGTTGGATTCGTTGCAAGCTGATGTGGTAGTAACTTTATGTCAATTTGAAATGTATTTCCCCCATCATTTTTTGATGTTACAGTGCATTTAACAGTTCACTTGGTGTGGAAAATTAAAATGTGTGGTCCTGTATTGTTGAGGTATATGTATGCATTTGAGAGATACATGGGAATTTTGAAAGGATATGTGAGAAATGGATATAGCCCATAATGGAGTATAATTGAAGCTTATGGCACTGAAGAAGTCATTGATTTCTATACTGATTATTTGGCTAATGTTGAGTCCATTGGTGTTCCTAAATCGCATCATGAAAGAAGACTCACAGGAAAAGGTATCATTGGGTTTAAAGCTATTCTCCCAAGTGCAAAAATGTGAAATCAAGCACACCATCTCGTACTACAACATACTTGGATCAACACATGTCTATTATAAGGCAACAAAATCCTTCTAAGGGTGAAAGGTGGGTGACAAATGAACACAACACATTTATCATATGGTTCAAAGATTCAGTGATGCAAGAGTGTTATCTCAAGTGTCAAATAATATCAATGAAACCATTTAGTGGTTAGCGTATGGCCCTGGTGTTCTTGTAAACTCTTATGAAGGATATGATATTAATGGGTATATGTTTTACACAAAAATGTCAAATGAAAAAAATATTGTACAAAATAGTGGAGTGGCATTAGTAGCACCATCAAGAGAGTCATTGAAGAAATTTGGGAACTTGATTATAAGGTGTTTAAGATCCCTCTATTTTGATGTTCTTGGGTTGATATCAGACGGGGTGTTCGAATAGATGATTTGGATTTTACCTTAGTTAATTGATTTTGGTCGGCTAGGATATCATGATGAACCGTTTATACTTACATCTCAAGCTAAACAAACCTTCTATATTTCTGATTCTATTGATGATAAGTAGTCAGTTGTCTTACAAGGCAAAAAAATATATTTTTGGTGTTGGTAATGTTGTGGAATAAGAAGAATATGACCACTTTGAAGAAACTCCACCATTTTCTATTGATATTCAACTTGTGGCTTTAGGTGAAGATAACATGGATACAAGTTACATGCGTACTGATCATGGAGAAGGATAGCGGGTTGACCATCCGATAGTATCATTTCTAAAATGTAATCTTATTTATTTGGTTAAAGTGTCATCCAGCACCCTAAACTATATCCGATTGTTCATGCCGCACCCTGACCTTTCAAAACATATATTTCAATCCATCTACCATTAAATTTTTTTCATCTAGCGTTTTTAGCAGGTTTGATTCAGGTTCCAGGTAATAATCTTTTTTTTTTCCTACCTAGCACCTTGACCATTCTCCACATCGTTGCCACGTTGGAATGTGTATATTTGAATGAGAAAACGTGTCGTCATCCATTGTGTTAGCACCTTTCATACTATTCGTTGCAAAAGGTGGTGGTAGCTTTGCATTGGAACCGGCCACTGCGCCGTTCACCTGCAACCTCGCCCATTTTGTTGTTTCAATATCACCTTGGAGCAGCTTCACGATCTGCAACGCAAAGTACTAACTTACTATTTCCACCAAATGAAGTATGGATGAGGGAATTGAATTTAACACTGCTTAGGCTTAGCTTACCCCGTGGATATAAAACTAATGTTTTTGACCATCTCTTACTTTTTCATTATATTTTCTTCCAAAAATGTTATTCCAGAAAGGAGCCAAGTGATTAATAATATGTTGAAAGAGTCCTGATGTTGAAATTGAAGTAGCTGAAAGCAAATGCAGAGCAAAAACCTGAAAATCTGAGCCCGATGGAGTGAATCCAGCTAAATCTAAGTCGAGTCCGAGTCTGAAACGAAAACCTGAGAATGAAAAAGGTTAGAGTCAATGTCGACCAGAGAAGAATTTTTTTCACAGTGAGATTCAGGGTCGAAGAAGTGAATATTAAATCCCTCTTTACGAGGGATAACAGTTCGAAGAACAGCAACAATGGCAAGGCAGCACAGAAGACCAATGCTGAGGATTCACATTCAAATGTTGATTCCAATTCGAGCTCAAGTTCACTTGCGGAAGAGAAGAAAATTTTGAAAGAAATGATGCAGAAATACTTGAAAATGGTGAAGCCATTGTACATCCGTGTCTGGAAGCAGTACAGTGAGAAACTGAGGTTTTCATAACAACTCGCCGACGCCACAGCTCGCTGTTACAACACCAGGATGGAGTCAATATTTTGGTCGCTGGTCAATGGTATATTGAAGGTCCACGTCAGCTCTAACCGGTGCCATGTCATCATGGTAACTGGAAAACCTGCTAAAAATGCTAGACGAAAAAAAATTAATGGTAGGTGGATCTAAATATATGTTTTGAAAGGTCAGGGTGCGGCATGAACAATTCAATATAGTTAAGGGTGCCGGATGACACTTTAGCCTATTTATTTTTTTATAACATGTGTGTGTGTGTGTGTGTGTGTGTGTGTATATATATATATATATATATATATATATATATATATATATATATCTATCTGTGTGTGTGTGTGTGTGTGTGTGTGTTTTATAATATTATCTTATTTGTTTTTTTATAACATGTTTATATATATGTAAGTACGTACACACTTGTGTGTGTATTATTAACCACTATTATTGTTTATAAATTATTGATGAGCGTATATTATATAGGGCATCTCGATCAACAAAAAATTTACGAGGACAAAGAGTTAAAAACACGGTTGGATGGAAGATATATCAAAATTAGAGTATTAATAGTTTTTAGAAATTTATTAGTATTGTTTTATTGTTTAACTTACTAATATATATATATATATATATATATATATATATATATATATATATATATATATATATAATATTCATATTCATATTTTGTAGTGTCCTCAACAACCGAATGGTGTAGAGTGTGGATATTATGTCTTGAGATATGCACGCTATACTAATTTGAAGATTTAGAACCGGTATGTAAAATTTAATAAAACTAAATACTTTAAAATTATACTTTATTAATGTTAAAACTAATTGTTTGATAATTTTAAATTTTTGTAGGCATTTGCAGCAAAGCCCTACTCAACGAAGGAAATAGATGAGATTCGTGAAATTTGGGTGAAGTACTTTGGTTAAGAATGCTTATGAAATTTGTGTAGGTAAAAATGTTTATTTAGATATTGTTGTAGGTAAACATGTTGCTTATATAATGTGTGAACTCTTATTTAGTTGATTTTAATGATGTGTTGGTACTTATATATGTTTTCATTAATTTAGTAGTGTTACGTTGATTAATTGTTAATTATGTGTTGATAGAGTTTGATGTAATGTGCACATTTGTAGTAAAGTGTTGTAGTGTAGTTTGTTTTGAGAACTTTGAAGTGTTGGTTTGGCCGGTGTGTTTTGAGAACTTTGAAGTGTTGGTGTTGAGAACTTTTAGAACTACAAAGTGTTGTTTTGAGAACTTAACTAGCTTTGAAGTGTTTGTGTTTTGAGAACTTTGAAATATTGGTGATTAAGAACTTTTAAGTGTTGTTTTGAGATCTTTGAAATGTTGGTGTGGTTTGATATGTGTTGAGGATAACTAGAATGTTGTAAATGTTAACAGGATAATGCTGGATTGTATATAAAAAAAATTCAATAAAAAAATTATTAAAATCTATGCCCGAGCCTGGGCAGGATCGGATGCATATTGTATTTATTTTTTTAAAATATACAATCTACGTCCGATCCTGGGCAAGATCGGACGTAGATTGTATATTTAAAAAAAATACAATTTGCGCCCGATCTTGCCTAGGATCAGATGCAGATAGTCCAGACCGCTTTTTTTTTTTAAATGACAATCTGCCTTGCGGATTGTCAACTATCTGCGTCCGATTTTACTTAAGATGCATATTATTCAACCAATCTACGTTTGTGGCATATGCGGTCGAGCTACTTCAGACGTAGATTATCCCCAACTTCATATGCAAATGACTAATTCTGTACTAGTGAATATTTAATAACTCATTATTAAATAACTCGTAAGTCATGAGTGACACCTAGCAGTCTGTCATAACTACCTAGTTGACAATAAAATATATTTATATATATTATAATGAACCTTTCTGTTACAAATATCATGCAACATTCATTCCACACAACATTGGCCCGAACTAGATAAAAGTCATGGTCAAACTTGGTCAAATCTATAAACATGGTTTTATATGTCTATTCAATATTCTTAATCTGAAGTCCAACTTCATTATACTCTGGCCAGAGATTCTTGTTGTATGATTATTGAACAAACTAAAACATCATTATTATCTCAAGGCGGTACATGGATCCTCTATTGAACGCACACATATATCCGTACAATACTGAACTAGGCCACTAAGTACATTTATAGCCCCATAAGGGACAAAAGAGGCATACTGGCAAAAACTAGTTCACCATATGTACGAGACAACCATGTCGTCTCAAGTCAAAGGATTATTGCATACTTGTAACATACAACATACCGATGACACGTAGGTAAATACCATGCGGTATGTTGTAGTCAGTCATTGTTCAATGACTTGTTCTCTAACAATCATCCACATGTCTACTCTCCGTATCTCATATAGAATGGCATGAGACTCAGCATAAGAAGGACAATGTGCTACTCTTATCGGATTTCTAATGCCCAATTAAAATTCCTATAACTAGAAATATTTTTACAATACTTCATTAATAAATTCTTCCTCACTCATATTGTTAACTCTTAAGAAAGAAGAATTAACAAGATTGTACAGAATAATATCAAATATTAATTAAGTCAAAATAAAATAAATAAAAATATTTATTTATTATATTTATCTAATTAGAAATCAATGCCCAAAACAATAAGTGTTGACTCCTAAAGCATACATGTCTAACAATTTTGATGTACCTAGAGCCTTAATTAGTGATCAAGGAACACACTTTTGTAGCACACCACTAGAGAGAGTTGAAAAGATATGGTGTCATCGGCAATGCTTTATCATCCTCAAATCAATGGGAAATTCGAGATAGCTAATATATGGACATAAAGAGGATCCTGGAGAAAACTGTATATTAAAGGTTCATTTTTAGATATACCACCTAAAATGAACATTAATTTTAGTATATTAAAGAACATTGCATTCAGGATATTAAAAATAAATATTTATCCATGGTTCATGTTGTGATGTGGACCATTGTCCATAATATAATTTGCCCAGGAATAGATTTACCAAATGCATATCATTGAATATTGACAGTGAGTTTTTCTTGTCACCAAAAAGAAAAAAAAAATATTAAACTAACTAAGAATATCGCATCACATCAACGATAAAAGGCAAAACTTGTCTGAAATTGTCTCACTGTGAGACGGGTCGGTCAAGATGAAAATATAATAATTATACGCACAAATGTAATACTAATTAGGAATAAAATGTCTATTACTTATATGTGAAGAGTTAATTACTGATTTGATCCCTCGACTATTGGGATTTTACCACTTTGGTCCTCGACTATTTTTCTTGCCCAATTAAGCCATTGACTTTGAAAAAATTAACCAATTTGATTCTCTGTTTATTTTACCGTTTGATATCCGTTAAATTGGGACCAAATTGGTAATTTCATTATAGTCAAGGGACCATTTCAGTCAAAAATTAATTACCGAAATGGTCCCTTGACTATATCAAAATTACCAATTTATTCCCAATTTAACGGTTGTTTAACACCAAAATAAATGGAGGACCAAATTGGTTAATTTTTTCAAAGTCGAGGACTTAATTGGACAAGAAAAAATGTCAAACACCAAAGTGGTGAAATCTCAATAGTCGAGGGACCAAATCGGTAATTAACTCTATATGTGAAAATGTAATACTTTTACATTTTTATTTAAAAGTATTACATTTTTTCTCAAAAGTATTATATTTTTCTTTATAAGTAACAAACACTTGTCAGCATTACTTTTATTAAGGAAAATGTAATAGTTTTGATAGAAAACATATATAATACTTTTACATCAAAATGTAAAAGTATTACATTTTCCCTTATAATTAACAAACATTTTATTCATGATTAGTATTATATTTGAGCGTATGAGTATGAAATTTGCATGTTGATCCGACCTGTTTCATTAATGAGGATCTGTAAGACGGTCTCACACAAGTGTGAACCATAATAAAATATTTTGATATTGTCATTCAAAAATTACTCTTTAAAAAATAGTATTGTAATCTATGGATTAAAAGAAAGCATTTCTTTTCGCAATTTCAGTCTATTGATCGTTTAATTTGACAGCCATAGTGGAATAAAACCAAACATCTCCGTTTTCAAGGGTTGCTTTGCTTTTCTGTTAGACTTTGCAACACACTGTCATGTTGGACAGTTCTACGTATTGTATATATATATATATATATATATATATTTTTTGAACTTGGAAAGGGGAAACCCATAATGTGCATACAACCTATCTAATGTTGTACAAAAAAGGCAATGAAGGGTAGCCTATTTTATCGGTTTCAAGCACAAATGCTAGATCATCTGGATGGTTGGTTTTTACATGCATCCCTCTAGGAAAATGTATAAATGATTTCGCCATATGGTCTGCAGCTTTGTTTGATTCTCTGGGTATTAGGCTCATCCTCCATGATTCCAATGATCTTATCTCTTGATGGCAAGCTCTAAGAATATTCTGCACAATACAGTTGGCCACTTGTCCTTTTAACATTCCGTTGATAACCTCGGCCGAGTCCCCTTCGAATATGACTTTTCTGCAACCTAAGTGTTTTGCTAGTTGAATGCTTCTTAGGAGTGCCCATGTCTCCGCTTGTAATGGGGGGCAGGATCCTATTTTGCTTATGAAGCCTCCCAACCATTCTCCCATTGCATTCCTCGTGACGCCCCCGCAGCCTGCAGTGTTTGTCGCGAGGTTTATGGCTTCGTCGAAGTTGATCTTGACTACGTCCTCTTCTGGTTTCTTCCAGTTGTACAAACCCCAAGTCCCACCATTGGATGTGCCTAGTTGAGTTTTCGATCTGGCAAATGCTGCATTCACCTCCTTGACTTGCATTTGAATCCACTGTACTTTCGACTGAAGTGATTGGATCAAGTTGCTGAAGAGGAGTTCGTTTCTCCATTTCCAGATCCACCACAGTGTGATTGTGAGAAGGATGTTGTCATACTGTGGTGTATTGCTGGTTCCTTTGTTCGCAATGGCGCGGTCTAGCAAGACTCTGAATGGCATTTGCCTAGTCTCCATGTACAGTACCGGCTGCACCTTTCTCCAAACTAGCTCTGCCAAAGGGAAATTGCGAAGGGCATGATCGATATCTCCTACCTTGTCTTCACAGAATAAACATTTGTCGCATACTGCGATGCCTCTCCTCGTTCTCATGCTATTTGTCATAATCCTCTCGTGGCGGGCTAACCAGAGAAATGTTTTCATCCGACTTGGAACTTTCAATTTCCAAATCTCTCTCCATTTTGCAGCCTCAATTGGATCACCTGGGTTGTTGGGGTCTGGGCTTTTAATGATAATACTGTATGCCGAGCTAACCGAGAACCTGCCGGACTCCTCATTTTTCCAACCAATTATGTCCTCTGCTTCCATCTCTCTATCTAACATGACTGCTGCTAGCTTATCCAGTTGAGCTTCCGGTAGGAGATGGGTTAATTTGTTCCAATCCCAGCCAAAACTTTCGTCCCAGTAGTATGCCACCATTTTTGTCAACTCTGATTGGGGGATTTGTGCTATGGCATAACTAACCAAGGGACTTGTTTCAAGCCAGTTTTCACTCCAAAATTGTGTGCTTTGACCATTTCTGATAAGCTTCGTCACTCCTTGTTGTAACTTTGGAGCGGTATTTAATATACCCTTCCAGACGTTCGACATGTTGGTTTTGGGCCTCCATGTGGAGCAGTCTGTCAAGGAGATTGAATACTTAGACTTAAGAACTTGGATCCACAAGCTGTCTTCAATTCATTTTGAAGTATTCGCCATCCTAGCTTCATTAAGAATGCTTCATTCGTTGCTTCGAGATTCCGAATCCCCAATCCTCCGTTATCTTTGCTCTTGGTAACAGTCTCCCAGTTGATTAGGTGGCTTTTCCTTGAATCAAATGAGCTGCCCCATACAAAACTATGTATCAACTGCTCAATATTCCTAATCACCCCTTTAGGTAACATAGTGGTCTGCATGGTGTAGTAAGGAATGGAGCCAAGGGCAGCCTGTGCAAGAGTGACTCTCCCGGCTAATGACAAAGTTTTCGCCTTCCACCCTGCTAGCTTATTCTGAATTCTCTCAATGAGGCTTGCATACGTATCCTTTCTAAGCCTTCTATGAATTGCAGGAATACCTAGGTATTTACCAAGGTCTTCCACCTTTGTTATTCCTGTGCGATTGACAATGCTCTGTTGGATTTCTATTTTCGTATTTCTAGAGAAAAACAGAGAGGAACTTCTCCACACTGATTATCTGACCAGAGTGTTCGCGGAATAGGTTTAAATAGCACATCATCTCCTCAGCTTGTTACATTGTTGCCTCTCCAAACAACACCATATCATCTGCAAAAAATAGGTGAGAAAGGTTAGGGCCCTGCCTACTTAGTTTAACCCCTTTCCATTTTCCATTAGAGATAGAATCATTGATGATATGGTTGAGCCTCTCAATACATAACACAAAGAGTAAAGGTGAGATGGGGTCTCCCTGTCGTATTCCTCTTTTCGGATGGAACTAGTTAGAAACTTGACCATCCCAGTTTACAGCCAGCCTTGATGTGGAAATGCAGTTCATAATGTTGCGTCTCCAGCTTTCATTAAAACCAATATCCAACAATGTGTCATTGATGAAGCTCCACGCTACTTTGTCATATGCCTTCTCGAGGTCCACTTTCATAACTAACCATCCCACAGCTGCTTTCCTTGTCCTCATCGAGTTGAATACCTCCTGAAAGATGATGATGGTATATGAAATTTGTCTGTCCGGTATGAAGCTCGACTGGTGAGATCCCACTAGTTTCTTAGAAACTTCTTTTAGGCGAAGTACCAATGTTTTTGTTAGTAACTTGTAAGTGACATTGCATAAACCGATTGGGCGGAGCTGTCTGACACTCTCTGGATTCGACACCTTCGGTAAAAGGGTGATAATGGTATCATTGCATCCTTGCGGCAGCTCTCCTTCTGAAAAGAATCTAAGGCCAAACTCGATCAGGCTGCCCCAAGTTACATCCCATGTTTTTTGGTAAAATCCAGCGCTGAACCCATCCGGTCCTGGTGCTTTACACGGGTTCATTTCGAATAAAGTTTGTTTAATCTCCTCCGGTTGGAATGGACAGTTCACTTCCTCCCAGTCTTGATCGCTTAGTGCTAGAAATCGACCATGTGGTAAAGGTTGGTTATTTCTACTTTGCTCTTCTGAAAATAGACTCTCAAAGTAGCTACGGACATGGTCCAAGAGTAGGATCTTATCCGAGATCCAGCTTCCCTCCTCAGATCGTAGTGCTTTGATCCTTGTTCTATTCTTCTTTACCGAAGTGGTCGTGTGGTAAAATTTCGTGTTACAAACCTTGGATGTTATCCATTCTTCTCTCGATCGTTGATACCATAGTAGTTCTTCTTGTTGGAGTGTTTCTTGTAGTTCTTCCCTAAGTTTCCTCTCTAATCTGATTAAGCCATTCGTGACCTGTGCTGAGAGGCTTATCTGAACTCCCTTAATTCTAGAGAGGGTACGTCCCTTTTTCTGGAAAATATTCCCAACCGTGTTCTTGTTCCAGACTTGTAAAGCTTCTGCAATGGTTTCTTTATTTTCTTCGAGCCCTTTTCCAGTAGCCCACGATCTTTTAACACAGTTGATAAAATCTGCATGAACTGTCCATGCCATATTAAATCTGAAAGCCTTCGTTGCTTCTATAACCGAGCGAGGGTCGCTGCGGATTAGCAGAGGTGCATGGTCGGAGTTGACTATTGGAAGATGTTCCCCCTTTGCATCTGGGAATCTGGTTCTCCATTCTACATTACTTAAGGCCTAGTCTAGTCTTACACCTATAAATGAGTCAGTATTATTCCCTCTCATCCATGTGAATTCAGTTCCTGTAAATCCTAAATCTATGAGGCCTTCACGATAGATCCACTATCTGAACTTAGAACATCTTGACATATTGAAGCAATCCGAATTACTCACTTCTTCCCTACACATGACAGAGTTGAAATCTCTGCATGATAACCAGCATTGTTGAGAGTTGAAATTCGTAGAAGAGATATCCGAGAACAATTTTTTCCGTAATGAAAGATTGGGACTGGCATAAACTAGTGATAGCAGCCACGGAGCGTAGTCAGTTTCCTTTATCTGGAGATTGACAAACTGGGGGTGAGTGCTCAACACTTGTATCCTCAAAGGGTGGTTCCAGAAGATCCAGATGCCCCCGGAGAACCCAACGGCCTCAACTCTGATCCATTCCTCAAAGCCAAAGCTGATGCAAATGCGATTAGCGTGTTCTCCTAATACCTTAGGCTCTAACAAGCAAACCAAATCTGGTGTGTGATCTTTGCAGAAAAGTTTTAGGGTACGTCTAAAAGCCTTAGAAGCTGCCCCTTGACAATTCCATATTAAGCAAATCATTTGAACAGTTCAACGATGTGATGTGCTCAAGAGCACGGGCGATCGCCCATTACCATGTCATTATGGTCCAGCCGACCACCTTTGTCAAGCATAGGCTCATCGGATATCCTTTCTCTGTTACTGAAGATTCCAGGAACGTCAGGAGGGTTCTCCTTCAAAGCAAAGTCAAACTCCTCCAAATGCGACGATTCCGGGGCCTCCTCCTCTAGGTGGACAACTACTGTACTTGCTATTTGTTTCCCGTAGTTGTGTCCCCTTACAACTGTGTGCTCGGATTCTGCTGCGGCCCTCCTCGGGGCTCCACCTCTATCGCCTCTTCCTCTGGTGGCTCCACGTCCAGCTTGGTACTGGTCTGTTGGGGCAGGTTTGCGAAGTGGCTCATGTTCCTTTGTTGATTTAGTGACCTGGTGAGTCCTGATTCTAGGCAAGTTCGGTGTCCTGTTCTGGGCTGTCGTCGGGGTGTCTACGCCTCTCATAGTATTGCCTTCCCCATCCTCGTTCATTCCCTCTAAGATAGCATATCTAGAGTCTGATATTAAACCTCTCTAGTCTTGGTTCATAGCTGCCATTTGCATCTTCCCATTTCTTCTGCGTTCTGGTGGCCCATTTCCGTTTTTACGTGGGGTCTTCCTTTCTCTCTTGGCTACTAGCATCCAAGCTCCGAAGTTCCCTTTAAATTCCCGGCGTGGTGTGGTTTACTTCAGAGGCCTTGGTTGGTTCTCTTGCACCGCCTGTTCTGTTCCCTGAGGATGAGCCCCATTTGCTGAGTTTTCATTGCTGGCTGTCTCAGTACCTCCTGTGTCGCACTGCCCCTGCTTATGCCCGTAGATACCACAACTAAAACAGACCATGTGTATGCCTTCATATTCTATAGGTAATACCTGTGTCGCACTGCCCCTGCTTTGACAGATCAACCTCAAGGCATACTCTAGCGAACTTACCAATTGATACCAAGTTAGTAGTAGTATCGACTTTGACTGAACGCCCTATCTGCCTACCAATTTTCGTCAAGAAATCCTCTTCAAAGTACTCTATAGGTAAGGTTGGAAATCTTGCCCACACCAACAGCTTTCTAAGCTTGTTCTTATAGGGATGGAAGTTGGGTTCCCATTCCTGCACAGTCAGATAATGTCCTAGCACAATCCATGGGCCTTCGAACTTCGTGAATTCATAGTCTCTCATGGATTCGAACTTGGCCAAGAAATAATCTTGGTCCAGGGCAATCAGTTCGAACCCAGCTTCAGTCTTCCACATATTTTGTAGTCTTTGTAAAAGATAAGAGTAACTTACCTTCCTCCCCAAGGTTTCCTGAGGAGTTCCTTCTCCGCTTTCGTTACCGGAATCCTGGGGCAGTTTGGGTCCCCGATGTCGTCGTCCATGTTATCCTCGTCTGAAACTTCTTCAGGTTCAATTGGCCCGGTATCTTCTTTCCTGCCCCACGCTGGGTTGGGCATCTCCATCGGTGTCCTCCTTTGAGCAGATTCTGGTGATCTAAGGCCGGCGGTGAAAGGTGTTACCTGACTATCCTCTTCAATCGGTGTTGTCATCGGAGATTCGATCGAGCCCCTGTCCCTTTTGGTTTTCTTCCCACTGCGTTGCAAAACATCTTGGACTGCCAGCGATTGAGCGGTCGCCGGCGGAGTTCTTATCTTGGAACTAGGGTCCGTGACTACTCCACTTCTTGGAGCATTTCTTGATTCAAGATACACACCTTCTACGTATTGTATATGATTTACCCTATTCCTAGTGATTGGTTTATGATAAGTCGTGAATTAACCTATAAATATGTTTTATTGAAGCATATGTTGAAGCGTAAAATGTAAGCGAATCGGGATGATTTCAAAGAAAAATGGTGCAAGAATGAATGGCCAAAATCATAACAAAGTTCAACGGAGCAAGGAATTAAGTCAAGTCGTACCACCAGGAGATGTCAAGCTGCTGGTCACACCGTGACCAGTAGAGTGACATCCTTGACAACATTCTGATAAGTGTCAAGCTGATGGTCACGATGTGACCAGGAGCTTGACGACCGCTGATCAGAAAGTGGTCATGGGAGTCACGGTGGAGGTCACGCCGTGACCTCCACAGTGACCACCGTGACCACTTTGCTGATTTCAGTGGTCACGACGTGACCAGCAAAGTGACTACTAAAATCCGCAAGGTTGTGGCTTGGTCACGATGGTGGTCACACCGTGACCAGCATCGTGACCAGGCAAATCGGTGGCGGTTTTTGGGCGCGATTTCTTCAACTATAAATAGCCATACGCTTTATTTTTAGTTTATCTTTCAAATTTTTAAGTCCTCTTTTAGTTTCCCACTCTACAAACACTTTAGAACATAAATCCTTTGTAATTCCATTACTTTTGAAAAAGATTTAGGAAGAATTATTCATTCTAATTACACATTAAACTTCAATTTTAGATTTGCTTTGTACAAATTCAATCAAGTAAGATTTTCTATTTCTTCTTCTTGCTTTATCAATTCCTTTTTGTACTTAAATTCATTGCATAGTATTCCAATTGCTTTTAATTATCAATTCCATTATGAGTAGTTAAATCCTTTAGGGATTTAGATTGAATTGCTATGTATGAATGCTTATATGAACTAAATTGTTTAATCTAGGTTTTTCATTGCTTTTATAATGAATGTGATTGTGGAATTAGGAAATTATTTGACACTTGTTTGGTTAGGATCCAACCTTGACAAGAGATGTATGGAATTGGTGTTTCACCTATGAGAATAGGGATTCACCATGGCCAATCATTCCCACATTTCTAACTTGTCCTTGAGAAAGGGAAGTTGGAAGGGGTATGCACACAAGGTGTTTGATTAAATACCTCACCTAGTCTAATTGCTATGAGAATGGGGTTAGAATTTTGGTGGTAGCCAATGTCCTCACTTCATTGTTTAGCATTGTTTAGCCTAGAACCTTAGAACATTATAAAAGCATTTGTACATTGCTATTTGATTTAAATCCTCCTGTTTATCATTGTTTATTTCTTAAATCAATTACTTGTTTTGTCTTGATCTCATGAAATCAAATACATCATTTTGGTTAGCTTTCAAACACTTGATGAACTCGTGTTTAATCCCTTGCTACTCGAATCCCTCCTAGCCATTCTTAGAGGACGGCAATCACTAATTAAACCACTAAAAATACAACCTTCAGTTTTATTTTTATATTACTCTGTAGCTATTTACTTTTAGCAATATTATACGAAAACATCAATTAAGTTATAAAATTATATTTTTTAAAAAATTATTTAAACCATTAAACTTTCAAATTGATGTCATTAAACAATTTTTTACTTGATTTTGTCCATAAAAGTTGAGTTTCTATTGACTTGAAAGTAACATGTTACTTTAAATTTTATAATATATAATATATTTAAAATTTATATGGCATTCATATTAAAGCTTATGTGACTATTTATTAAAAATTTTAAAAATAAATAAAAAGTTTGTTTCAAAAAATAAATAAATAAATATTTAGGTGTTTGCTCTTTTCTTTTTTTTTTTTTTATAATAATATGCTATGACAAACAATCACGGTTCTGGACAAAGAGTAGCCATGATTTTTCGTCCAACTTAGGATGAAGAAGCCATGGCTTCATCTAGATTTGGACAAAGTTTCCCACGGACTTCTTCAAGCAATGACACTTAATCTTATGTGTTTTTTTTTAATAAAGAAGTCAATGTAGACATGGAAATATTGACGAAATTAAATTGGCTCCGCAATTGAAATGTGCATCCAATGCATGCACTTCGAGCTCTCCTACATCCTCCAAGGGCTCAAGCCTAAGACCTTTTAGAAATTATCTAGTCGCGCTCATGATATGGAGTTAAGCATCGCAGCTAATGGTGGACGAAACATATTCATCCAAAGCTTCTACACTGGGGGCAAGAGTTATAATGTTGAAAATGGGGGCAACCCCTTTAAGAAATATGAAAGCATGGATGCTATGCATGTGAATACTCAACCAACTAGGATATTCACTAAAGCTACTAGTGAGTTTAAGGATACTTCTAGGTCATTACGGGTAATAGAAGGCTTTTTCTAAGGGAAAGACAAAACAAGCAGTATCCATTCTTGGATTCTGATGTCTCACATATGTTTGATGAGTTATTAAAGCACAATCTCACGAGGCATCAATGGTGAATGATCCGAGTTATTGCTATCATAGACTTGCCGGACATCCAATTGAAAATTGTTTTCTCTTTAGGTATAAAGTAATGGAGTTAGCTCGGGAGAGGAGAATTGAACTTGCAAATGTCACAGCAAGCGCCAATCAAGTTTTCATCTCATGCAGTAAATCTACTTCACTATTCATTAAGAGGAACAATGTGAAGAAAAATGAGAAACGGCACAAGTGTCTATTCCCTCTTAATTTAATATCAAGTCTTATGATACCAAACCCAAGTATGGTACTCGACTTGGAATTAAGCATGCTAAACAACAAGAAGTCTGTGATACAACACAGCCACCTAAGCAAGTTATGAAAAGGTGGGTCAAGAAGAGAGTGTTAAAGGGCCCTATTGATGGGAAAACTTGCAACCACCATATGAAAGTACGAGTTTCAATCACATTGGCAGATTATGAGCCAAAGTGGTTCCATACTCCAACTAACCAAGAAATGAAGATGAAAGTTCCTCAAATCAACCCATGTGATGGAGAAGAATGTGCATCATCATATTATACCACTATCTGTGATTGAGGCAATATTCGTCAAGCTTCCTCAGTATGAATTGAAAACACATCATATTCAAGTCTCCCCGGCAAGAGTCGAAACTACCTCATATTCAAATCATTTCAATCTCCTTAGCACGAGGATAAACTGCTCCAAATCATTTCAATCTCCTTAGTACGAGGATAAAATGCTTCATATCTTTCCAATCTCCTTAGTACGAGGATAAACTGTTCATATGGTGTCGAGACTTCCTTGAATTATACACTTTCAAGTTGGATGCGCTCTCATGTGACACATTCAAGCAAGTCTCGACAGAGCAATTTGTAGACATGAAAATTATGACAAAATTAAATTGGCTAATAATATTGGATCACATATTATTTGAACTTGTATATCAATTAATTAAATTAATCTACGTTATTTTATTTGCCTAATTAATTTAATTATTTGATAATGATTTGGTCAAATTAGATATTATTATTTAAGATATTATAGTTGTGATAGGATCATGAACTTAGACATTATGGTGGTTAAATATATTTTGGATAACTCTTTATATTATCTCAAATATTTATTTATTAATGTTGAGATAATATCAAAGAGTTTTAGATGAAGTGGGAGTCTCACATTCTCACCCCTATAAATAGAGACATTCATTTCATTCTCAAACATCACTTGAAGCTCCACAACATTTCTCAGTAAAGATTTCATAAGTCATAAAGAAACCCTGCAGGGACTGAAGAAGATCGGAGGCCCTTCAACGAAGATTAAGATTAAGCAACAAAGCCCTTCATTGAAATTCTACCAATTCCCCTGCCATTACTTCATCAAGACAATTCTACCAATTCCCCTGCCATTAATTCATCAAGACCATAAATACGAGCAATGCCATCGCCTACTTGAAGTACGGTACCGGTATTTACAATATTGACTTCTCTATTATATTGTTCAATACGTTCACGGATAAGATTACTAATTTCGTCGGCTTGAATGGTTACCAAAAAAAAAAAAAAAAAAAAAAAAAAAAAAAAAAAAGACCTCCGGTAGAAAGACTAATTAATCAGTTATTTCTTTCATTGTTCCCAACATGGCCCTTCAACGAAGATTAAGCAACAAAGCCCTTCATTGAAAAACAAGCCACATTCCGGATGCCCTTAAGCTAAATTTCCAAGTAAGTCAACTAAGTGGAGAATCAAGTCAAGCTAAAGTGGATTGAAGATCAAGTCAATTCAAGATCGAAGGCCCTCCAACGAAGATTAAAGCAACAAAGCCCTTCATTGAAAAACAAGCCGCATTCCGAAGGCCCTTTAGCTAAATTTTCAAGTTAAGTCAACTAAGTAGAGAATCAAAAGATTTCCTTTATAGAGATTTTGTACCCACGCACTTCAATTGAAATATATATACATTGTTCACTTTTTCTTGTTTACAGTCACATCATCACATTTGGATGTTAAAATTTTAACCGGTTATCTTAATTAGAGTACTTCGGAACATATTAAATATGTCAATTGCATCATTTTGCAAATTTAGAGTTCAATTAAAGTTTTTTATAGTTTGACGATTTAGTTATTTTGTAGTTCGAGAGTTTATTTGACATTTAATACTTATTATAATCGAAATGTATGGTTAAATTTGCACAAGTTAAAAAATTATAAAGTTGATATGAAATTGTTTAATTTCAAAAGATCGAATATAATTATAGAACTTTTGTAAGACAAATGATTTTCTTTTCAGCATTAAACCTTAACCATATAAAGATAATGATGTTCGCTATTCCTGCCGGTTGTCAACGACATGATCTGCTCTCGCTGTGTGACATTCCATCAATTTGACTTGCAAGGCAAAGACATGACTGGAGGAGTTCCATCTGGCTGTCTCTAACTAAAAAGTAATGCCTAGACCCAGTTGTATGATCAGTTCTGTAGTTAAAATACAGGAGAAAAATCACTAAACTTTTGTCTAATCTAAATCATCAAAATGAATAATGTATTTTTCTCTTCAACCTCGTTGCAAATTACTATATGAATTAATCTAATTAATTTATAACACAATTATTCAATGAAAATAGCAATAGAATATTTAATACAAACTATAATACTTAAAACAAAATTCCGTGGATATGTTTAATAGAAAACAACATTTTTCCTTCTCCCATACTCAGACCTGACTACTATTTGAACTCAATAATACATTTTTGGTGAACTGGGGGTTGAGTCTCTTGGCCAACTCTATTAGCGGTAAATAAAGTAAATTAGATATGCAATTTACACTAGGGTTAACCAAACCAAACCAAAACGTGTAAATGCAGCCAGTAATATAGACTGGTAAAGCAGAAAATAACATCATCAGGTAGCTGTGTCTAAATAACAATTAAATTGGTAGTACTATGAACCCATCCTAATTCACGTAGCTGTCTCAATAACAATATATTGTATCTTATCACTATGATGAACATTAAAGGCATGAACAATGTAATTATGAACACTAGTCTTGAAGCTCTTCGTGGTTGATGAGTTGGTCTCCAGATATATAATTTCGTGGGAGGAACTCTGTTCACTTAGATCACCATGTAAAATTATGAACAAAATCCACATTTTGAGCAATGATGCACACTATTCCTGGGAAGTTACAAAAGGGTGGCTTAATGGGAAGCAAATATTGGGTGACTCTAGTTCTAGGTGCAGGCCAACATTGAAATAGCAAGCAAAGAGAATAATCATTTTCAATATTTCTGTATGTACACTGCATACTATGATTATACAGTTGGATGAGCACGCCAATATCCCAAAAACTGAGAAGGCAGTTCTGCTAAAAGCGACTGAACAACAGATATCTCTCCACCTGCAAATTCATGCAAAACAAAATCAGATCATATAATATAATGTTAGGTTTCCACAAAAGCCAGAGTAGAACAAAGCCTCATTTTGGTCCATGTAATTTTTTTGCCAAGTTGAAGAAATATTAGTAGCTCCTTAGCTTTTCTGATGTTGTAACTTACTTTGCACTTCCCGTAATGGGACAAATTGGACTATATCACGGGATGCGACCTTGCCCTGAGAATTTTCGAGTCTATCCCCTTTATCAGCATCTAAAATCTGAAATAGAGATTGATATATATATATATATATAAAGAAACTCTTGTAAAGCAAAAGGCTGCATGTACCTTTATTATGAAGGCAAGGAAAACAAGAATACCTCCATTTCCTTGAAGTCAGCTCCTCCCACCCCAACAATAAGAATTGACAATGGTAGATCTGATGCCCTAATAATGGCATCCTTAGTTTCTTCAAGATCTGTGATCACTCCATCCTATAAATATTAATGAGAACAAAAAACAAAAACAAAAAAAGTTAGTTTGGACAGGGGTGGACAGTCCCATTCAATCTATTAGAATGAGATTACTCATTTTCAACTCAAATTTTGTTTGAATTATGTCTCTAATGATATTTCACAATCATTCAATACTAGAGGAATACCGTTATTATTAACAACACAAAATATTTCCGCTCTTTTATTGCTGCAGATTGGCCTGCTATTTGTGCTGCGGCATTTATTACTGGTCCAAATAAAGTTGGTCCTGCAAGTGACACATTGAAAAGGGCACTCATATATGCCATCATAATTCCCTGGATTCCTTCGACCTGAAATATGAAGAGATTTCCATGTAAGACGTAGCATAGCAAATGAAACACAACTTAAGAGACTTAAGGTGAATTAAGTGTGTCAACCAAATGTTTCCATGTAACAGATTTTACCTCACAGTAACTGTTGCTTCCATTCAAGTTAAAGCAATGTGAAACTGGGCCATCAATTGGCCTTGCTCCAAACCCCCATGCCGGAAAGCGTTTGTCTGAATCATAAAATTGCAATACCCCTCCAACCTCTGTGATTGCCTGAAATTATAATTTACACACACATTGGGTTAGATGTTTTGACTTAAAATAACAGAAGCTTCTAAATCTTGATGGTAACTCACTCTTTGGTATGCATTTGGGCGTCCTGAAGGATCATTATAATGCAATGAATCAGGTAGGCGTGGATTTCCATTTGAAGCTGAGACAGACAAAATAGAAGTGAGAGGAATGAACTGTACATGCCAAGGAATCTTGTGCAGTGGCAGAAGGGGCTAGGCAAGGAAGCCCTCCCCTAGCTAGTTTCTCGGAGAGCCCCATTGGTGCATAATGAATATAATATTGTTTTACCCCCTTGCTCCATCCACTAAGTTTAAAACAAATGTAAAATATTTTACAATGCATTGTTTACTTCTAAAAAGTGCAAATAGTTTTCCCATAAATAGATTTTGATCCTTAATATCCTTAAAACACAACTATTTACTTTTCCCAATTTACCCTTTATCTTTATAGATTAACCTTTTTATTTTTTATTTTCCAATTAACCCTTTATCTTTTTAGATTAGAGGGGAAAGTTGAAAAGTGACATTTTATTTGTTTTATTAAAAACCATGCCAAAGGCAAATAGAACTTACAATTTCAGACGGAGGGAATATTTTCATGTACAGAAAACATCAATTTTTTTGGTATTACGGTAAGTTTTAATAACTATTCTGTAGATTTCACCATTATAGAAATTGCTTAGTTGCTTTTATTAGGACAATACATAGTAATAGTTTTTTTTTTTTTTCAAAAAAAGTAATAGTTTTTTTTAATCAATTTGAGTAATCTTTAAAAAGTGAAACAACTAACCCCTACCACCCTTGAAATCTAGATTGGAGAAAAACTGACACCCACTATCCATCCCCAAGAACTTCAAATATTGTTTCTTGCCAATAATCTTGAGTGCAAATTATCTTACTCCTATTTTCAAGTTTTTGTTATAGACTAGCAGTGATAACCTTTTGGGGCAATTACAAATGTATATCTGCATGAATTCAAACATACCAGTAAAGTCAACAGCCACCATGAAGTTAAGTTCATAACCTGATGCCAAGTAATCAAGGAATGTATGCTGGATTTTCTCAGTGAACTTCTCAACATAAAGTTGACTCTTTAAGACCTGCATTTATGTCGAAGTGCACATTTAGTGGCCAAAACTTGAAAAATTTAACAAATCATCCACGTAAGTTAGTTTTTACCTTAGTTTGAGGAGTAGGTCCAATAGCAGTTGGTACAAAGAAATTTACCCCAGCCCCAGAAGCATGTAATTTTTCTAAATCTGCAAGTGATTTCTGAACCTTTCTGAGCATATATAAGGAGCAAAATGAGATGTTGAATTTGTAGTGGTGTAGAAAAGATACTATGAAAAAAGGAAATAGGCACATTTACCCAAGTAAGTCATGTTTTCCATTGCCATTGAAGTTGTAACACTCAATAGTCAATTGGCTGTCCTGCACGATCCAAAAGGAATTCAATTGACAAGTCAATTTTAACTGGGAAGAAAGCTGCATGGCAAAATTTATAAAGCTACTTCTAACTGTCTAAGCATGTATTGCCTTATTCTATTCAGTAGTATACTGCAAATTATAAAGCAGCATATCATTGAATTAATGCAAGCATACTGCAGCCTAGCGCTCATCAAAATTGACTAACTGCTTCAAAGGTGATTTCTATAGCAAGTTTTGAGTCCCACATTGAAAAATAAGAGAGAAACATATGGGTTTATAAGGCCATGGGTTAGACTAGTTAATTGATTGCATTCAATCTTTTAGTGTGGTTTGACCCATGTGCACTACATCCCAATTTAGTGACCTCGCCTCAATCTTAGATTCAATCTTTTCAAGGGGAGGTTAGCAAGGTAGCTTTATCTCATTTGGGTTTATACCTTACTTCCAACTTGTTGAATACTCAAATAAACAGGCTTCCAAATTGGGTTATGGTCATTTTTCAAAACTTCTGTTTTGCAAATGGGAATAACATTTCCACTTTCCGCCGTCTTGGATATCAGCAAAAAGGGGTCCTGCCAGAGACAGTGAATCACATGATGTATCAGCATCCTGTCAGAGGGGAAAAATGAAAGAAAGCAAGTCAATGAGTGCTTACGCTTTTTGAGAATAAATCCTTGGATTCCAAGTCTGAACATCGAAATATAAACTCTATTGTAGTCTTTGAGTTGACACTTTCTTCTGCACATACAGTGAGCTTGCCAAGCTTTTGGCTATGCGTTGGACCAGAAGATCTATGTAAAAGGTCTAATGTCAAGCACCTGTTTGATTTTGTGACAATCTGCAAACATAAATAAATATGTAAAGAACAAAAATTTCATGAACCACATGATTCTAACTTCACATACTGTTGCAGTGTTGCTGGGGAAAATATGAAACGTGAGTTAATATGTCATGGCAAGAGAAAGCTAAAATGGAGTAATAAGTAAAAGCAATGGAAGCAACACCACTCTCCTCCTATATATATATATATATATATATATATATATATATATATATATATATATATATATATATATATATATATAAAAGGTTAAGAAAAGCTTGGATAGTCTTGCACCATACTTGGTCATATGCCTCTTCAATGCCAGTAATAAATATTTTTAAATACTATATCTTTTTATTTATATGAAGGATAGAAGAGCCAATTCCATACTGGCCATATCCTCCAGCAAAGTCATTTATAATAAGAGAAACCCTACCAGATTCAGAGTTGTTAATATTACTGCATGGCCACATGAGCAGCACATTTAATCCAAAAAGTTTCAATAGAAATATGTAAGCCTTGCTACTGAAGCATGTTCTCTTTTCTTTGAACTTAATTTAGGGTAATGATAATTACACTAACAGAAGGTTGAGTTAGGATTCATCCAAACCTCTGACAGTGTGCAGCTAGCCTCACCAAGAAAATCTTGCTCATCCAATCTAAGCATCTGTATGAAGTAAATGCTATTTAATGAAAAATTTCATACTTATAGCATAGAAACACTTAAAATTCCATTTTGTATGGATTAAGATGTACTTGTGGAACCAACTATGAAGTAAAGGACCACAGACACTCTTAAACAAAAGTGCTCCAAAGGAGCACACATGTCAAATAGCCAGAGCTGTTCACTCAAGTTATCACAGTAAGATCATGAGGCACAACAAGACTTGGTCAAGGTTTTTGTTGAGCTCTTAATAAACAATGTGAAGCTAAATTGGTGGATAAACAGGCAGAAATCAAAGGATTAACTTTCTGTTCGTGGAAAGGGACCAAATTACTGTTTGTTTAATTTTTATTTTGTAAGTGATCTAAGGAACTAATACCTTCAAATCTTGCTTATGAAACTGTGTGTCAACATCATACACATGAAACCTGTGAAGAAAGGAAAATGAGACTGATAAATTATAAAAGGGAAATTTCTTCAACCAAAATCATATTCTGAATGTCAGGACTCACACCAAATACTGCACCATCTCAAATTGATAGGTCATGTTAAATTTTGCAATCCATTTTGGATTAACTGAATTCAAAACCACTTCGGTTCGGCCCAGCTCATTGAGCATGCCATCCCTTCCTTTAGAATAAACAATTGCCATTGGATCACTCTGCAAACAAAATAACATTTACAATTGACCAAGAAACATCCCTCACAGTTTTTCATAGTTTCATGACACTATTTCTTAAGCTTCATATTCAAGGAGTTAGTGCATTGGTAATATAAAAAAAAAATACTTTTCACAAGATTGAAATTCCATATTTGGCTTATAACACATGTGAGCATGAATTGTTTAACCATTTCTCTTCAACTAGTGAGAATCATAGAAATGACAACTGGGTTTCCTTGCCTTTTAATATAATTAGAACCTTTGAAATGACAACAATAAGTACATATAAATATTTGTAGATGAATGCTAGAAAAAACCTAGCTAAATAACATCATACTCCATATTTGTAGTTAAAAACCTAAAAACAAACCTTGGAAAGCACATCACGATCCCGCAAATTTGAGGCAGATAGAGATAACTGCACAAATTTATGTTCGAACATATCAGTTTTGGTAGACTAAAATTATTTTATTAAGGGTAACTTTTTTTATCAACAGCCTATAGTTTAGTCTCTTTCAAAATTAATAACCATGTCCACAATTTAGCATGTAATAAAAGCAACCTACACTTCCATCAAACAATTAGCCAATTCTGGTAAGTTTTCATCAATATCATGTGCTTATCAGTTATCACATGACTCCAATATGGGTAGTTATGTCATTTTATAAAAATACAGAGATAAGTTTCTCTGTTCACTTCACCTAGAAGATCCTCAGGGCAGCACTGCTTTAAAGTTTAACAAGTAACAAATATATTAGAAACTGCAATGTAAGCTGTTTTGCATAATGGAGGTCTGCACTTCCATTCTTCCGACAATAATGTTCTTAAATGCACCATGCTAGTAAATTAGACCATAATATCATCGTCTTAAGTATGATTGAGCTAATTTAGGCACAAGTTCCAATTTATTTTTTCCTACTTTCTTCTTGTGAGGAGGCAGACACTTGGGCTTAAGTATATCCTAACATTCTCTCCACTAGTTGAAAAAGTGCTCAATGGATGCTCATTTTACCCACTTAAACAAATATGGAAGATTTTCCATATTCCATTATCACTTCTAATATAGCATCCACTACCCTAGATACTCTGCCACCCTCTTCAAGCATGTAACTTCTGCTTGCTTAGTGGCATACGGTATGGACTGTACTCTTCTCTTTTCAATCTAAACATTTCACAAAAGATTCGACAGAAATGGCCAAAGTTTACATAATACAAATTATAAACGAAAAAGTCAACTACTCGGCAGGAGCTCAAGCAGGCATTATCATTTAGTGCTATATCTGGAAAATCGAAATCGCTACTTAATCGAGCTACGAACTGATCAATTGCATATTTGTAACACGAGTTCCAAATATTGCAGACTAGCTAGCTAGCTAGATACAAAAAATCAAATAAATCTCCACAATGACAGGTGAACTCCCAGTTCAACAGCAAATTCTACTACAATTCTCCGTAATTTCAGCATGAATTTGCAATTACACTCATTCGCTATATCAACGCAGGCGATATATAAGTATGCTTGTATATAGTAAGTGAGAACCTCGATCTGAGAGTAGAGACCGTGGTAGCGGCGAGACTTGAGGAAGGCATCGACGGCGTCGTTGGCAGCGTCTGCCGGATTGTTTTGGAAAGTACCGGTGCCGCCGACGGCCGCCTGTCCGCCGGCCACGTCGGAGCAGCAATTCCCCATCGTTGGCTTGGCGCAGCCTTTGCTTAGACTTTGTGTCCAGAAGTATTAATTACGTTGACTGCCAGGCAGCGCGTGCTTTATATACTCTCACTTTCGGACGCGGTAAATATTACGTGAAAAATATATTATCAGAAATCAGAAGGAGACAGGATCGCGATGTTGTGAACGAAACTGGGCTCCACCTCTGTTCCGTGGGACCCGCCGAAGCCGCGTTCAACACCATTTTTATTTAGGGAAAAGTGTCAAATTGGCCCCCTAAGTTGATCGGATAGTGCAATTGGGTCCCCTAACTGAAAAAAGCTCCATTCAGATCCCTTAAACCTGTAAAATTGTTCAATTAAGTCCAAAGTGACTTGTTTAACAGGTTAAGTCTTCAAATGGTTGACACGTGTCTTTTTAAAATATTTTTAATTTTTGTTTTTTTATAAATTTTATTTATTTATTTATTAAAATATATTATATAAAAAATAAATAAAATAAAAAATAAATAAATAAACAAAAAAAAAACATAGCCACCGCCGAGACCTCCTCTGCCGACGTTCTTCTCCCGCGTACAGTGAGCAGCGAAACATTGATCTATGGTGGAAGGGGTGGTTGGGACGAACTTGAACAACAGATCCGGTGACCTCTTCTCTCGCCGACGTTAATGGCCAGAGAGATCAAATACCACGAGAAGCAAGGACATGGAGTTGCAAAGAAACGAATAAAAGACGCCACATTTTTTTACAGCAGCATCAATGTTGTCCTTCTGGTTATAACCAACTGCGAATGTTACCAAATACTTAGGTCCACTAAAGCAGAACAAATAACCTGTTGATGATAATTCAAGAATCCACTAAACTAGAACTGAGAAATCGATATTATGAAGCCAAGAAGCACTGCAATGCAGATAGTGAATAAAAGATCCTCTACGCCTGCAAGAGTTGTTGTTGGTCGGAGAACCAGTCGCCATCTACGCCGGAGAAAGCTCGCCGGGGATTCGATCCATCCATCGCTGCTGTCCGCCAGAACTGGCCATTAACGTCGGCGAGAGAAGAGGTCACCGGATCTGTTGTTCAAGTTCGTCCCAACCACCCCTTCCACCATAGATCGATGTTTCACTGCTCACTGTACGCGGGAGAATAACGTCGGCAGAGGAGGTCTCAACGGTGGCAATGTTTTTTTTTTTGTTTATTTATTTATTTTTTATATAATATATTTTAATAAATAAATAAATAAAATTTAAAAAAAAAAAAACAAAAATTAAAAATATTTTAAAAAGACACGTGTCAATTATTTGAAGACTTAACCTGTTAAACAAGTCACTTTGAACTTAATTGAACAATTTTACAGGTTTAAGGGATCAGAATGGAGTTTTTTTCAGTTAGGGGACCCAATTGCACTATCCGATCAACTTAGGGGGCCAATTTAACACTTTTCCCTTTTATTTATTTACAAGAATTAATTGCACTTTTGGCCCTGTGAGTATTAGGGTCCTATTAATTTAACTATTCGACTTTAAAAAGCAACAAATTAGTACCTTGACTATCGATTTTTTAACGCATTAGGTCCTGCCGGCCAAATCGCCGGCCAATTTCTCCCGGAAAAACGTTATGTCGACTGAAAGCTATGTAGTGGAGGGTAAATTCGTCATTTGAATATTTAAAATAACCAAATTGATATTAATCGGTCGATTAAATACTCCTTCCTCGTCAGAGCTGACCCTAAACCATCATCAAAACGCACGCACCAACGGAGAAACAAGAGCAGCGCAGCGATAACAAGAGCAACGAAAACAAGAGCAGCGCACGCACCATTGTTATTGGGTATGGCTAATTCGTATTCCTCTTGTTCTTCTAATGAGGGTAGTGAGTACTATGAATTTGGGGAAAGGTTTCCAATTATCCACTGTAGATGCGGTGAACAACTCAAAATCCGAACTTCGTGGACGAATGAGAATCCAGGTCGCAGATTTTGGCAATGCTGTGGTGTTATGGTAAGTCGATTGAAATTTTTTTTTTCTGTCAATTTGGTACGGCTGAAGCTAATGTATGAAACATTGTTTGTATTAATCCAGAGGAAGGTGGGATGTGGATTTATTGATTGGTATGATCCTCCAATGTGCTATCGTTCAAAGAGGATCATCCCGGGATTGCTAAAACGAATCAACCGACAAGATGAAGAGATTCGAAAATTAAATACGAAGCTTAAAGGTGTTAAAGATGATGGCAATGTGTTTAAGTGGATGAAGAAGGGTGTAGTACTGTTTACTGTAATATTTCTAGTGTTTGTTTGTTGTAGGTATTGGTAATGTATGAAGTTTGGTAGGAATTATGGTTTGTGTTGGTGTTAGGTTTACGAAAGAATTATGGTTTGTTGTAGGTATTGATAATGTATGAAGTTATGTAAAAGACAATTTGATAATGTATGAAGATTGGTATGAATTATGGTTTGTTGGTTAGAGGATTAGGAATGAATTATGGTATGGCCAGTTTACATAAAAAGCAAGTTCAAAAGAACATTACAAAGGGTTGCATAACATTTCATACCATAATGTTGCATTACATTTCAAACCAAAGCTGCTTTACAATACCCAAACACTATGGGCAGTAATCAAGTTCAAAGCACAGTCAAAAAACAGTACCTAAAGGCTGCTTTACAATCCCCCTACCAATCAAAGCACAGTCAAAATACATGCATTTCCCAATTACACCACAGTTTGTTTAAACATTGCAAAAAACATTCAAAACTAAATGTAGTCATTCAATGTCTATTGGGTCAACCTTGTTTCCAAAGAACTTGGACTTCAATGTTGTTTTGCTCCTTGTGTAATATGGTTTTTTCCGGTTTGATGGCCTGATATTCAATTTGCCTTTCCCCTTGGATTTGGCTTGATTATGGTCATCATGTTGTTGCTGCTGTGTAGAGCCATTGAAGTCATCATGTTGCTGCATCTCTCCAGCCAATGAAGGCTGATCATCCTCATGATGTTGCTGCTGTCCAGATACATGTTGTAGGTCCTCCTGCTGGTGCTGATGTCCAGATCCACCTTGTAGGTCCTCCTGCTGGTGCTGCTGTCCAGATCCACCTTATAGGTCCTCCTGATGGTGCTGCTGTCCAGATCCACCTTGGTGCTGCTGTCCAGATGTAGAAGGAAAGTTGTTGGGGATTTGTTTGGTGGAATAAATGACTCTCTTTTTTGCCTTCAACTGACAGAAAAAAAAATTTATAAGTTACAGAAAATTACAAGTTAAAAATAATAATCCTTCAGTGCCTTACCTTGGAAACCTGCCACCTTCATATTGGCATGCAAGTGTCGAACACAGAACCTGTGCTCTACATTAGGGAACACACCCTTAAAAGCTGGAAGCAACCCTTTCTGTTTATCACTGATGAAGCAGATAGCATCCTCATCATTTTCAGTAATATCCAAATCATCCTTCAAGAGTCGTAGAAACCAACTCCAAGACTGTGTTTTTTCTCCTTCCACAATAGCATATGCTAGTGGAAATATACTATCATTTGCATCCACAGTCACAACAGTAAGTAGCATACCACCAGTTGCAGCCTTAAGGTGACATCCATCAACACCTATGAGCCCTCTACAATGCTTGAATCCTAGCTTGCTTGCTTCCCAACACACATACATTCTTAGAAATCTTTCATTGCCAGCTTGATCACCTAACTCACTCAACTTGATAATACAAGTTGCCTTTGGGTTTGTTCTTGTAGTTTCTGCATGATAGCTCCACAGTTTCTTGAAGTTGTCTTCTTCATCACATTTCCTTATTTTCTTTGCCTTCCAAATTGCCCGGTAAGCTTGTTGATCAATAACATAAAACCCTTCCTGAGAGCACACCTTATCCTTAAACTTTTTCATCATCCAATCTGGGTGGTCTTTTAATTCTTTTGCCCACCTCTTAGCTACAATTGTGGATTTGACCATAGAATTCTCCCAAACCCATGAACACCCTTCATGTTCATCAATCATATTCAGAATCCTCCATGACAGTGATCCAATGACTTTCCTCAGCCCTATCCTCCAAGGGCAACCCTGCTGTGTGCACTTAACAATCACCCTGTCCTTTTCATTTTTGAGTGTCTTAATTTCTTTGCCATTGTTAAAAGCATAATTTTGCACAGCTTCTCTAAACTGTTGTTTTGATGCAAAGGTCATGCCTAAACTAAAGTGGGGGTCTTTATGTCAGTTGCAGCCCTAAATATAGGCCACTTACCTTCATCCTCATTTTCAGATTCCAGGACTGAGTCCTCATCAGAGTACTGTATTTCATCATCACTATATGTTTTTTTCTTTGTTTCAGCAGGTGTTTCTACTCTAGGCTCCCTGTTTGCCTCACCAACTAAGTCATCTTCAACCCCTACATTGCACTGTTCATTTACCCCCAAACACTCTACCTCAACAGATTTTTCCCCATCACTCATATCTGCCTCAGGTACTTCAATTTCTGCATCTACCAAGTCCAACTCATCCATTGTATCAACCCATAATTCCAAAATATTACCTGGGTTGTCCTCATTCAATATAGCTATTACATCATTGTCTGATTGCAATAACTTCAATATACCATCACAATAATAATAAATTAGGGCTCCTGCTACAGAATACCCTAAATTCTTTATCCTATCCTTCAACACATCTAGACAAACTTCCTTGGCTTCCATTCTCTCATACACTTCTACATCACCACCCAAAAATTTAATTTCACCATGAAAATTTATTATCCCATTATGGAAAAGGAAAACTGAAAATGGGTCAACTCCATCTCCTGTAAAGCCAGCATTTTCAAATTCAACAGTCAAACAAAGTGGTCCCCACATATATACAATACATTAAAGTTATACATATATGGTTCCTAATCCAAGAATAAGCACATGACATGTTCAAAAAAGGATAAGCATTGTGGTCCCCATGGACATAATCTAGACAACAGATTCAATGCATATATAAAGCATACGACAAACCCAAACCCTAGATATGCTTTACTCCCTTTTTTGGTCTGCAATTGAGCCAACAAAAATACTCGACACACAACCGTCCGCACAGAAAATAAGCTTATTCATACACTATCAATTTCGTACCATTTTAATGCTTACGAAAGAATTTGTTACTTACTTAGTTGAGCAGGCGCAGAAGTACTTCCATTTGTAGATGCTGATTTACGCATTGTGGGAGAAGATGAAGTGTACTCGCTCAGTCGCTCTACTCCTAGGAGACGGCTGCCTTGCTTCCGTTCAGTTTTCTTTGCCCAGCGTAGGATACGGATTACAGCACATCAGAGAAGATGAACTTGCCGTTGCTTTGTTCTTCGTATTCGATTCAAATTAGGGTCAAATCAATTTCATTATTTTATTCAATCGACCGATTAATATCAATTTGGTTATTTTAAATATTCAAATGACGAATTTACCCTCCACTACATAGCTTTCAGTCGACATAACGTTTTTCCGGGAGAAATTGGCTGGCGATTTGGCTGGCAGGACCTAATGCGTTAAAAAATCGATAGTCAAGGTACTAATTTGTTGCTTTTTAAAGTCGAATAGTCAAATTAATAGGACCCTAATACTCACAGGGCCAAAAGTGCAATTAATTCAATTTACAATTACAAATAATAAAAGCTAGATAACGCCAAGCATGTGCTGGCATGTATTGACTTTCTCATATGAGAGGTCATGAGATTTCACACTCAAAATAAATCAAGTTTTGAAATTAATGAAGTCATCAGATAGGATTACCTACGGTGAGCTCTACGTTAAGACACTTATGGCACATTTGGTTCGCGGAATAAGCCTAGAATGAAATAGCATTCCTAGTAAGTTTGGTAAAACCCTCTATTCCCAAGACACTTATGACACGTTTGGTTCGCGGAATAGGCTTGGAATGAAATAGCCTTCCTAGTAAGTTTGGTAAAACTCTTTATTTTCAGGAACATTGTTCTTGGGAATAGAGATTATTAATGTTCCGGGGAATAGAGATTCCTAGGCCCCCTAGGTATTAGGCTATTCCTGAGTTCTCAGGAATAGCCTAATGTTGTTATTTCTAATTTTACCCATGGCGTTTTGGGGAAAAATCTTAAACAATATTCCTCTCAATATAATATTCAAAAAAAAATTCAACAATCAAATTACTATATGATGTATATTATAGTATATAAAAATTCCAACAATCAAATAATTACAAAAATGTTATATATGTTAATTTAATTTATAGTAATAATTATCTAAAATATTTATCATACAATGAATCATGGTTTACTTTTAAGTTACACTAAATTAATACTCCGTATATTCTTTTTCAACTTAAGTTCAATACTTTTTTATATACAAATAAAATTAATATATAAAAAATATATCATTAAAAAGTTCTAATTAAAAAGTTTAAATATCACCAA
>CP025650.1:6509751-6524202 GCA_003576665.1 Ipomoea trifida
TAAAATTAATATATAAAAATATATCATTAATAAAAATTTCTAATTAAAAAATTTTAAATAACACCTATATTGATATTTTTATTTTAATGTATTAAATTAACATACAATTATATTAAATCAATCTAATTACATACGACAATTGAAATAATTCTTTTTCAAACATTTCATACGCATAAAAGTAAACTTTGGTGCAAAATAAAATAAAAATAAATCTAATTGTTATTTATAATTCTATTTTCGATCATTATATTGCTATGTGTGTGTGTGTGTGTGTGTAGATCTCTATGTTTTTTAAAGTCATTAATAATAATATGATGATTTAATGGTAATAGAATTTGTAAAAAGGAAAAATATATATATATTATTAAAATAAAAAAAAAATTATAAATCAAAATAGATATGTCAAATTTAATTTATTATAATAAGATAAAATTGAAATCTTCTATTCAATTAGTATTTTTTGTATTATAGATATTTTAAATTTCATTTGTTTTATTTTTTGAAGTTTAATTAAAATTGTTAAAATTAAAATAATTTAATTTGATTAGAATATATATATACACACACACACACACACACATATACACACACACACGCACACACATATTGCTAAAAAGTAAAAAGAGAAAATAATAATTATAATACATATATACATATATTGAATCATTATTGCATGTCAAAAGTTCATCAAAAAAATTTTTTGTATGTCGATCAATTTGTTTACTTAATCTTTTTTTTTTTTTGAGAATTACTTCATCTAATTTTTAAAAATAACTATAATATTATTATATTACTACTATATATAAATTTGTTCCTACATAAATGATGTTGGTTTTCAAAGTTAAAAAATGTGAAAAGTAAAATATATCATTATTATGATTTTAGCATTCTACTAATAACAAATATAAGTATTATTGTATTAATTTAAAAGTTTTTAGTACAAATGCTACAAACAAATTTTGTAAAATACCATAAATTATAAAAATTTAAAAATCTAAAATATAGGAATTATTTAAATATTATGAGCCCAAAACAAATAAATTTCCGTTAATAACAAAACTGAAGTAAAACTAACATAAAAGTGAACTAATTAAACTAATTTACATTTGCGGAGTTTGAAAAAAATATATTGTTATTGGATAAATGTCTCACATTTAAATATAATATTATTAAATTAATTGAAATTCACATATTTAATAATGATGCATCATATTGAGATCTATCAATTTAAAATGAAGAAGAATAAGAGATAATAGAACTAAAAGAAATAAAGTTTCAATAAATTAGTTAAAAATATATCATAGATCTACAAATATTGAACTACAAAGTCTATTGTGAACCTATTATTTAAATGATGATCTAGAGATGTTTTGATTGTGCTTCATTTACGGGGGTTGGAAAATATTTAGAAACAAAACTAAATGGTTTCCAGATATCTATTACTACCTCCGTCCCATTTTGGTTGTCTGGTTCGTTTAACGAGGATTGATTGAAGTTATTTTTAATCTAATTTTTCAAAATATTAAGTTTAGCATTAATAATATATATATATATATATATATATATATATATATATATATATATATATATATATATATATATATATATATATATATATATAAAAACTACATTAAAAGTACTATTAAACACAATAAAATAAATTTAAAAATAATAAAAAAATTACTAAAGAATATAAGCAATAAAGAAAGAGTTGATTTGACCAATGAATATTAAATATGACAGGTAAAATGGAACGGAGAGAGTATTATTTAAGTATTTATGATAACAAACAAAAGTTTAATTTAAGGCAAAAACTTGTGTGTCACTGTAACACCCCAATTTTCACATCTTGGATTTATTACAAAATCCCTAATAATAATTTGCGGAAGCTTACATCTTATCAGCAGAAAACTGGGTGTTACCGCCACGCTTAGGTATCTCTCCTATACCCAAACGTTAAGGCTAAACTTACAACATCAAACAACCACCTCAACATTCAAAAGTGTACATATGGAACTAATCCTTCCAGGGTTTCTATTCTAGGATAGAGTAGTCTTCAACCTCGACTTTCATCCTATTCAGAGCTCATCGGGCCACAGGGGCCCACGCTAGACTGCATCAAATAAAGGACACAATGAAGTGTAGTTAGCGCGACGGCTAAGTAAGGAAATCCATTGTCACTCAAAAGTAAACAAAGGTTTCAAAAACAACATACTATTCAGAAAATGTAACTTTACCCAACGGTTGCATTCTACCTGCAATCATATTAACAACAAAACAGTACAATACAGTATATGAGTAACATCAGCACATAACACTTCTATTTCCGAGAATTTCCATTTAATTCAAAGTGAGAATCACAACACACACACTTTACTATTCCGGATTTACGACAATTTATTCCGCGATCTAGCTACGGGGTAACTAGATTTTATAGTTAGTAAAAACACTCAATAATTCCATAACTCCTTTTTCCTCCCAGCGAATAGACTTCGCTTTGCAGTATGAATTAATCATACAAAGACATCTCACCATTCTCTCAGCGAATAGACTTCGCTCTACAGTATGAATTAATCATACAAAGACATCTCACCATTCTCTCAGCGAATAGACTTCGCTCAGCAGTATGAATTAATCATACAAAGACATCTCACCATTCTCTCAGCGAATAGACTTCGCTCTGCAGTATGAATTAATCATACAAAGACATCTCACCATTTAGTATATTCACATGACGACTCAACATGATCATACTTGCTCAAGCGTGTTTCCCAAAATACACATATTGATTAATGATTTTCGGTGAACTGTCGCTTCAAGTCGGCGTACGACTTTTGTCGATCCTGCGCGACTTCCATCCTCCCTTGAATTATCTTGATTGCCTCAATGGTCTCTTGGAGGTACTGAGGTCCAAGTGTAACGACATCGCTTTTGTCGCCCCAGCACAGAGGACTCCGACATTTTCGCCCATATAATGCCTCATAAGGTGCCATTTTTATACTCGCATGGTAGTTGTTGTTATAGGAGAATTCTATCAAATCCAACTGTTCATCCCATGAACCCTAGAAATCGAGTACGCAACCTCTGAGCATATCTTCCAGCGTTTGTATTGTTCGCTCCGTTTGGCCATCAGTGGCAGGGTGAAAAGCCGTACTCAATTTGAGTTGAGTGCCCATTGCCACTTGTAATGCTCCCCAAAAACGTGATAGAAATCGTGAGTCTCTATCTGAAATGATATCTCGCGCCACCCCGTGGTGTTTAACCACATGCTTCACATAGGCTCTTGCCAACTTCTCCATTGACCATGTTTTGTTCATCGGAATGAATCTTGCGGTCTTGGTTAGTCAATCCACAACGACCCACACTTGATCGTTTCCCGCCTTGGTTCTAGGCAGTCCTCCCACGAAATCCATAGATTGAGTCCCACTTCCACTGCGGAATCTCTAACGGTTGTAATAATCCCTTTGGTTTACTTCTTTCTGCCTTGACCCTTTGACAGTTCAAACATCTAGCCACAAATTCAGCTACATCATTCTGCATGCCCGACCACCAAAAGTTTTGTTTCAAGTCCTTATACAATTTATCCCCACCAGGATGAACTGAGTAAGGTGTGTAATGGCCTTCTTTCATTATTTGCTCCATTATCTTCTTACACCCTTTTGGTATTATCCATCTACCTTGAAACTTACACTCCCATCCGGGTGTAGTTCAAATGGCCCATGTTTTCCAACGACCATATTCTCCTTGATGTTCTCCACCCAATTGTCCTCTTCTTGCGCTCGTTTGATTTCCTCAAATAGGGTTGGAGTAGCCGACATGTAATATAATTTCTTCTCTTGCTCCTCTTGATCATTCATTTTCACTTCCAGATTGAGTCCTTGAAACTCCTTACATAACTGCTCGGGTAATATCCAAAGAGCATGGTTTGTCTTTCGACTCAAGGCATCAACCACCTTGTTTGCCTTGCCCTCGTGATACTGAATTTCCAAGTCATAGTTTTTGATCAACTCCAACCATCTCCTTTCTCTTAAGTTGAGATCTCTCTGAGTGAAGATGTACTTTAAACTCTTGTGATCTGTATAAACCTTGCATGAAATTCCATAGAGATAGTGTCGCCAAATTTTGAGAGCGAATACCACTGCTGCCAGTTCCAAGTCATGTGTCGGGTAGTTAGCTTCATGAGTTTTCAATTGTCGAGAAGCATACGCTATTACCCTTCCATTTTGCATGAGGACACATCCTAGTCCTTTGTGAGACGCATCGGTGTACAACTCATAACCTTCTGTTCCAACAGGTAGAGTTAACACTGGAGCGGTGGTCAACCTCTTCTTAAGCTCTTGGAATGCCTGCTCGCATTCTTCGTTCCAACTATACTTGGTTGTCTTTTTGAGCAAGTTCGTCAGTGGTCTTGCTATCTTTGAGAAGTCTTGAACAAACCTTCGGTAATAACCCGCCAAACCTAAGAAACTGCGGATCTCTGTAACTGACTTGGGCGCTTCCCATTCGATTACCGCTCGTATCTTGGCTGGATCCACCCTTATTCCTTCCTCGGTGATAACGTGACCTAGAAATGCAACTTCCCTTTTCCAAAATTCGCACTTTGAAAGTTTTGCGAAAAGTTTCTTTTCCCTCAGTGTCCGTAACACTGTTCTGAGGTGTTCCTCGTGTTCATCCGTAGTCTTAGAGTAGACTAAGATGTCATCTATGAAAGCGACGACGAATTTATCCAAGTACGGGAGGAAAATTCGGTTCATCAAATCCATAAAAGTTCCTGGGGCGTTAGTCACTCCGAATGGCATGACTGTGAACTCGTAGTGTCCGTATCTCGTTCGAAACGCCGTTTTAGGCACATCTTCTTTCGCTACTCGCACTTGGTGATACCCTGACCGTAGGTCAATCTTCGAGAATACACCCGCTCCTTTCAACTGATCAAATAGATCATCGATCCTGGGCAACGGGTATTTGTTCTTTACTGTGACTCGATTGAGTTCCCTATAGTCAATGCACAGTCTAAGGCTCCCATCTTTCTTCTTCACGAACAACACTGGTGCGCCCCAAGGTGATATGCTCGGTCTAATAAATCCCTTCTCCAGCAACTCTTCTAATTGTGCCTTCAGTTCCTCCATTTCTTTGGGTGCCATCCTATAAGGTGCTTTTGAGATCGGCGAGGTTCCTGGTACAAGATCGATGGTGAATTCCACTTCCCTTTCTGGTGGCATCTCGGTGAGATCGTCGGGGAATTCGCGTACTATTGGAATTCGATCCATCTCGAGTTCTTCTACTTCGGCGTCTTGCACCAAGCAGAGATATGCTTCGCATCCCTGGCGAACACATTTCTTTAATTTCTGCATCGTCAACAACCGTGGCTCGGGTTGCTTGCCAACTCCTCGGTAGGATATTCTCCTTCCCTTTGGTCCTTGCAGTACAACTTTTCGCTCATTACACACGATCTGAGCTTTGTACTTATCTAACCAATCCATCCCGAGTACTACGTCGATGCTTTCAAGTTCAAAACGAATGAGATTTCCGGGACAGTTAAATCCCGCTATTTCTATTGCAACGTCGTCATAACCATCCTTACAGGATACTACTACTCCCGAAGCCGTTTTGACATTGAGATCTAACTTAGCCGTAGGACTTAACTTTAGTTTATCAGCGAACGCAGAGGATATAAATGAATTGGTAGCCCCAGTATCAAATAGGACTAATCCAAGTACTGAGTTTATGGGGAAAGTACCAGTTACGGCGTCGCTAGCCTGAGCCTGAGCGCTATTGACGACGTAAATCCTGCCTTGTCTCTCTCCGCTGCTTTCTCCCATCACCTGCTTTACCTTGTGATTGGAACCAGGCGTGGTGTTCGCCGAATTCACAGATTAGGAGTTGGTCCTCTTGTCTTCGGCTCTCGCGGAATTCCAGCCGGCATTCCCATTGAATCTCCTTCCCTGGTTCGCATTCTGTAGAGGCTTTTGGGGACTGTCTTCTTGATTTCGGCAATGAACGGCTTTGTGCCCCAAAAGACCACACCTGTAACATTTGATTTTTATCCCTTGACAGTTTGCTCCGGGGTGATCCCTCCCACATCTTGGGTAAGCAGAACGGTTCCCCTGATTGAATCCTCCTCTTCCTTACACTGGGTTGAAGCTGCCTTGGTTGGCCTTCTTGTTTCCTGTCGGAAACTTCCGAGACTTGTCTTCGGCTTTCCTCTTATTTCGGTCGTAGGCTTCCTGTTGGTCCAGGTATACTTGATAATGATCCGAAGCTCGGTCATATGCCTCTTTCAAGGTAGAGCAAATGAAAGGTGCGATCATTCCCCTTATACTCCAGTCCAATCCCCGAACAAATCTTCTCGCCTTACTCGCCTCGTCCGGTACGATTTCTTGGGCAAATCGCATCAGTTCAACATACTGATCATAGTATTCCTGAATGGTCGCTCCCTTATGTTTCAATCGTAGAAACTCCTCACACTTAATCCCTTTGATACGCTCAGTGTAGAACTGTTCCCTCAACTCCACCTTGAATTCTTCCCGACCGAAGGCTGAGTCTTGTAGAAGAGTAGGTTCGACCGTCGCCCACCAGTTGTCTGCGGCTTTTGTCAGGCAATAGACTGCCGAGGATACTCGTTGGTTCGCAGGGCAATTCACTGCGTTGAGTAACTTATCGAAGGTTCGGATCCACTCTTCCAGAATCACTGGATCCTTTTCGCCTGCGTAGTACGGTGGCTGTCGGCTGGCTATCGCCTTAGCATAATCCACTCTCGGCTGTCCCTGGTTTTTGTTTTGACCTTGCTGAGCTATCATAAGCTCAGCCATTCTCTCCATGGCCTGAACCATTCGATCTATCGCAGAGAGGTTATTGTCGTTACCCGCAGGTGCATTCCGTCTCGGCGGCATCCTTGCTGGATGATAATCCCAAGTTAGTACCCGAGGTATAAAAGTCCTCTCGGAATTAGCTAGTTAGGCAGTTAATATAGTACCCACTCAAGTCCTACACAGTTCTTCCTAACATTCGCCTTTATCACACCCTCTAAGCGAGGGTCTCAACATAGTATAATAATAATCAGCGCACTACACTAGCATGCTTACTCACAACAGCTTAAGTAAACGCATGCAAGAAAACACAGATAGTGATCATATTATTCAACGACCAGAATCGTAAGATTCTGCGAAGTAAAAAGTGAAATACCCCCTTCTTATGCCACCCGGCCTCCGTTACAGCTCTGCTCTAAACTTGTACTCGCCGAACTGTAACGATGACTTAGATTGGTCTTAACAATCCTAAGCTGACTTTGAAACTTGGTTAACTCGAACTAGAGCTGACTCGAAAGAAAAGTTTGACTTAGAATTCTGACTCGAAACAGGGCTCTGATACCAACTTATAACAGAGCGTACCAAACTCTGTTTCCAAGAACTTATAACCTTAAGTTCTGACAGATTCCACTTTGTAACAGAGCTTCACCAATTCTATTATCGATAACAAGGATCTCAAATCCTAAGCTCTGATCTCCACTATGTAACAGAGCTTACCAAACTCTATTGTCCATTGCAAAGATCTCACAACCTAAAGCTCTGATCTATCTCCAAGATCTTATAACCTTATGCTCTGATACCAATTTGTAACACCCCAATTTTCACATCTTGGATTTATTACAAAATCCCAAATAATAATTTGCGGAAGCTTACATCTTATCAGCAGAAAACTGGGTGTTACCGCCACGCTTAGGTATCTCTCCTATACCCAAACGTTAAGGCTAAACTTACAACATCAAACAACCACCTAAACATTCAAAAGTGTACATATGGAACTAATCCTTCCAGAGTGTCTATTCTAGGATAGAGTAGTCTTCAACCTCGAATTCCATCCTATTCAGAGCTCATCGGGCCACAGGGGCCCACGCTAGACTGCATCCAATAAAGGACACAATGAAGTGTAGTTAGCGCGACGGCTAAGTAAGGAAATCCATTGTCACTCAAAAGTAAACAAAGGTTTCAAAAACAACATACTATTCAGAAAATGTAACTTTACCCAACGGTTGGATTCTACCTGCAATCATATTAACAACAAAATAGTACAATACAGTATATGAGTAACATCAGCACATAACACGTCTATTTCCGAGAATTTCCATTTAATTCAAAGTGAGAATCACAACACACACACTTTACTATTCAGGATTTACGACAATTTATTCCGCGATCTAGCTACGGGGTAACTAGATTTTATAGTTAGTAAAAACACTCAATAATTCCATAACTCCTTTTTCCTCTCAGCGAATAGACTTCGCTCTTCAGTATGAATTAATCATACAAAGACATCTCACCATTCTCTCAGCGAATAGACTTCGCTCTGCAGTATGAATTAATCATACAAAGACATCTCACCATTCTCTCAGCGAATAGACTTCGCTCTGCAATATGAATTAATCATACAAAGACATCTCACCATTTAGTATATTCACATGACGACTCAACATAATCATACTTGCTCAAGCGTGTTTCCCAAAATACACATATTGATTAATGATTTTTCCATTATGAAAATCCAAGTAACGAGAGTCACATTTTTTTTCTTCTTAAAACGCAATTTTTCCCCAAGTTAAGAAATATAATGCACAAAAATAATAATCGGGCTTTCAAAAATTTACCCGGTCGCCCGTAGGCTTTCAAAACATCACAACACTCGGGATTAAAAACACCCGGGGAAAGTTCGGTCAAAAACGAGTCGAATACGAGTCCGCGTCGCGCGGACTCGCGGCTGGCCACACCAGCGGACGCAGGCGTCCGAGCCGCGTCCGCTGGTTCGGCATTTCTCGCCGAAACTGGACGCCCACGGACGCGCGTCCGTGCCCGCGTCCGGTCTCTCGGCCGAGGCGCCGAACCATTTTTTCGTAAAGGGCGCGCGGTGGACGCGCGTCCACTGTCGCGTCCATCCGGTTCTGCCCACTTTGGGCCGCAAGATCGGGGTTGTAACGACCCGATCTTCCACCATTTTCACAAATATAAGCATATATGGACCCAACACAACATACATATGCATAAAATAACCATGAACATGCATATTAAAATTTACCAAAAATCAAATTACTATATGATGTATATTATAGTATTCCAAAAAAATATCACTATATTATGTTAATGTGCGTAATTAAATTCCTCTCATGATAATATTCAAACAAAAAATTCAACAATCAAATTATTATATGATGTATATTATTGTATAAAAAAAATATTACTATATTATGCAGGGCCGTTCCAAACATTTTATAGGCCCCGGGGTGAAATTAAAAATAGGGCCCCTATATGAAACAGACTAAGATTTAAATTTAATAATATTAAAAATGATAATATCAAATAACATGAAATAATATTAGAAAATTTGCAACAATTTTTTAAATACAAAAGTAATCGTTACAAAAAATTTCTGCGTGCTTTACTCGAATAAAATTCCTAATTATTCCAAAATCTTAAACATTAAAACAACAGTATAATTAGAATTTAGAATTGTATTAGGATTCTTAAACAACGATACAACCTAATCTGCAATCAAAAAATAAATTCCTAATTTATGCAATCAAAATAAAACTCCTAATTATTCCAAACTCTTAAACATTAAAACAACAGTATAATTAGAATTTAGAATTGTATTAGGATTCCTAAACAACAATACAACCTAATCTGCAATCAAAAACTAAATTCCTAATTTATGCAATTCCTAATTATTCCAAACTCTTAAACATTAAAACAAGTCAACAATACATTGTACATAATATAATATAATTAATATTAATAATTTAATATACATAATATGCATTCTGGCATTTTTGGGCCATTCGCCAAATCGCCAATAAGCCCATTCATAAAATTATTAAAATACTTAAATGCCTTTGGCTTTGCAATTGCGAATATGTGATTTGCGATTTTCGAATTGTGAATTGCGAAGGGCCTAACCATCGAAGACACTGCGAATTGCAAAGGGTCGAAGACAATTGCGAAGGCTGAAGGCACTGTGAATTTTGCGAAGGCTCGGTGAGTCGGTGTGACTTGTGAGTTGTAAGCGGTGGGTGTGCGGTTTATTAAAATCGAAAACGTCGCTTTCAGAAGTCAGACAATCTTCTCGAATCTGACTTCTAAACAATTAACCGTATTATTTTTTTTAATATATACTAAGTATAATTGTATAAACTAATATATATCTATGGGCCCCTTATAGAGATGGGCCCTAGGCAGGTGCCCACCCTGCACTTGCTCCAGGGCCGGCCCTGATATTATGTTAATGTACTAATTAAATTCCTCTCATGATAATATACAATGCAATTCAATTATGGTTTAAAATATTTTAATCTTGCATATTTTTTTATTTTATATTCGTAAACAATCAAATTACTATATGATGTATATTATAGTATTCAAAAAAAACTTTCTATATTATGTATATTATAGTATATGATGTATATTATAGTATTCAAACAAAAAATTACTATATTATGTTAATGTACGTAATTAAATTTCTCTCATGATAAATTCAAAAACAAAATTTCAACAATCAAAGTACTATATGATGTATATTATAGTATATTCAAAAAAAATTACTATATTATGTTAATGTGCGTAATTAAATTCCTCTCATGATAATATTAAAAAAAAAATTCCAACAATCATTTTACTATATGAGGTATATTATAGTATTCAAAAAAAATATTACTATATTATGTTAATGTACGTAATTAAATTCATCTCATGATAATATTCAAAAAAAAAATTCCAACAATCAAATTACTATATGATGTATATTATAGTATTCCAAAAAAATATTACTATATTATGTTAATGTACGTAATTAAATTCTCTCATGATAATATTCAAAAAAAAATTCCAACAATCAAATTACTATATGATGTATATTATATTATTCCAAAAAAATATTACTATATTATGTTAATGTACGTAATTAAATGCTATTTAATTATACGGTTGCGTGTTTGTAGGTTATATATTTATTAATTTATTTATTTGAAAATTTGAAATCAGTCAACATAATATTACAATACTTAACAAAATTAAATCATAGTATCTTCAATAATTTGATTTCTTAGAATATTGTGATTTTGGAGATCCAGAGTATACGTGTCAACATTGTGCTGCAAACTTTTGGTATGAGGAAAGGCTAGAGGCAAGGTTCAAAAGCAAGAATCCAAAATATTCATTGTGTTGCATGCAGGGTAAAATAAGATTGCCACCCAACAGATGTCCTCCCGAAAATATGTACAAGCTCTTTTTTGGATCATTCTTTAAAAGTAAACAGTTTTTAGACAATATTCGATCTTACAACAATATGTTTTCTTTCACATCGATGGGTGGCAAGATTGATTATAGCCAAAACAAAGGCACTTTCCCGCCAATATTTAAATTGCACGGTCAAAACTTTCATCTAATAGGTAGCCTTTTGCCAGTTCAAGGTGCAATACCTAAGTTTGCCCAACTCTACATTTATGACACACAAAATGAAGTTGGAAACCACATCCATTCTATCAGGTGAGAAATAGTACTTTTTTTTAAAGCAAATGTCGAATATTATAATATGAACATTGGATTATTGAATTTTAAAATGTCTTCCCTCGCATAGCAATTAGCAAATGACAACTAAAGATAACCTACATGTTGAAAATGTTGCTGATTTACAAAACATGCTAAATCAAAACAATGTTCTGGTGCAGTCTTTTAGAATAGCTGGGAAGAAAAATAATGGATGAAGGCTGCTCAAATGTCAAGTTAAAACTTATTGGTAAGCGTCAAAGAGATGCAAGAACCTATAATCTGCCATCTGTCTCTGAAGTAACAGCTTTAATCGTTGGAGATTTTGACCAATCGATGGGTGATAGGGACATAATAATAAAAACTCAATCAGGTGAATTGCAACGTATAAATGAATTACATCCTGCATATATTGGATTGCAGTACCCTCTATTGTTCCCCTATGGTGAGGATAGTTATAGGGAAGATATACCAATCACACACCCCAACACTTCTAATTCTGGCGGAAGGAAAAAAATTAGTGAACGTGAATTTTGCAATATAGAATGCATGAACAAGTCAATGAGGTGTCAACTATATTATTTGCAAAGAGACTTTTCCAGCAATTTATAGTTGATGCTTGCACAATAGTTGAGGCTGGAAGACTAAAATACGTGCGGGCAAACCAAAAACAACTAAGGTGTGATATGGAAAGACATTTGTTTGGAGAACTCTTTCGTCGGCATTGAGATCAAAGGGAGAAATAGTTCTTAATGTTGCTTCAAGTGGCATAGCTTCTCTATTATTACCCGGCGGAAGGACTGCGCATTCAAGGTTTGCAATTCCCCTAAACCCAAATGAGGATTCAACATGTAATATCAAACAAGGTAGCCATCTTGCAGAACTCATTATTAAGTGCAAACTTATAATTTGGGATGAAGCACCCATGATGCATAAGCATTGCTTTGAAGCACTTGATAGAAGTATGCATGATGTATTGCGTTTTTACAATCCAAAAAGTTTAGAGATGCCTTTCGGAGGGAAAACTATTGTATTTGGCGGAGACTTTCGACAAATTTTGCAAGTTATCCCAAAAAGAAGTAGACAGAATATTGTTAATGCAACAATAAATGCATCTTACTCGTGGCCGTACTGTAAAGTGTTACGTCTCACAAAAAAATATGCAACTTCAAAGCTCATCCTCAAATAGTGATTATGAAAAGCTAAAGCAATTCTCAGAATGGATTGCGAACATTGGAGATAGAGAAATTCAGGGGCAAACAATTGGATGTGAAGACATTACTATTCCAAAAGAGAATTTGTTGAAATGTTCTGGAGATCCCATTGCAACTATTGTGGAAAGTACATATCCATCATACTCCAATATTTTTGATGATCCAACATACTTGGAAAAGAGGGCAATATTGGCTCCAACACTTAATGTGGTTGACTCTATCAATGAATATATGACTTCTTTAAACACATATGAAGGAAATACATATTTTAGCTTTGACAGTGCTTGCAAATCATATTCAAATGTTGATCTATTAGCTGATGTGCATACGCCTGAATTTTTAATTTTTGAATGGGATCAAGTGTTCTGGTGTGCCTAATCATGAACTCAGGCTGAAAGTAGGTACTCCATTTATGCTATTGAGAAATATTGACCACTCAGTTGGTTTGTGTAATGGGACAATGATGGTTATTACTAAACTTGGAAATCATGTTTTAGAAGCAAATGTATTATCTGGAAGTAGTGCAGGTCATAAAATCTTGATTCGAAGAATGTCATTAACTCCTTCAGATTTGAGACTGCCTTTTAAATTTCAAAGAAGACAATTCCCTCTAATCGTCTCTTATGCAATGATGATTAACAAGAGTCAAGGTCAATCACTTTTTCACGTAGGCCTCTTTTTGAAAAGACCAGTATTTAGTCATGAACAATTATATGTTGCTGCTTCAAGAATCACCAACCCAAATGGATTGAAGATTTTGATTTTTGATAATAAGAACACCCAAAGTAATTCCACAACAAACATTGTATACAAAGAGGTTTTCCAAAATTTGTAAAATGTTACTACCTCCGTCCCATTTTGGTTGTCTGATTCGTTTAACGAGGCTTGACTGAAGTTATTTTTAATCTAATTTTTCATAATATTAAATTTAGCATTAATATATAAAATTTATAGATTTAGAAACTATATTAAAAGTACTATTAAATACAAAAACTTATATTTAAAAATAATTAAAAATTACTAAAGAAAATAAGCAATAAAGAAAGAGTTATTTGACCAATGAATAGTAAATAGGACAAGTAAAATGGGACAGAGGGAGTATTATAATATTTCATCATAGTTTCATTCATACAATTTTATTTTTCATTTTGTAAATTTCTCCCTTAATTCATCATATCATAACTGTTACCGTGCATCGCACGGTAAAATACTCATGTTTACTATTCATTGGTCAAACCGACTCTTTCTTCTTTGCTTATTTTCTTTAGTAATTTTTTTTTTTTACTTTTAAATTTAATTTTTTGTGTTTAATAGTACTTTTAATGTAGTTTCTAAATATATAAATTTTATATATTAATGCTAAACTTAATATTATGTAAAATTGGATTAAAAATTACTTCATTCAAGCCTCGTTAAACGAACCAGACAACCATTTTGGGACGGAGGTAGTACTAGTTAATTTCAAAACAGAAGCAATGCTTCTCTTATATAGAGGAGCTCAAATGAGCTCATCTTCATAAGTTACCGATGTGGGATCAAAAACTCTAATTTGTGTTTTTTAAAAAATTATTTTATATGTAATTTTGTTTTGTATTATTATTATTATTATTATTATTATTATTATTATTATTATTATTATTATTATTATTCCTTTTTCTAATTTTTTTAATTAATATTATTATAAGTTTTATTTTATTATTACATAATAA
>CP025650.1:6524399-6670744 GCA_003576665.1 Ipomoea trifida
TATTACTACTACTACTACTACTACATATTTTATAAGGGTATTTATGTCTTTTAAAACATATTTCATTTCTATTCCTTAAATCAACTAAACACTGTAATCTAATTCCTAAAGTCTATTCATTCCAGGAACCAAACAATAGAATACAATTTATATTCTATTCCTTGCCTATTCCATTCTTTATGGAATAGCATTCCTATTACCTCAAAATTCATTCCCTGAACCAAACGTGCTGTTAGGGTGTGTTTGGAAAGTAGGAAAATGATTTCTGGAAAATGAGTCATTTTCAAAAAATGAGTTTATTTTTTGGAAAATGAGTTCATTTTCGGTGTTTGGATGTACTCTGGAAAACTGTCTGTGTGTGTTTGGTTCATTTTCTGGAAAATGAGTGGAAAATGAGCAGAAATGTATAATTATATATTTTTATTATTTTATTTAAAATATAAAAATATATAAACTAATAATATTTATTAGAAATTAGAAATAAATTATTTTTTGTTACAAAAAAACGTTACACAAAGCCATTTTCTGGAAAAATGAGCTCATTTTCCGTGGTCAACGAAAAATGTTTTTCGTTGACCACATTTTCTTAATGTTGCCAAACACTAAAAGCCCGGAAAAAAATTGAAAATGAATTTAAAAAATACTAAAGAAAATAAGCAAAAAATAAATGGTTGATTTAACTGATGAGTGATGAATAGTAAACATGACATTTAAAATATGATAGAGTGTGTACGTGTCATTCAATTCAATATGTTATGCTGTGTATTTTTAATATACTGGGTATTATTTACACACATAAATAATTTTTTAAATTATATTCAAATGAAGTTTTTATTAAATTTAAATAAAAAAGTATACTTTCTTTATTATATTAAAATATATATTATTAATATTGAAATTGATATGTACTAAATCAAATGTATAGTGCCATGCTAAGCACCTTGTGCTCAGATGGCATGTAGTGAATCTTCTATATGGAAATTACAATGGAGACACCTAAGAACCAAACCAATCAATTATTCACTATGGGTACATGTCACATTGAAAGCCACAGTGTGGGAAAGGAAAATATTGGTTACCATAAAATTGAAAGTAGTCGATGCATCTTTAAAAGAATTAAGTGAAAGTGGCATTACTATTTTCACATTGTCAATAAAAAAGATAGTAAAAATTAAATGAGCAAACCTCATGATGATCATCCACAACATGTGTATTTTCATTTACTATATACCATGGACTTAAAGTCAATTTGGAGGAGAGATGACATCGATGTTTTGTTTTCCTTGTGTCATTTGGGGAAGAAAAAGATTATTTACATTAAGCGAATGATCTTGTGGTCAAATGACATATAGTGACTCTCCCAAATGGGAGGTCATGAGATTGAGCGTCGGTGAAGATCTTCAATAGGTAGTCAGTCGTACTAAAAAAAAAAAAGATAGTTCAAATCAAAATCAAATTTTTTTTCTTTGACTAATTAATTTGAGGGAAAATGTTAGAAAAATTATATCACCACATCAATGTCAAATTCCATGAAGTTGACAGGAGTTCACTGAAGTACAATTGGGTACCAATATTAAATTAATACACAATATATACTACTTCTAAATGAAAGCCTATTATTTAAAATAAATAAAAAAAAATTAAAAAGTCTAACACACTAAGCATACTCAGTTGATTACAATCCGTTAATCTTTAACAAGAAAATACATTTTAGTAATGATGACAAGTTGACATGTTATAAAAGTATTGGAGTATAGGTTATTATACATTGCTAACTACAATTATTTTATTTTTAAAAAATTATTATTGATTTTTTATTAGATTGGAAATAAAATTGTTCTTTGATCTTTTTTCTATCCATAGAAAGCAAACTCTTAAAATAGCAAATGATAAACTTAAATACAAATTTTATTTTCCTTTTAATTTTACCTCTAACATGACGTTTGATTTTTGGAATACATTGAAAATGAAATCTCATCTATAAAATATCTCATGTTAAAATTAAATACAAATTTTATTTTCCTTTTCTTATTATTTGATTCAATTTTTACAGTAAAGAATAGAGTTTCACCAAATGGACTATTCCCTTTGTAGGAATAGCCACTCCCAACACCCCATATATAACCTTTTAAGAATAGTTACTATATTTCTGTTGAATTTATATTCTATTCTCTCTATTTTATTATTTGAACCAAATGAGTCAAATTGTGAGTAAGAAATTAAACACTATTTCTAACTCAGGAAAAGTATTTATATCCAAGATTTGTTAGGAGTAGAAATTAAGAGTAAAAAATAGGAGTCCATGTAATATATAGTTTCCATTACCTAATTATACTTGACGGTAAATATGTTACCGGAGTAATATTATATAAGTGAGTACAATCGTAAGTGAGTACAATGGTGTTTTGTGTTAGGAAACAGAGCCCACCTTCCTCCTACAACATGGTTCTTTTTATACTTGTGGTACAACGACTCTTCTGTACTTGTAACTGTTGCTTAATATCTACACTAAGGGCAGGTAATGACTCCAAGGAGCCGTTGGAGTAACTCCTCTTCAATATGTCCATCTTGTGTAACAGATGGTTGTTTAACTTCTTGAGCCTGTCTGTCTTCTTGTGCTTCAGGGTCGGGTGCTGCTTGCCCAATTATCCTGTCTCCAGCCCCATATTCCCAAGTTTGCGAGTGTAGCCGAGTCAACTAGGGAGTAACAATAGTGCAAAGCGAAATGAATAAGTTTATATATATATATATATATATATATATATATATATATATATATATATATATATATATATATATATATATATATATATATATATATATATATAATTGTTGCGGCTGCGGTGTGGTGTGGTGCCGCAGTCGCAACAGCAGTATACATATTACAAATATATTGTTGTGATTGTGGCGCTGGGCCGCAGCCACAACAATATATATTAGTGGTTGTGGCGTTGTGCCGCGCCGCAGCCGCAGCAGTAGTAGTATATTTGTAATATGTATATTGTTGCGGCTGGAGCGGGTATATATATATATATATATATATATATATATATATATATATATATATATATATATATATATATATATATATATATATATGCTAGGGTTTATTATTCTATATTTTTATAATTTGTATGTGAGTATATGTGTTTTTGATACATTATGTATGAGTTATTGTTATAGTTTTGAGTACTGTAAGTTTTAAATTTATATAATTTGCAGTTATGGCTCGATTGTGTTTAATAACTCGTACTAAAAGAAGGAAAAGATGTGTAGTTGTGTTGCGTGTGTGGTTGGATATGTGTGCTTTTGTGAGTTTATTATTTATAATGATGATGTCAACCTTGACACTTTTGTGTTCTAATAAAAAAACGAGTGAAATCTTATATTATTAATACATTAGGGTCTCAAGAATATACACTGTTGCAAAAATCCCCGCCTAGGCCGCCTAGGCGCTAAGCGCTCCTAGACCGAGGCGAATTGCTCCCTAGGCGTCCGCCTAGGTGGGAGGCCGCCTAGCGCCTAACTCGTCCGACTGGGCCGAGTTCTCGGCCGACTAGGCCGAATTTGACCGAGTTAACTCGGCCAGCTTGGCAGAGTTAGCCGAGTTAACTCGAGCGAGTCGGCCTTGTTAATTTTATTATTATATTTATATATATTTAAATTTAGTTATTTATATAAGTAAGAGAAGTAAGTGATATATATATAATATATATAATATAATATATGACATACACCCACACCCATGAATTAATTTTTTGTTTTTATAGGTCGCCGCCTAGGTACCGCCTAGGCGCCGCCTAGACCGCTTAGGCGCTAGGCACTAGTCTACCGCCCGACTAGCGCCTACTGCAACCATGAGAATATATATGTTACATTCTTGTGATGAAAAATGTACATCGCAACTTAGGATGAATCGACATGTTTTTGTAAAGTTGTGTGCAATGTTACAAAATATAGGAGGGTTAAGGCCAACAAAAAATATGTTTTGTTGATGAGCATGTAGCAATATTTTTACGTATTATTGCTCATCATGTAAAGAATAAGATCAATCAAAATAATTTTCAAAGGTTAGGGAAAACTATTAGTCAATACTTTAATATAGTATTAAATGCTGTTTTGATACTCCGAAATCATGTATTCAAAGATCTTGAACCAGTTCCAACTACATCTACAGATCATAGATGAAAATGGTTTAAGGTACTTGAACCTATCCCCTACACTTGATTTATAACATATAATTACAATGTTAATATATATTTAATAATATTTGATATTATTTCTAGAATTGTCTAGGCGCTTTAGATGGAACATTCATTAGAATAAAAGTGACATCAGAAGATAAACCTAGATATTGATCTCGAAAGGGTAAAATTGCAACAAATGTATTAGGTGTATGTACACCTAATATTCAATTTGTCTATGTTCTTTCGGGATGGGAAGGATCTGTAGCAGATAGTAGAGTTCTTCGGGATGCATTATCTAGAAGGCATCCACTTAAGGTCCCTAATGGTAAGCATTATAATATTCAATTTTAAATATGATGTAATATAATATGCATTCTTATTATTATACTATAAAATTCTGTTTATAGGTTGTTACTATTTTGACAGAGGATATGCTAATAGTGAGGAATTTTTGGCACCATTTAGAGGTGAAAAGTACCACTGTACTTAAATGAACGGCGTCAAAGTCACCAACCGACAACTTCTCAAGAGTTTTTTAATATGAAACATGCAGCTGCTCGCAATGTCATAGAACGGTGTTTTGGTTTATAAAAAATGAGAAGGACTATACTTAGAAGCCCATCATTTTATCCTGGTAGAATACATAACAGAATTATATTTGCATGTTTTTTGTTGCATAACTTTATTAGAAATGAAATAAATGTTGATCATATGGAAGATATATTGGTACAAGGTCACGAAATACATGAAGATGATGATATTACACAAATAGAGCCTTTTGAAGTTTGGAATAATTGGAGGACAAAATTAGCAAATGACATGTTCAATGGATGGATAACATCTAGAAATTAAGTTCATTGATGTTTTTTTTTTGTGTTTTTTTTTGTTTTGTTTTGTAATGTGGTTTATGAACAATGTTATGTATTTCATAAATGTATTTTATTTGTAGTTAAAAATGGCTTCTCCCCCTACCTCTGCAACCATTGGCTCTTAAAGTGTTAAGCAAACAAAAAGAAAGTGGACACCCGACGAAGAAGACATTATATTAGTGTCTTGTTTGACCGAAATGCATAATGTAGGAAAATATAATTCCGATACAGGGTTTAAGACAAGTTATTTATTAAAACTTGAAAGAATGATTTTAGAAAAAATACCAAATTCTACCTTAAAAGCTAAGTCACATATTGAGAATAGAATTAAAACTCTGAAAAAAGAATGTGGCATTATTCATGAGATAGTGTAAGGTAAAGACACTAGTGGGTTCTGTTGGAATGAGCAAAAGCACATGGTTTATGTTGAGGCACAAAATGATGGAAGAAAAAGAAGCAATTCAAGTAAGAGAAATATGAGTCATGACTCATGATGAAGCTATCGAGATATGTGCTGAGAGTATGCTTAATGCTGCGAAGCTAATAAGCAATACAATGTCAGAAGTTGGTAAGAACTTGTCCGATGACCTTCAATATGATCGTGATATAGATATGTTTCAAAAGTTTGATCGTGTATTACAAGAGGTTGATGGTTTGACTTTAGACGAAATGAACCTTGTTTCATTAAAGCTCACTGATCATTCTAATAAAGTGACTTTTTCTCAGTCTTGATCCTGATCGAAGACTATAGTGGATCAAAAGATTCCTTGTTGGCCATTAATCATTATTCATATTTATATTTTTATGAGCATTGCTACTATTATTGAATTGTTTTGAGTATTTTGTTAAAAAAAAAAAACTTATGTTATGCTTCTTTTGAATATTAATAAATGTTCCAGTAATTGAAGGCTAATTGTAGTAGAATGGTTGAAAAATCGCTAGGCGCTCGGGGAGCGCCTAGCGCCTAGGACGCCTAGGCGGGGATTAATCGGCGTCTAGGCGCACGTGTATTTTTTATTTTATTTTTCATTTTTAAAATTCCTTTTAAGTATTTTTAATTTTTAAATACTAATAATTATAAATTATATAATACTTTAATAATTAATACTAAAATATTAAATATTAGCCTAAAAAATACCTAGAGTTTGTACAATTTAGAGTTATTTCGCTCAAAACGATGTTGTTTGAGTGAAATAACCCATTTAAAAAAAAAAGAACAATAGTTAATCGGCCTAGTTGGTGCCTAGGAGATTTAGTCGGTCAGCGCTTGCCGGCCAACCACCTAAACCACCATTTAAGGTGATACTGCCTAACGCCTAGGCGGGGATTAATTGGCGCATTTATGTCTTTTAAACATAGGAATAAAACAATTCCTATTGTTATCGCCTCCAACCCATGACCTCCCATTTAAAAGAATCACTTCATGCTGCTTGACCACAAGGTTTTTGACATATATATATATATATATATATATATATATATATATATATATATATATATATATATATATATATTCAAATGTTGCCGCGCCTTCCCGTGCGGCCGTGCGGTTTACACCACTCAATGTTATGAAATGCACCACAATGAAAATTTAGTTCTTAATATATATATATATATATATATATATTATATAAATTATATATATATAAATTGTAATGGAAATTCATTCGGAATGAATTTCCAGTTTGGAATTTCATTCCAAAATTCTGGAATGAAATTCCAGTTCTGGAAATTCATTCCAGTAATTACTGGAATGAATTAATTACTGGAATGAATTTCCAGTTCTAGTTCTGGAACTTCATTCCAGATTTCAGTTCTAGAATTAAAATTATAGTTTTTATTTTTCATTTTTGTTGGGCGTCGGCAAGGTTAGCCGAGTTCAGCCCCTGCTCGATTCGAGACGTGGCGCTGTGGCTTACCATGGAGGGATGTGGTTAAATGGTATTAGTCCACCTACCTATCACCAATTGGTTTTAGGAAGGATATGGCAACCAGTTAGCCAAAGAACTCTATGGTTAAGCGTGCTTGACTTCCGGCAGTCACGGGATGGGTGACCCCCTGGGAAGTAAGCATAGTGCAGTGCTGAGATCCATCAATTTTAATTTGTTATGTTGGTATTTAATATTTAGATATTAGATTTTGGATTTGGGTTATTTGATGTTTCATACATAGTTAGTACGACTCCCCTTGACCGCCTTTTTGCATAGGAAATGTTAAAATTTGGGGGTTTTAAACCGAATCGAACACCGAATCGAATTAAATCCGAACCGAAACCGAACCATTGCAATTGCATTTGTTAAATTGTAATGTGATCAATGCTCATCCGGTTGACCCGTCGTTCTAACTTCTAATGTTCTATCGAATATTCAAATGCAAGTATTCATTTATCTCTTGATTTAAATTTTAAAGTGTCATTGCTCATCCCGTTGACCCGTTCTATCGAATCCGGATTCGGTTGACGGCTTGACCCGTTTTATCGAATGTAAGTATTCATTGTCGATTTTAGTTCGAATAGTCTAGCCCGCCCGATAAGCCCGACAACCCGAAGTTTAGGGTTAGGGCTAACCCGAATCCGAGAATAAAATAATAATTAACCGACAACCCGAATCCGATAAGCCCGACAACCCGACAGGGCTAGCCCAAAACCGACAGGATTGGCCCGATTGACATCCCTAGCTACTAGTAGCCAACCAGATGTGCAAACTATCCAGTCTCAGTCTCATACCACAGTTGGTAGACCTCAGTGTAGGTTAAAAGACCAACTCAAAAGACAAAGGATGGAAGCTGGTGGAGGCAGTAAAGAAACTAAGCTTCAAGTGTATTTAAGTGAAAAAAGTCTGGATGACAGTCTTGACTTTGATATTCTTAGGTGGTGGAAGCTAAATAGTGAGAGATTTCCTACTCTCTCCAAAATGGCAAGGGATGTCCTAGCAGTCCCTATATCCACTGTTGCCTCAGAGAGTGCATCCAGTACCAGTGGTAGGGTATTAGATGCTTTTAGGAGTTCCTTAACTCCTAAAATTGTGGGAGCCCTAGTATGTGCACAGGACTGGTTGAGGTTACCAAATCAACCCGTACAAATTGAAGAAAATATTGATGATGTTGAAAGGCTTGAACAATGTAACTTACTAACTTAGATTCTTTTTTAATTTATAAGTTTTAACTTAGATTCTTTTTAAATTTATTTGGTTTAATTTGCAGAGTTGGCCACTGGTACTGGAAAGACAGGACCTGGGACTGCTAGTTCTTCCCTTGATACCATTCTTGTAATTTTTTTTTTTTTTTTGCAGTTTATTTTCACTTACAGTCTTTCATAGTTTCATTCCAGTATTCTTTGATTGAATTCTAATTTCTGATTTACTGAGGAATACTAGCTAGTGAAGCCCTTGGACACTGTGTGTGGTGACTGTGGTACTGGTGAGTGGTCTGTCACTCTGTTGGACAATGGCTTGGTAACATTTTAATTGTTGCTGCCCTTGATCCTATTCCTATCCTATCATCCATCAGGTATAACTGTATCAGATCACTTAAGCTTTAAACCTTTTGCCTTGATTAATTGAATCAATAGTGCATGGGTCTTTTAGTGATCTGACATCTGGTAATCTGGTATATCATTCTCCCTTATTCTCATTTTGTTATTTCTCATTAGTATAGTCCTAATTCTCTGGTTAATGGCTATGATGATGCTTCCACCAATTGTCAGAAATGGTTTTGGATTGGTATGTTGCTCATTAGTTTTGGGTTTAATTCCAAAACTGAAGTAGCAATTTGCCCCCAATCCTAACTTGACGTGAAAACATAGCAATCTGAGCCTTCCCTAAGTCCCTTTTTCAGCACAACTGACAACTGTGAATGAGAGAATATGTGATGATTTTATGTTTTTAACTTTTAACTTCCACTATCCACTATATATTTAACTTGTGTTTTTGCATTGGACAGAAAGATATTAAATGCTGAATTGTTGGCTGATGATTGAATGATTGATCACTTGTTTGATGCTTAATAGTTAATTGAATTAATTGCACATTTATACTGCCTTTGTGCCTTTTGGATTTTTGGGCACTTAACTTGTAACTTTTATTTTGAATCTTAAGTTGTAACTTGTAACTTAGTATTTTGCATGCAAATTGTAAGTTTTTGGCTTGTAGCCTTGTAATTTATATCTTGAAGGCTTCAATTTGAAGCATGTAGATTACAGAATATGTACACGTTTTATGTTAAGTACTTAAGTTTATTGTTTTAATTTTTATTATTATTATTATTTTTTGAACCCGAAATCCGAAAACGAATAACCTAAACCGTCCGAAAACCGAATTGCCAATATCCGCAAGATTATCTGTGTAAAAAAAATGGATAACAGTTAAAAAGCAACATCCAAAAACCGATCGGGTGGGCGGTTGGAATATCCGAACCGCCCGAACCCGTCCGATGCACAGGGCTACATATATTCATTTTTTTTTTTTTACAGTTGAGCCCCCCAAATTTTGGGGGCCCTTACAGTGGCCCTAGGAAGACATGCCCAGGACCGACTCTACCTCCTACTATTTTTATTATTCAGTATTATAAAGTTTTCTTATAATTTAAAGCCACCACATACCCAAAATTCTCTATTTCTTTTGTATTTGAATTACTAGTTACCATAATACCATCGCGTGCATTGCGTGAATAGTTCAATACTTAATGTGTATTTTTAAATTAGTATTTTAGAATTTATCAAAGTATCATTTGGTATCTTGGCGTATATCAATGGAAGATTATCAATTTTTTCATAAAAGTAAATATTTCTAGAATGCATAACTATAACCTGTGGCAGAAATGTTGGATTAACTGGTGCAATGATGGATATCTGCGTCCTACACCTCCCGACCAATATAGAGCAAGAAACTCTGGCCAGAGAGTGAGCAATCGCATTGGCTGTTATATCGTATTTTGTTAGTACTAGTTCAATACTTAATGTGTATTTTTAAATTAGTATTTTAGAATTTATCAAAGTATCATTTGGTATCTTGGCGTATATCAATGGAAGATTATCAATTTTTTCATAAAAGTAAATATTTCTAGAATGCATAACTATAACCTATGGCAGAAATGTCGGATTAACTGGTGCAATGAGGGATATCTGCGTCCTACATACACCTCCCGACCAGTATAGAGCAAGAAACTCTGGCCAGAGAGTGAGCAATCACATTGGCTGTTATATCGTATTTTTTTTAGTACACTCTAACATATTCATAGTATATGTTTAACAATTATGTCAATTTTGATTGAGATGGGGTTTGAACCTAAGACCTTCCTTAAGAAAATCATTGAGTAAGTTAAAAATAATAAATAATTAACAGAATATTCTGTTACTAAAGTTGACACTGACGGAATGCTGGGGTATTTAAAAAAAGTAAATGATATAATAGAGGGTAAAGTAAGAAAAATAAAAAAAAATACTAAAGTCAAAATAAATATGAACCATTCATTCCCGTTAGGGGCCTAACTTTATTGCCTCTTATTAGATTTGTAGATGTAGATATTAGATTTATAGGTGTATCTTCAACAAGTAGTGAGTTCCAGAATACTCAACAAGATTGATTGATTGATAACAATTAAGAGAACATGGTAATTTATGCCCCTCCATAATATGTCAATTATCAATATCACTCATGAATTATTAGTGGTGTAAATGTTGCCCCTCAATTTTCAAAATGATACATATATTGCCCCTCTCGTACCGTACAGTAGGGACAATATATGTAACGTTTTGAAAATTGAGGGGCAACATTTACACTTGAGAGGGCAATATATGTATCTCTTTGAAAATTGAAGTGCAACATTCACACCACTAATAATTCAAGGATGACATTGATAATTGGCATATTATTGAGGGACATAAATTATAATTTTCACTAACAATTATTTATTTCACTTAAAAATAATTAAATTATACTTTTCACAATTAAGTCTTCCAATAAATAATCTACATATATATGGGTTGTATCAGGTGCAAACTCAAAAATGCACCATACAAACTACAAAAATGTACCTTATGACACATAAAAGTAGCTTGCTCTGACTTGGTCTAAACTTACCTCCCTTCAATGGCTTGTTTGTGAGTCCCTTCCCCACCGGCCGGAGCAGGAAGAAAACTCAAATTCAAAAAGTAAGCACGTGAAAACTTGATCCGTTTTCAAAATATATATAGAGAGAGAGCAAATTGCCATTTTGGTCCACTGACTATAGGGGTCCTGTTAATTGCAATCAACGACTTTCAAAACTGTTAATTTCGTACCTTAACTATTCAATTTCGGTCACTCTGGCCAAATTCCGCCAGAAAATCCTAAACCCTAAAATAATGAGGGTATTTTAGTCATTTCACATCTCTTACCTTCTTCTCTGGTGAATCCATCTTTTCTTCTTCTTCTTCGGCGGACCAAAATGACTTCTCCTGCGGCGGTGTTATCTCTATGGCATGACGCAAGTTGCCGCCACTGCTACGCGAAGGGAATCTGTTCGCGTCAGAGAGAACTGCCAAGGAAGACCGCAAGTTGCCGCCGCCGAAAACAGAGAGCAAACAGGGTTCACGGTGCTGCCAAGCCCGCCTGCTGCTGCCGAGTTCACCGGAAAATAGAGGAGGCTTTAATGCTGCTCCTCGCTAGTTGTTGCGTGCCGTCGCTAACAACGGAAGAGGGAGGTTGTGGCTGCTGCTTCTTTCTTCGTAGTGGCAGATGGAGGAAGGAGAAAGGACATGAAGGTGGTGGCTAAACTTCACGACGTAGAGATAACACCGCCACCGGAGAAGAAGAAAAGAGGCGTGAAATGACAAAAATACCCTCATTATTTTAGGGTTAAGGATTTTCCAGCGAAATTTGGCCGGAGTGACCGAAACTGATAAAAAATGAAAAGTTAAGGTATGAAATTAACAATTTTGAAAGTTGTGGATTGCAATTAACATGACCCCTATAGTCAGCAGACAAAAATGGCTATTTGCTATATATATAAACAAAATAGTCTTACTTCACCTTTTTTTTTTTTTTTTTTTTTTTTTTTTTTTTTATCGCAGTTACTCTATCTATGGTACAATTGACACTCAGGGTGTGTTTGGAAAGCAAGAAAATGACTTCTGAAAAATGTTTTATGGAAAATGAGTCATTTTCTGGAAAATGGTTTCATTTCCAGTGTTTGGTTGCATTCTAGAAAACTGTCTTTGTGTGTTTGGTTCATTTTCCGGAAAATGAGTGAAAAATGTATAATTATATATTTTTATTATTTTATTTTAAAAATAAAAATATATAAACTAATAATATTTATTATTATTATTATTTTAAAAAAAACACACAAAACCTGCTCTGATTTCCGCCGGAAACCAGTCCGCCGGACTAGAGAGGGACGGCTCGCCTGGAGTCATTTTCCGAAAAAAATTACTTATTTTTCGTGGTCAACGAAAATCATTTTTCATTGATCATATTTTTCGGATGTTACCAAACACCAAAAGTCCGAAAAATATTTTCTGAAAATTAATTTCTGGGTTACCAAACACACCTTCAATAGTAATAGACTAGACAAACTTTATAAGATTTGCAAAAAAGTAGTGAATTTATTAGTGTGCATGCAATGCTTTTAGAAAGCATTACTTTACCCAAATCTACCTTTTTGCACCTAATTATTACCTATTACATCAAAATTCAAAACCAAAATTCTAAAATATTCTTTATAGAGAACTGTGGAGCAAAAATCAATCATAGTTGGACTACATTAAATTTATTTTACGATATGTAGATACTAATATAGTACAAAAAAGTTAAATTCCTTTTATTTTATTTTATTTTAAATTTGTGTGTTTTAAGCATTCTAGTACTACATACTATTTAACTACTACTCACTATGTTCCATTTAATCTCTCATACTTACTATTTATTGGTCAAATCAACTCTTTTTTCTTTGTTTATTTTCTTTATTATTTTACTTGTTTTTAAATTTGATTTTTTTTGTGTTTAATAGTAGTACTGTCAAAGCGGGCCAGCCCGCCCCATTAGGCCCGCCCCACCGCGGGCCTAATTTCTAGCGGGCTTGTGTGGGCCGGCCCGTTAGGGCCGCGGGCTAAGATTCATGCAACCCTAGCCTGTCCCGCGCGAGTTGACGGGCCCCGCGGGCCGGCCCGTGGGCTTTATATTTTTTTATTTATTTTTATTTTCATGTTAAATTAATTAAAAATATATATAAAATGACATATCTAATATATATATAAACACCGTACTAATTGATATATATATATATATATGAATATGAAATAGGAAGCAGTACACACTACACAGTACGGTGTATTATATATACTGCTTCCTATTTCACAAGTATATATGATATATGATCCATTGCATCATATATACTTGTGATATACACCGTACTGTGTACTGCTTCCTATTTCACGTATATATATATACACACATATATATATATATATACACACACACACACACACACACACACATATATATATATATATATATATATATATATATATATATATATATATATATATATTTATTTATTTATATATTTATTTATTTATTTATTTTTAATTAATGAGTACTTGGCCCGCGGGTTGCGGGTCAATTTTGGCCCGCCCGTTAGGCCCTCATTTTCGCGGGCCTAATTTTTCATGACCCTAACCCGCCCCACCGTGGGGCGGGTGCGGGCCGGCTCGCGGGTTTCGGCCCACTTTGACAGTACTATTTAATAGTACTTTTAGTGTAGTTTCTAAATATATAAATTTTGTATTTTAATACTAAACTTAATATTATAAAAATTTGAATTAAAAATAACTTCAGTCAAGTCTCGTTAACCGAAATAAACACATAAAATAGGACGAAGGGAGTACTATCAAGATATAAATTATTTTATTTTATTTTATTCTATTATTATTGAGCCTACATGTTGAATAAATCTAAGAAAAATTGTTAAATAAACCATAATTATATGTTGGATCATAGTTTATACAAAAATATTACATGTATTTAAGGCCAGAAAGAATTGAAATGATTATTACCCCCATTTTTTTGAATTCAGAAATAGCAAATAATTACTTTGATTCTTGACTAAACTATATTGAAGATAATAATTACATGCACTTTATGAATAACCAATCAAAAATCATATATGTTTTGGAGTATTACTGCATGTTTCGCTTTTTAACATAACATGCTCTAATTAATTCAATAAATTAAGTTACCTACATAGAAAGCTCAGTTGGTCAGAAGGATAAAGTTTGAAAATAATGATCCGAAATTGAATCTCACTAGCGGCAAAGGTCTAAGCCAGCAACTGAGTTACAATGTTTTTCATATTCGTTTTTTCCTCCCATGAAATGTGATGGGACCGGGCCGGGAGTTTTATTTTTTTGTACGTACAGTCATGCTTGGTTTGGTCAACAACTCCAAGTAGATTTGATTCATTCCAAACTTATTGTATGTAAATCAGATGATAATTGAAAAGGAGCTTAATTGATATGTTAAAAGTTTCTGTTTGGGGGTTTGTAAGTTTGATATGAACTCATTAAAAGTAACAAATTTGTTAGACGAATTTGTGTTTGGCCTTACAGAATGAATATTTTGTTAAAGAAGTTAGTTGAAAGAAATAGAGTAAAAAGTCAGTTGGTCTATTGTAGGCTTTGGCCTACAAATAATGTTGCATTGTTAAGAGCTTTAAACTATTATGAGATAATGGTTGGTCTCTTGTGAGACCGTCTCAACTCTCGCAGGTCTCAAACCTATGAGACGGTCATATCTTTAAAAAAAAAAGTTACACTTTACATCATAAATGTAGTGCTTTATCGAGAAATAAAGTAATAACATAACATAATTGCAGAAAGAGTTAATTCCAAAAATAGTCTTTCAACTATTAACTTTTACCAATTTTTGTCCTCGACTTTTAATTTTACCAAAGTTGGTCCCTTAACTATTGATTTTATACCAATTTTAATCCTTCTGTTAAATCTATGTTAAATATGTGTTAAAATTGAGGGCAAAAATGTAAAACCAAATATTTTAACATTTCTTCTTCACTTTGTTTTCCCTCCTCTATCGCAAGATTATATAGGGAACAATGTGAGTCAATATATTTATTTTTTACATTTTATGTTAAATTGTTTCAAGTAATCAAAAAAAAAAAAAACTGTATTTTATCTTTGATTTTCTTTTTTTTTTTTGGTTTACTGCAATGTAATATATACTCCGTAATAATTTTATTTAATTTTTTGTAAATTCTCTAACTAGATGAGGAGTGTTATTGTATATTTTATTGTTATATTAGGTGTTTTTTTTTAATTATTATTTGATAGCAAAAATGGTAGAAAAGGGCACCACTAGGAAGGGAATGAAACAAAGTGAAGAAGAAATGTTAAAATATTTGATTTTACATTTTTGCGCTCAATTTTAACACCTATTTAACATAAATTTAACAGAAGGACCAAAATTGGTACAAAATCAATAGTTAAGGGACCAACTTTGGTAAAATTAAAAGTCGAAGATAAAAATTAGTAAAAGGCAATAGTCGAAGGACCATTTCTGGAATTAACTCTTGCAGAAATGATCAATACTTTAAGCTTTATATATAATAGTTTATAGCATAAATGTACTACTTTATTAAAAAAAATTATAACAGACAATGTATAGGAAAGAAAGTAATAAGAGTACCATTATTAATGGTTTTTTTAGGGGATAATGTCAGATTTTTGCCATGTTGGAAGGAGAGAGGAGAAAAGAGAGAGGGTGAGGGAAGCTTATGTAAAAATGGAGTTATTAGCACAGTAAATCTGACAAAACATTAAATGCAGCTTTGCTGCTGTGCGCGTACAGCGCACAGCAGCACCCATTCGGGCGCGTGCAGTGCACGCGCAGGCACGCCAGACATGATCTTTATTATTATTATTTTTTTTTTTGTTTTAAAAATTGTTTTTGTTTATTTTTTTTTTCTCCCTCCCATTTTCTCTTTCCTAATCACACTTACAAAATACCGCAAAATAACTCCATTGATAAGGATGCTCTAACATAGTAGAATTGCATATATAATTAATATTTTAAGCATTATATATAATACTTTATAGCATAAATGTAATATTTTATATCAAAACTGTGATAGACAGTTTGTAGGAAATAATATTACTAAGCATATATACCATTATACCTTAAGACCCAAATTCACGATCTCACCAGGGAATTTGCCATGAGATAAAAACAAATAAGAGAGAAAATTTAGTAACAGAAATAGAGAATATTATAAACTCATTTAGGAAAATTCCTGTATAATTTTATTCTCTTTTTTACACATAGATGTAGATCCCACCAACTAAATCACATAATTTGATTTATTAGAGCATATACTACAGCAACCATCATGGCAATAGAAATTTGATTGAAATGTCTTACTTCAATGCATGACAACTTAAGGTGGAGTCTCTGGAGATCATTCTATCCCATTACAGGGTGGATACAGTGATGGAGTGAAAAAGAACAAAAATATCACAAAATCATGCTCCCTTTTGGGATTGTCCTAGAGACCAGAAGGTGGGACAAGTCCTCTAGTTTTTTTTATTCATTAATTACACTTATTAGTCATGTAAAATCATGTCAAATAGTAAAAAATTTCGTTAAAAAAAAATCATATAACATTGTCCACCATCTCAAAAGTAGAGACTTTGGCTTGTGCAAAGGCCAAAGGCAAAGAAATCTTTTGTTGTAATTTGCTCCTTTATGATGTCTTTGGTTGCAGTCAACCACAAAGGTCAAGAGGTCAACCACTACAGAGTGGTGTCTCCTCTGGGGACAAAAGAGTGGACCCAAAAAATAAACTTTCACAGGTACAGTATAAACCATAAAATTGGAAGTGATATTTACCTACACTTGTGCTTGTTGGATTGCAAGCTTTGTGATTATAACATGAAAAGCTTCAGTGTTATCTGAAAATCCGGCGGATGTCTCTGGCTCTCTGCAAAACAATGGTAAGGTGGCAAACAGGAGAAATTGATGCATACCATAATCAAAAACCATGTAACTAATGATCAGAGTGCAGCCATAGACCTTAATAAGCCCTTACGAAAAACCCCATAATAAATTTGAACAACCATATTCAAAATCAAATATTTGGGCTACTCAAGACGCCCGTGGGGGCAAATCCGCAAAACTATCAACTGGTTCTCATTCTTACTTTGCATTTTCCAGTCGCAATTTTGGGCAGAGTTAGAACTGTTTCCTAAAGAAAGGGTAACATTTTTCATGCAAACTTAACAAGTGGATGACACTGATTCCCGGTCATGTTCAGCGCCTTCCTCAAAAAACATATTATGAGCTGATTGCATGATTTGCACCTACTAACTAACAATAGGTCTAGGTGGGAGCATTTAGATTGTGCCCCGTTGCTTGAGGAGCTTCTGGCTGAGTTACTAAAGATCCATAAGGTGCTGAGGGCATGGAGTAAGAGTTGTATGCAACAGCACTTGGTTGATGCATCTGTTGGGGCAATTGTGGATAGTATTGTGATCCCATTAGTTGATCCTGTGGATCTGCCACTTGCATTGACCTGTACCAATCAAAGCAGCAACTAAACAACATCACTCTGATTTCTACATTTTAATTTTCTAGAATTGTTAAATACTTAGGAAAAAAAATCAATAAACTTTGAACTAAAAATTGAATTCACAACTGATTACATAGATTTTAAGTTTCTAATTACAAATAATTCAAAAAGAATTTTTCCAATGATCTGCTATATACATTCACACCAGGCAGTTGGCAATAATCTAATTTGCAAAATTTTAAACTTCCTCCACATCTCCCAAAAACACAAATAGAGACACATACACCAACCAAAACAAAAAACAAACAAAAAAAAAAAAAAGAGAAGACAAAATAGTTCAAAAGGAAATGAAGAAAATGTACCCGAAATAAGTATCCTGTCTCAACTGTGCAGCACCATCAATGACATGCGGTTGATGATAATTTGCAGTATGATATGGGTGACTAGGTGCTTCTGCATTTGGTTGTTGAGACTCTGCAGTGTAACATGGATGACTAGTTGCTTCTGCATTTAGTTGTTGAGAATCTGTAGAAAAATATTGCTGAATGTGAGCTGTTGCATTTAACTGTTGTGAATCTGCAGTACAAGATGGGTGACTAGGTGCAGCAACAGTTTGTTTTAGAGGATCTGTAGGATAATATTGATGACTGAGAGCTGTAGCATTTAGTTGTTGAGAATCTGCTGTATAATATGGGTGACATGAAGTTGTATTATCTAGTTGTTGAAAACCTCCCATATAATATGGGTAACTGGAAATATTGAAATTTTGTTGTTGAGAATCTGTAGTATGATATGGGTGACTAGGAGCCGCAATATTTGGTTTTTGAGCGTCTGCAGTGTAATACTGGTGAATGGGAGCTGTGACATTTGGTTTTGCAGTATAATTCGGATAATAGGAAGCTGTAACATGTTGTTGAGAATCTGCAGTATAATACTGGCCACTGGGAGCAGCAAATCCTGAATGTTCACTGGCTAAATGGACACGATCTGTGATAGGCATGCTCCCCTGCCACCTATGCTGTGAACTTTGGATGTTTTGAACATGGCCATGGTGAATTTTGGGCACATATGGATCTTCCCCAAAGGGTAGCTTTATTGAGTGCTTAACTTGCTGTTTCATTGCCAAGGGGTGAATGACATGTGGAGGGCCCATATTTGGCAAAGGTGAGCAAATATTTGCCAATGGATTGGGCACAGGTGATGAAGATGATGCAGAAAGAGGACGAAACAATGATAAGAGATTACTGACCTGTTCCACAGAAAGTTGTCAGTTACTGAACAACTCAAGCGATTAAGATGTATCTTAGTTTTTCATCACAAAAAGATAATGTAATTGCTTACTTGCTGTTCATCAAGTTCTTGTTCAAACTTGATGCCCTTGTAGTTATCTTTTATCGCACGTTTGAAAGCTGTCTCATGCAATGGAAGACATCCCTTATAAATTCTAAATTGTACCTGGACATGACAGCAACCAATCACAACTGTTGTTATTTCTTGTTTTCCATTCTCCAAAGCTAACTATGCTAGAAACGTGACAGATCAATATACTTAACTAGAGAGAAAAAGAAATAAAAAATCAGGAACTAGATGACTACATAAATTATGATAAACTTTCAAAGGATTAAGCAACAAATTACTGAATTTTTTTGGGCAAAATTATGAATCAGAGAATCTAGATTTTTTTTGGCTTGAGGCTCTTACCATCCTCACTCAACATGGCATCTATAATACAAAAATCACAGCGGAACAAATGTACATTATTCCCAAAAATAAAATAAAAATGCATGAGGGATAATGCTATGAATAGCCACCTCTTCATACAGGCACACACAACAAGTGTAAGTATACTAAGGCCCTTATGCCAAAGGACTTAAAATCTTTGCTTAGCTTCTTCATGTTAGTGATTAGCATGTGTTAATAGAGGTTCTGTTTCATTGTAAACTATATAGAAAGCATCCAGATGACATCAACATAAGGAAAGAACGGCTAGCAGCAATTCTAGATCACTGTTTAAGCAGTGAGCTTCCACCTAGAGAAGTCTAAAACCTTCCTTCAAGTCATTTAAAGTTTTCTAAAAGATAATACATAGAAAATTAACCATAGCAGGAAAAAGAAAGTACCTGCGCTGGAAATTTGCCTCCAAAAGCAAGAGGCTCCACCCCTACCCTTCCATTGGAAGTTGCCTCATAAACACCATACAAATGCTTTGACTCAAAGTCAAACAAGAAAAGCTTTGTGCCTGTTTTAATCTTCTCCACAATAGCCGTCTTACTCAACGGAAGCCCAAACACACGATACCGGTAACACTCTGGTTTTGTCCTTCCATTACACAGGAAAATAAAACCAGAGATTCTATTTGAAGCTTTTTTTTCTTCCACTTCATCAGTGGCAGGAGCAGTAGCAAAAGCAGAGACTACGCTATTGTTCATCTTCATTGATTTATTTGTATTTAGCTGACTGATAGATTGCCCTTTCTTTCTAAACTTCCTGTTTTCTGTATAACCATCACCCGACCTGTTGTTCTGAAAAGGATAGCCAACACCTTAGATGCACTCTCAAACGAGGGTGCTTCAAAATAAAAAAGCAAAGAAACAGGGAAAATGACAAAAGTAAAGGTATCTAAAAGACTAGAGAACATTCCTATTCTAAACAAACAATGAAATAAAATTCATATTTTATTCCTCCTCTACTCCACTTGTTAGGAAATAGCTATTCTTGCCCGCACGGGATTAGCTCACTGGTTCAGTAGAAAGTATTTGGGAGAAGGAAATAACATTCCTATTCCCCCAAATTTCATCCTGTGAACCAAATCCGTTATTAGTGAAGCTACTGTGAACCAAATGCGTTATTAGTGAAGCAGATTATTTAGCCCCTGCCCTGGAACTAAAGAACCACTATACTTTTGCAACCCACTTCCTCATTCTCTCTCAATTAGTCAATTAGGTAATATTATGCATAGCCCACTAACACATCAGATGTAATCTTAGTATTCAAAAATACTCCTTAAAGGCAAATGAAAATTTATAGTTTCAAAGAGTAAAAAAAATGGCCATGATTTGTGTCAGTCACTCTCTATCAATACAGATTCCCATACTTTAGTTAAAATTCCCCCAATTAATCTCAATCACATTTAAGCACAGTTACAACTTACAAAGATTACTTAGATGAAGTTACAAAGACAGGCCAATATTTAATGGAAAAGGACAGAATAGTACCCCATTACAAAATATTATCATTTCATGTTAATGTTACAAGCTTCTCAGTTCGCAACACTCTTTTTACACATTTCTATTCGGAGCTAACTTAACTTTATCTATACACTCAGATCAAACTAATATACTTCGCAATACTTAGGCGTATGAGAGCAAATTGCAGTACTCAACAAGAAATAAAAATATTTCAAGACAGTAAAAACTGCCCAATTACTGCGAAAACTGCATTAGCAACATTTATCATGATTAACACAAAATCAAGATGAAGTGGAGAAAACCCCTTTTGCAAAACAGCGCAACCTAGCGGAATTATCAAAATCTTAACAAATAAAAATAAAATTGAGAAATAGGAAATTATGAAGGGGCAGAAAATTACCCAGATTATGGAGAGCTTCAAAATGGAGTGGACCAAGGATGAAACGAGAACAGTGATCGACTAGCGGAGAAGAAAAGGTTTGAGAAATTGGGCTGACGGCTTCCGCCTCCTCCACGTGTGGGCATACAAGTTTTTCTCCGTTGTACTATATAAAATGTGTAGGAATTACGGTTTACGGAGTATATTTTTGTGTCCCAACATTCTCCGTTCTTTTTCTGCGACGCTGAAGTTATATAAGATAATTAAGGTTATTTTGTTTTAAAAAAACGATAATTACGGTTATATTTGTTTGGAAATATAAGATTTTTATGTTTAATTAAGTTATATTATTTTTTAAGAAATGTGAGATAACCTCCACATAAAATTTTTAACTATTGGAAGGGAATGTGAGATACACCCCAATTTCTTAGGTAATCTCACATTCTCTCATCTTATTACTAATATTGAGCTTTTGGCATTTTAATCAATTTATCTTATTTTCGTTATCTTATTTACATACTTCAGTTTTAAATCAAACACAATAATCTAATATTCCTAGCAATCTAACATTTCCTAAGCTAGTCTAACATTCCGTGAACCAAACACCCCCTAAGAGTGTTGTATCTGTTACATATAGTATCTGTTACATGTAGTATATTAAACATACTACATTCCGTCCTTAATTTTATTTTTAAAGTAAAATTTCACTTTTTAAATTCTTCAATTTGTGGGAAGCCAAGGCAACTATATAAATGTGAATTTTGAGTAATATTTGTCTTATGATCTTTGTCGACAAAGAATCATAAAGAGCTAAACTAGTTATGTTATTCATAGCTGGCCACTCAAACCAATAAAATAATAAAAACGCGTTATATTTTTTTTTATTCAAAATTATACTTTTTAATTTTTATCATTTAAGAATCAAAGTATTTTAACTGATATTGTTATAAATTGAAATTGTGATATATTTTTTTGAGTACTACTAATATATTTTGAAAATGCGATATATTTTGATTGTTATTTAGAAAAGAGTCATTTTCATTTTTGGTCCTACTGTTATTGGGGCATTGTCAATTTTAGTCTACTTCATTAATTTTTGCCACATTGCGGCCAGTCTTATTTAGTCCTTGCCACTTTTAGTCCACCGTTAAAATTTTCGTCAAATAACCGTCCAAAACAGGGGTATTTTGGTCTTTTTCATGTCTTGATCATGTCCTTTACCCTTTGCAGTGATTTTTCTTACACATTTTCATCCAATGAAGAGGTTCAGCGAAAGCCATGACTTTGTAATGTGGCTCACATGGCTTTCGCCGGACCTCTTCATTGGATAAAAATGTGTAAGGAAAACCACTGCTAAGGGTCAAGAAGATAACCAAAGCATGAAAAGACAAAAAATACTCCTGTTTTAAACGTCCATTTGACGAAAATTTTAACGGTGGACTAAAAGTGGCAATGACTAAATAAGATTGGTCGAAATGTGGCAAAAATTAATGAAGTGGACTAAAATTGACAATGCCCTAATAACAGTAGGACAAATGGAAATAACTCTTTAGAAAACATTTCATCATAAGAAAGTAGAACTAAACGTGATCCCAAAAAAAAAAATGAAAATCATGAATCAAATGTGATAAAATTATACTTAGATCAAATCTAAAAATAACCTAATAGTTACGGATCAAAACAAGAAATGATTCTCATTTGTAGTAGATTGAGTTTGGGGTTCACGTGAGCTGAGTTGTGAAATTATCACATATCATAATAGTTGTTTAAAAATGTTTTAAACGGGGAGGGATTCCGCTACATTTTCTTCTTAACATTATTCCTAAACAATCTTAGCTTCTCTTTTTTTTTTTTGGATGATGAGAGAAACTCTACAACTCTTTCGAGTGTGAATAAATCTCGCCTTGTGATCCTAACGGAAAATTAAAGAACCACAAAGAAGTAAATCAACCTAGGTTACTCATATTTGATCGGCTCAAACCAAGACACCAGGACAAAATTCGAGCTCGTGACCTTGTAGTTACAAGCATGGTAACAATATAATCTTCCTTTTGTTTTCATGAGGCATGCAAGCTAGTTTTCGCTTTTCTCTTACATTACTCGCTTTGCCTATCTTTCTATTTCCCTAAGTTTTTCCACAATGATTTTATGGTGTTCATCAAGCTCAAGGTCTATATATATATATAGGATGCATATATGTACCTCCCTAGTCTTAGTCTTAGCAAAGAGGAGGAATAAGAATAAGGTAAGAGATTGAAATGGGAAGCTTTTCTCAAAAAAGTGATAAAATTATGACAATTTTAAAAGTTGGACTGACATGAAAAAAGAGCATTTGAGACTTGCGTTTGAGGTCAGAAGCGTAAGTTCCACATACGTTTTTTAATTAATTTTTTTTCAAACGTTGACCACAAACGCAAGTCCCCATTGAATGAAGACTACATTAGTACATAACGGACCATGCATGGGTATTTGAGCAGAGATTGCATCTCCCAAATTAAAGAGAGTAAAACCAACTATGTTTCTCTTTGAAACCCTCTAACATGAGCTGAATTATGGGTTCTAGCTCACAAACTACCATTGGGTTTCTTCACTGAAAAGATAGCTAAGGTCATTGGACCATTCCTAGGAGAATTTATTCACTCAAATAATAAAAAATTTGATGCCACATCATGAAAATCCTTTCTGAGAGCCCAGGTATCACTGGAAATTACAAAATCTTTAAAAAGGAAGATGAAAATGAAAAAGGGAATTAAAGTGAAGGCAAAGTTGTCCTTTCAAAAGTAAAGGGCAAAACTGTCATTTCAAAAGAACCACTGCTAATTAAAATTTGAAAGTTTAAGATTAAACGTCACAAAACTACTATACAATTTATATATATTTTATATTTGTGTTCATATTGCTCCTTCCTACATAAAACCAACAAAACACACACACACTGTGTGTAAAATAAAATGATGCTCAAATGATGATTGTGTAGAAAAAGAAAATGAAAAATGATTATCAATTTATAGTGTGAATTTTCTATAATAAATTTATTGTTAGAGTTATATTATCCATGTAGACCAATATATTATCAACTCATTTATTATTCAAGGAAGGCCCAATATCTCAATAAATGGATGCACAGAGAGTTGAGACTAAACATTTCGCATGAAAGAGAGCTAGGATAAACAAAGATTGTAGGAACAAGAGAGACAAGCCTCCTCTCCTCTCATTAGGAGCAAGAGCGACAATCTTCCTTTCCTTTCATTAGGTGGAGATTAGTACCCTAGATCTAGAGCCCAACAATTACCGTCATTGAATCCTCCATCCCTTTTTATAGTGTTACCAATCTACTTAATTTTATAGCTTGTCACTAACACTTATATTGCCCTTAACAAGTATCAATTCACAATTAAGGTGTATACCCTCACTATCTAATCGTGACTATCATGATCTGATGGTATATAAGGGTGACTGGTTAGATGAATCGGTCGGTAGGAAGATGAAGCCAATAAACATCAATGTCCTGAACATTCAAGGCCCGTCCCGACTCCCTCGGAGGTCGGTCGATCGGAAGGAGTTGTCTGACTGAGTATATAAGGCTGTCGGTCGATCATCGACGGACTTCTGGGGAAACAATCTATAAGGACGAGGGTTTAAGAGAATCAACAGATATTTATGTTCAAACATCCACCATTATGAGTATTTAATGTATTTTATGAGCCATCACTTGTGACATTAATTAGGAGATTAAATGTGTAACCGACCAAGTGCCTAGGATATGTAGCTGTACGGACCCTTTGAGAAGGGGCAGATTTTGAATGTGAGGAAGAAGACTAAGAAATTTGAGAGTTGATATCAAAATATACTTTTCGTTTTTGTAATTTTCCTGTAGTGTTGGCCCGCCGGCCGATCGCCTGAAGATCGGGAAACCATCACTGGCGCCGTCTGTGGGGATCGAATAAAAGTGCCGCATCTCCGGTGAGCAATGAGAGAGGCGAGTAAAGCAATCAGTGCGGGGGGACGACCTCGCTCCAACGATTTACGTGAGCAGTTGGGTCAGCCCAATGGCCGCGATTTACGAGAACAATTAGCTCGACCTAACAGTCAAGACCTACGTGAACAGATATTAGGACACCCTAATGGAGCGCCCTCTGGTGGATCAGACCTGAGAGAACAGCTGGGACGACAAAATGGCCAAGACTTGAGAGAGCGTTTAAGCAGGCAAACTTCCCGGCATACCGAGGAGTCACGTCAAGGAACGATAAGTAACCGACCACCACCAGTAGAGTTAGAGCAAATCGTGGTTCAAGTCATCAACGAAGTCGAAAGACGAAGGCTTGAGAACCTCGGTACAAACAACCAGACCGATACAGTTCACCCGGTGGGAGAAGGGACTACAAATCCTCAGATTACTGAGCAAGAAAGGCGTCAAAGGAATGACCACCCGGCCCCCCGTCGAGAAGACGGCAGGCGTCGGGAGGTAGCTTGGTCTGTTATGGATCGTTTAAGTGATCCCCAAGCAAATCCATTGCGAAACCCACTGCGCGGTAATCCGGATCGACCGAATGGTAATCGCCAAGAACGTCGAGCCGCGGCGGCTTGGCGGCGAGTGCAAACCGCTATATCATAAAGTAGCGCGAAATCTCCTGCAGAACCTAAATACCGCAGAAGCCAAATGGAAGGATTCGAGCGAAGGCTACAAAATTTACAGGATCAATTCGAAGGCAAGGTAAGGCCTTCCGCTAAGAATTTGCTAACCTCCTCGCCCTTCACTGATGAAATTATGGATTATCGGGCTCTCGCGGACCTCAAAATCCCGGAACATGCCACCTTCGATGGGACAGGGGATCCCCGAGAACATCTGGTCAGTTATCAGGCCAAAATGCAAGTCTTAGGAGTAGAAGAGCCACTTATGTGCAAGGCTTTTCTACCTACTCTCAAGGGACTCGCCCAAAAATGGTTTCTGGCACTACCGAGCCGTTCCATTCGATGCTTTAATGATTTGGCCGACCGATTTCTTACCCACTATGCCGTAAACATCAAGCCGCAGCGCAATCTTACCCACCTGAGTGGGATAAGTCAGGATGAAGGAGAAGCTTTGAAAACGTATCTGGCTCGTTGGCAAAAAGAAGTACAAACTATTGAAGGGTTAGACGAGCAAGTGGCTATTACCTTTTTTATGGAGTCGCTTCGAGCGGTCAAATTGTTCATTGATCTCCACAATGACCGCCCAAAGACGTATGTGGAAGCTATCCAAAGAGCCAGTCGCCAGGCAGACACAGAAGAGGCGGTGAGACAAAAACGGCAGCGAGAAGCTGCCGAGTCCAACGCTAAGCGATCACGACCCGAGTCTAGGAGTCGGACGGAATCTGAGCGCCCCAGCCGTACTGAGGTATGATAAGACTCCGAGATACTCTTATTTCAAGCACATTTTAGGGTGTTTTATCGCATCTATAACGTCCTTATCTGGCAAATTATGTGCATAAATGCTTGAAAATTACTAACTGGTGCACAAAAGCTACTTATAGTTCAAAGAAAGTAAAACAGGAGCCCCGGGAGCATATAGAACCAAAAGATGAGCTTAAAGAGCAAACCAGGCAATAGCGGAGCCCCGAAGGACCAATCTGGAAGGCCACACGCGTGTGAGCAAGCGTGGAAACTTTCCAGAAGCTTCCCACGCACGCTCACACGCGTGTGAGAGGCGTGGAGGCGTGATGCGCGAAATTCAGCTAGGGTTGTCATTTCGGAGGCTATTTAAACCCCTTTGATTAATTTTCAGAGGAGGATTTTCCAGAATTTTAGTCTTCACTTTTCTTAGTTTTTCTTTGGAGAGTTTTCTCCATTTTTCTTAGTTTTTAGATTAGACCAATCTCCATTGTAGAAGACAACAAGCTTGGATTGAAGATCTTCTTCTCTCTAGGTGACCTCTATTACATTTCTATATTTTTAGTTATCTTGTTCTTGGATTGAATTAGCTCTTACTTTCATTTCATATCATGAGTAGCTAATTTAGTTTAGGGATTTGGATTGTGTGATTGAATATTGCTCTTGTGATGATCTTATTTCTATATCTTGGATCTATGAGTTTGTGTTGATGGATTATCTATTCTTGTCTTTTGATTGTTGTTTTGTTGCGATCTTGTTTGGATTTGACCAATCTGGATGAGAGATTGAGCTCTTGACTCTTTCATGTCTTTGATTAGAGTTAGGATTTGAAGCTTTACACAATCAAAGTTCCTATGAACTTTTTAAGAATAGTAGGATGGTGTGTAGCTTAAGTGTTTGATAAAATGTCTCTTAGAACTTTGGATGCTTGTAGGCACTCCTAAGTCAAAGAAGCCTTAGTACACAAGGTGGAAAAGGACTAAGACAACACACTCTTGAATAGACAATATCCTAGCAATCCTAATCCTTGACCTTAGACTCTCACTATGCAATATCCATGAACACTATCCAATCCCTACCCCTTTTACATATTCCTAAAATCACTTTTCCTTTACTACTCTTTTGCATCTACAACCAACCAATGAACTACACTCTCACTTGCAATTCCACCCTTCATCACTCTCAAATTCTATGCATGACTCATTCTAGTAAACTCCCGAATGTTTGACACACCTCCACGTCCCTCCTTCGAGACCGACACTCGGGAAGTCATTGACCTTCCGTTTTAACATAAATATCTTTTGACACTCCAACCCTACGGAAAACCGCAATGTCAAAATGGCGTCGTTGCCGGGGAGGGCAATAGGTTGTCATATGTTTTTGTTTACTTTGATCGCATGAATGCTAGATTTGAGAAATGTTAATCCATTCCACTTAATTTTGTTTTGTTTTTACTTGTTTTTGCTACTAACCCAATTGACTACTTCTAGTCAATTGTGGAAATTTTCGTTTCGTTGATCATTTTACTAGGTGAATGCACACGAGAGCAAAAGGAAATCAAGGTTTACTACCCTACATTCCTGAAATTAATAGAGCAACTAGAAGGGAAAATACCCAAGGATCACAAATGGCTTCATCAAGCGCAACAAGAAACCCACAAGGAAGAGGCACAACAGTACCAAATCTACTCCCAGTTCCAATCAATCCGCAAGTACCGATTAACCATGAAGAACCGATTATTGAAGAACCGCAAGCTAACAGAGCAAATAATCAAGAGAACAGTCGTGAAGAGGAATATTACGGGAACCCTCAAGAACCACAAAGATCAATTGCAGATTACATGACTCCGGATTTTAACATGCACAACTCGATCTATGTACCTCCAATGGAGAATGTCAACTTTCACGTGCATCCAACTATTCTCACACTAGTTCAAAACAGTCAATATTCGGGATTACCATCTGAAGATCCCAACGCACACATCACAAGATTTATACGAGCATGTGGGATGTACAAACAAGAAGGCGTTAGCGAGGAAATAGTTCGATTAAAATTATTCCCATTTTCAGTCATAGGAGAGGCAGCACGATGGTTGGAAAGCCAAGACGACAATCATTTCAGAACGTGGCAGCAGTTGCATCGTGAATTCATGAACGAGTTCTTTCCCATTACAAAGACTATGAGGATTAGAAGGCTGATACAGGAATTCAAGCAAGGAAGACTTGAAAGTTTGGGAGAGGCTTGGCGAAGATTTAAAGTTCTTAAAAGGCAATGCCCACAAGATTTGATGCACCCTTGGGACATGATTAGCTCATTCTATGGAGGGTTGACGGATGAAGGAAAGATGTCACTTGACTCATCTTCCAGCGGTGCCTTTGTCTCTCTAACTTTGCAAGAGGCTGAGGAATTAATTGAGAGAATATCTAAAAACACATCCAGTTGGTATGAACGACGAGGAGATCATGGAGGAATTTATGAAGTTGATAATCGAGTGGCAAGTGAGGCAAAAATCGAAGCAATGAATCACAAAATCAAGAAGCTACAGCCTATGGTAGAAAAAATGGAAGGAAAACCCAAGCCTTGTATGGCATTGGCACTTTATTGTAATATCTGTGGAGGACCTCATGACACCAATATTTGTACTTCTACGTCTGCATCTGAACAAATCGAGGCTGTAGACTATCAAAGGAACTCCAACTTCAATGCTTATGGACAAAACCAAAGATCAAACAACAATTGGAAACATGGAGAGGGTTGGAACAATAGCCATAATGACGGATATCAAGCGCAAAGACAATACAATTATGGACAGAAGCCTGCATATGGACAAAATGATAAAAACAGACTGATGTACAATCAAAACCAAGGAAATGGAAATCAAATGACTCAGTTCAGGCCACAATATGACTCTCAACTTGATTTTACTCAACAAAGAAGGGATGACATCCGTGAGGTAGATGAAAGACTTACAAGGACGATCATGGAACTCAAAAATGATCGGGCAAATCTAAAACAAGAAATTACTCAAGAGATTATGCAAGAAATTTCTAGTCTTCGACAAGAGTCTAAGGCTACACTAAAGACAACCGAGAATCAAATCTCTCAGATCGACACTACGGACAACTCCCGAGCAACACTGAAAATAACCCAAAAGAGAGAGTCAACGCTATTGATGCCAAAGAAGAAACACATGAGAAATGTGATCTAATGGATGCTATCTGTGGAACTTGCCAATGTAAGGTAGACAACCAAAGAAACAAGGCTACCTCTTGTAGTCTTAATCTTGAATTAAAAAATGCAAACAGTGCATGCACCATATCAATGAAGGAACGCAAGAAGGAAACCACTTCAGAAGAATGCCTGAAAGAAAAGGAATTACCAAGAGACAACATCAAAAGCTCAAAAGAAAAAGAAGCAGCTCAAAAAGGTAGATTTAAAGCTTTTATTCAGAAATTATTTAATAGCAAAGAATGCCGTGAGTTGTTTGAGAATGACTTTGATGATAATTTTACATGTTTAAGCCAAGAATCTTCGGCTTGTTTGACTGAGGGAAACCCTAGAAAGAAGGGTGACCCTGGAGCTTTATTGATCCCATGTTCTATACAGAACATCCCATGTTCTATACAGAACACAGAACATGGAACCTAGAAACGCTCTTGCTGATCTTGGTGCTTCTATCAATGTCATGTCTTTAAATCTTTTTGAAAAATTGAACCTATCATGTTTGAAATCGACGAGGCTGACTCTACGTTTAGCTGATGGAACCACCCGGTATCCTGAAGGCTTGGCGGAAGATGTTCTAGTAAGAATAGGAAAATTTCTTGTGCCTGTCGATTTTATTGTCTGTAAAATGGGAGATGATGATCCCCATGAATCCTTAATTCTTGGAAGACCATTTCTGGCTACTTGTCGTGCACGAATAGATGTTAGTTCAGGAGAAATCACCCTGAGATTCGAAGGACAAGCCAAGAAGGATGACAAGGAAAAAGCAAAAGAAGGAGCTGATGACGATGAAAGGGCAAAGGTCAAATCAAAAGTGAAACCAAAACCGAAGCGGAGGAACGATAAGCTTACTTGGAAGAACACGTGGGTACCAAAATGCTTCTTACCCACCACCAAGGAATACGGCTGAATTCAAACCTAGGTATAATGCGTCTAGCCAATGACGTAAACCGTGGTGCTACTTGGGAGGCAACCCAAGATTTTAATAAAATGCTTTCTATTATTGCAATACTTTCGTTTTTAATATTTTCGTTCTAATAAATTGCTACAATCATGTGGAACCATGTTTTGAGGACTAATTTGTAGGATTCGAGGCTAAAATTGCTTTGGAAAAACTTAAACTGGATATAGGTATGGAAGGGAAAGCCAAAAATCAGAAGAAAACGATGCAGTAGACCTACACGAGGCTCACACGTGTGTAGCCGTGCGTGGGAATGAAGCAGTAAGCTCCCACGCACGCTCACACGCGTGTTGCCCGGCGTGGGAGCGAGGCAGAGAGCTCCCACGCACAGTCACACGAGTGTGACCGGCGTGGAAGGCCTCTACGGGTTTAAAACCCTTGTTCGGCCATTCCACCATATTTTACTCCCAAAACTTATTTTTCTCTTCTCTTCTCCACGCAAGGACCGGCGTGGAAGGCCTCTACGGGTTTAAAACCCTTGTTCGGCCATTCCACCATATTTTACTCCCAAAACTTATTTTTCTCTTCTCTTCTCCATGCAAGGAAGAACCAAACTCAAGGTTTGAACATACTTTTCACTTTTTACCATTCAAGGAGATTAAAACATCAACTTCAAGGTAATCTTTCATCTTTTTAACTCTTTTTCCTTGAATATTCATGAGTTTGGAAGAGCTTGAATGTGAAATTTAGTCTACCTTGCCTAGCATGATTTTGAATGCTTTTGAATGATTAAGTTGGTCACAATGCTTAATAGAACTATCCTTTGATGTTTTCTTTCATTATTGATGGTTACATTGATGGATTGTTGTATCTTTTTGAACTTCAAGTATGAACACCATTGATGAACAAATGGGTTTGTTAGATTTCTTGTTGAAATTATGAAATTGATGCTTGAATTGATGATTAAACTTGTTATAGAACTATGATATGTCATCAATTTGACTTTTCACATGCTACATTGCCCAAATTGAATTTTCAATTTCAAAACCCTAATTTTTAAATTTGGGGAAGAAGATGAAGTTGACTTTTTGAAATTCTTGACTTTTGTAGTTGACTTCTTATTTGACTATCAAATTGACATATCTTATGATGAATTTATGCATGTGTGTGATAATGGAATGATATTGTTGATATTCTTATGATAGAATTGTCCAAAATATAGGGGAAACTATGGCAAAATTTTCGAAAATTCTTAACCCTATATGTTTAAATTCCATTATTTTGACAAGGAATTTTATACAAATATAATGGTGACTTATTCAAAGACCATGAATCATAATTTCTATAATTTTTAGGATGGGACGCACAAAAGAGATTGCGAAGAAATCGAAACATGATGTAGGAGAATCGAGTCGATCAAGGACACGGCATCACACTACAGCTCAACAGGCTATGCAAGAGCCTCAAGGTCACTACGACACTTGACACCCATTCAACTCGCAACAATAGACAACTACAAAGAAAAGCAGCTTTCTGTTGGCCGTTACTTTGAGGACAATGTTTAAGAGAATTCGGTTGTTTGAATGAGGTAAATGAACTTTTGAGGCACCAACAGCTCCGCTATCTGTTTCAGTGGAGAGGACCCACTTATGCACCTATGACCTATGAATTCTTAGCAACCCTGAACATTAGAAAGGAGGTCAACGATGCAAGAGAGTCCATTTCATTCACTCTTTTCGGCAACCACTACAGTATGTCTGTTAACACTTTAGGTGTTACACTCGGTTTTCATGATGCAACGAGCGTGTCCATGCCTTATTTCAGAGATTTCAAAGATGATTTTGATTCAGATGAAGTTGCTAGACGATACTGGAGAATCATCACAAACAATGCCCCGTACAACTCTTCGAATTTGAAAGCAAAGCTCATCACCCGGAATGCTTTGAAGGCTATCAGATTAGCCTTTGCTATAAATCTCTCTGGCCGAACCACGAATAGAAACAAGGTATACAGGCAGGATTTATTCTACATGTGGTGCATGGAGAATAATGTCGGTATCAACATGGGCGTTCAGGCTAGGAAATGGCTCCAAACCCAGCAAAAGACAAAGATTCAGACTGTGTTTATTGGACCTTTCGTGACTAAACTGTGATATGGGTTGGGCCTACTGAACCAGTTGATGGGCGAGAGATCGGATGGTTGCTCAATTCCTTTTACCGTGGGTGAGTTCTTTGCTGCAGAATTGAGGCTTGGAGATGATGATGCACCTGATTTAAATGATTATGATGATGATGAGGACGAGGAAAAGAATGAGGAGGAAGAAGCTGCACAGGAGCAAGGCTCTATCCCGATGGATTGGACCAAGGGATTTGGATTGTGTGATTGAATATTGCTCTTGTGATGATCTTATTTCTATATCTTGGATCTATGAGTTTGTGTTGATAGATTATCTATTCTTGTCTTTTGATTGTTGTTTTGTTGCGATCTTGTTTGGATTTGACCAATCTGGATGAGAGATTGAGCTCTTGACTCTTTCATGTCTTTGATTAGAGTTAGGATTTGAAGCTTTACACAATCAAAGTTCCTATGGACTTTTTAAGAATAGTAGGATGGTGTGTAGCTTAAGTGTTTGATAAAATGTCTCTTAGAACTTTGGATGCTTGTAGGCACTCCTAAGTCAAAGAAGCCTTAGTACACAAGGTGGAAAAGGACTAAGACAACACACTCTTGAATAGACAATATCCTAGCAATCCTAATCCTTGACCTTAGACTCTCACTATGCAATATCCATGAACACTATACAATTCCTACCCCTTTTACATATTCCTAAAATCACTTTTCCTTTACTACTCTTTTGCATCTACAACCAACCAATGAACTACACTCTCACTTGCAATTCCACCCTTCATCACTCTCAAATTCTATGCATGACTCATTCTAGTAAACTCCCGAATGTTTGACACACCTCCACGTCCCTCCTTCGAGACCGACACTCGGGAAGTCATTGACCTTCCGTTTTAACATAAATATCTTTTGACACTCCAACCCTACGCAAAACCGCAATGTCAAGGTACAACGAGGATCTGAGAGGGTGGGAGCTCCTCCCCCTCGCCCTACCATAGTCCAGTCCGTTCACGAGGTTAAAGACACCATGCCTCCCCCTCCGCCTCTGAAACCTGGAGATCAGCCCGAGATCTTGCCCCTAGGAGGGGTTTCTTCGAAATATTGTCGATACCATCGATCGACTACACACACCACGGAGGAATTTTCTTACCTGCGAAGAGAAATAGAGGCAATGATACAGAAGGGCGCTCCGCCTCCACATAATCAATGGAGGCGACATCCGCGTTCCGACAAGACAGATTCGCGTTCCGACCGAGGAAAATAGCCTGCCTCTGAGGAAGAGGAGGCTAACTGGAAACACAAGCCCGTCTTTAACATGATATTAGGAGGATTGGAAGGGGGAGATTCATCTAGTTCTCGGAAAGCTTGGGCTCGACAATTATATGTGGGAACCATCTACGGTCAAGATGAAAGCCTGAAAAAGGTATGTCGCGAACCCATTTTGTTTACGGATGAGGATTTACCTAGAAGCCAACATCCCCATCGGGATGCATTGGTCATTGCCATGGACGTCCATGGCACGGTAGTCCGAAGAGTCCTAGTGGACACGGGGAGTAGCGTGAACATCTTGTATTTAGAGGTGTTCGAGAGGCTGGGGTTGCTACGCAACAAGCTGGCACCTGTGAAAACACCCTTGGCTGGTTTTACCGGGGACTCAATCGAGTCGGAGGGATCCATACGTCTACTGGTTGAAATATTGGGACCTTTCCCAATCTTCGGAGCATAGAGATGGAATTCGTGGTAGTGAACCTATCCTGCTCTCATAATATGATTCTAGGACGACCCGGACTAGAACTTCTGGGCGCTCTCATTTCCCTTGAGCATCTTTGCATGAAATTCCGAACTCCGAATGGGATAGGAGTCGCTCGATGTGATCAAAAGGCAGCTAGGGACTGTTACTTACAGTCTTGCCAGGAGATTGGAAAAAAGGACCTAAGGGTTCATGCCATTACTAGTCAGGAGGAGTAGCTAAAGAATCTTGACCGACCAGAGCCGGCGGTAGAACTAGAAGAAATTGAGATCGACCCTTTGCACCCTGAGAGATGAGTAAAGATCGGAGTTGGTTTGGCTGAGAAAGTCAAACAGGAGATCATCCAGGAATTACGAAAGTACCAGAAAGTATTCGCGTGGGGCCCTGAGGACATGCCGGGAGTTGATCAGTCGGTCATTTGCCATCGACTGGCCGTCAACCCTAACCACAAACCAGTGATTCAGAAGAAAAGATACCTCTCGGCGGATCGACGAGAGTTCGTTAAAAGGGAGGTAGAAACCCTGATGGCTGCGCAACACATTCGCGAAATAAAGTATCCAGATTGGCTCGCCAACGTGGTGCTCGTACCGAAACCTCCCACTTGGCGGATGTGTGTCGACTACACGGACCTTAATCAAGCTTGCCCGAAGGATCCTTTCCCTTTGCCCCGGATCGACCAACTAGTCGATGAGACAGTTGGTTGCGATTTACTGAGCTTCATGGATGCCTTTCGGGGTTATCATCAAATTTTCATGCATCCTGCTGACGAAGAAAAAACCGCTTTCATCACTCCAGATGGGGTATACTGCCACCGGGTAATGCCTTTTGGCTTAAAAAATGCCGGAGCCACATATACTCGCATGGTAGGACGACTGTTCAAAGAGTTGTTGGGAAAGTCCATGGCGGCCTACGTGGACGACATGCTTGTGAAAAGCAAAGATGAGAAAACCCACGCGGGAGATTTAGCGGCCACCTTCGCCATAATGGAGAAATACAACCTGCGGCTGAATCCGAAGAAGTGCGCCTTCGCGGTACGAGGTGGAAAATTCCTTGGTTACATGGTCACACGGAAAGGAATTGAGCCTAACCCTGAAAAGGTAAAAGCTATACTCGATATGCAGCCTTCCGGGACCTTGAAGGAATTGCAAAGATTGACGGGGCGACTCGCGGCCTTAAACAGGTTCTTGTCCAAATCAGCAGACCGAGCCCTATCCTTTTTTGAAGCCATGAAGAAAAGGGAAGGGTTCCGTTGGACAGAAGAATGCCAGAAGTCGTTCGAGGAGTTAAAAGATTATCTACAGACCCCGCCACTACTATCCACCCTGAAGGAAGGGGAAGTGTTATTTCTCTACCTGGCTGCCTCTCAGAAAGCTGTTAGTTCCGTCTTAATTCGAGAAAAAGAGCGAGTACAACATCCGGTCTACTACGTCAGTCGAGCCTTAAAGGCCTCGGAAAATCGTTACACCCCCTTGGAAAAGGTGGTGTATGCTTTGGTGATCACTGCCCGGAAGCTAGTACCGTATCTCCAGACTCATCCCATCTGAGTCTTAACTGATCAGCCTTTGGCAGGTGTTTTACGAAATCCAAACTCTTCGGGGTGTTTGGTAAAATGGGCCGTAGAGCTCACACAATACGGGATCGAGTATCATCCGCGCCCCTCGGTAAAAGGCCAGGCCTTAGTCGATTCTATAGTGGAACGCACCGCTCAGAGTCTAGAACCCAACACCATTGCGGAGGCGGGATCATGTTGACGACTCCTGAAGGCTTCCGCCTGTACTACTCATTGACATATGAGTTCAAGGTCTCCAACAATGAAGCTGAGTATGAGGCCGTGATAGGAGGGTTGCGGATCGCAAAATCCCTTAAAGCCCAGAGGATCCAGATAAAGACCGACTCTCGCCTAGTGGTCGGGCAAGTAACCGGAACATGTGAGGCAAAAAACGAAAGACTCGGTCAATATAAAACAGTCACTGAGGGACTCCTGAGTGAATTTGGGGCTTACGAGTTAGAACATGTGCCTCGCACTAAGAACACGGAAGCTGATATTCTGTCCAAAATGGCCTTAGGAGGAATACCGGATCGTCTCGTGAAGATCTGTCAGAACGAATGAATCCTGCTACCCAGCATAGAGCAGAAGGTCGCTCCAAAAGACATTTGTATGACTGAGGAATTGAATCCCGAGAAGCATCCGGGAGTATTCTGGATGGAAGAAATTCGCAGATATAAGGAAAAAGGGGATCTCCCTAATGACCCGGCCGAAGCAGCAAAAATTCAGAGACGGTCACCCGCCTATGTGTTGATAGACGGACACATGTACAAGAAGTCATTTGGAGGACCATTGTTAAGATGCCTATTCCCTTCTGAGGCAAACCAGGTCATTGAGGAGGCACATCGAGGAATTTGCTCGACACATCAAGGGGCCCATACGCTAGCCCGCAAGATAGTGTTACAAGGATACTGTTGGCCTACTATGGTCAAGGACTGTATCAACCAAGTCGCTAGATGCGCGATATGCCAGTCTCTCGCCAAGAAAAACACTCGGCCTGCCTCCTTTTACACTCCAATCACGGCAGCTATCCCCTTTGCTAAATGGGGAGTTGACATCGTGGGACCACTGCCTCAAGTACCGGGACGGCTACGATTTTGTGTAGTGGCCGTAGACTACTTCACCAAATGGGTAAAAGCTGAGCCCTTAGCAACTATCACCGAGTTCCAATGTCGCAAGTTCCTATGGAGAAAGGTTATTTGTCGATTCAGACTCCTGGAGCACCTAGTCAGTGATAATGGAAGACAATTTGATTGCCAGCCTTTTAGAGATTTTTGCCAACAATATGGAATACGACACACCAAGGTCTCCGTAGCTTACCCCCAAGCCAATGGGCAGGTTGAGAATGTTGATCGAACCATTGTGGATGGAATCCAAAGAAAGTTACGTGACTTGGGAGGAACTTGGGTTGATGAGTTAGATCGAGTCTTGTGGGCATACCGAACGACTCTTCGGAGGGCAACCGGGGAAACCCCATTCTCTTTGACTTATGGTTTTGAGGCTAAAGTACCTACCGAAATTACTACCCCAACCCTTCGGGTGCAAGTGGAGAAAAACTTCCTTGAGGAAAGGAGGGACGCGGCATACGGACGAATGGCTGAATATCAGCAGTCGGTGAAACGCTATTATGATAAAAGAGTGAAGGAAAAGAAGTTTCAGGAAGGGGGTTTGGTTTTAAGAGATCGGAACGCCAGTCAACCTAATCAAGGCGGAAAATTTGCAATCAAGTGGGAAGGTCCTTATCGGATTCGAGAAGTCATTCATCCGGGAACATATGGTTTGGAGACCCCGGAGGGTCAGGCTGTGGAAAGGAAATGGAACGCGATACACTTGAAGAAGTTCTTTCATTAGAAGGTTAGGCTTTTAAAAGATTGTAATGAAAATCATGAGTTTGAATAGAATGATCTCTTTTGAGATATCCTACTTTGCCGATATGAGTCTGGCAGTCTGTCTGCCTCTGAGTGAGTTAGGTTGAGATAACCTAAGTCTCATTTCGATCTTCGGATCCTTATGAGTCTGGTAGTCTATCTGCCTTTGAGTGAGTTAGTTTGAGATAACCTAAGTCTCATTTCGATCTTCGGATCCTTATGAGTCTGGCAGTCTGTCTGCCTTTGAGTGAGTTAGGTTGAGATAACCTAAGTCTCATTTCCATCTTCGGATCCTTATGAGTCTGGCAGTCTGTCTGCCTCTGAGTGAGTTAAGTTGAGATAACCTAAGTCTCATTTTGATCTTCGGATCGCCTTTGGGTTGGGTAGTTTATCTGTTGTGAGGTAGGTTGAGAAAACCTGCCAGACGAGTCCGGGACTCGGGACAACCTAAGTCTCATTTCGATCTTCGGATCCTTATGAGTCTGGCAGTCTGTCTGCCTCTGAGTGAGTTAAGTTGAGATAACCTAAGTCTCATTTCGATCTGCGGATCCTTATTAGTCTGGCAGTCTGTCTGCCTTTGAGTGAGTTAGTTTGAGATAACCTAAGTCTCATTTCGATCTTCGGATCCTTATGAGTCTGGTAGTCTATCTGTCTTTGAGTGAGTTAGGTTGAGATAACCTAAGTCTCATTTTGATCTTCGGATCCTTATGAGTCTGGCAGTCTGTCCGCCTTTGAGTGAGTTAGGTTGAGATAACCTAAGTCTCATTTCGATCTTCGGATCCTTATGAGTCTGGCAGTCTGTCTGCCTCTGGGTGAGTTAAGTTGAGATAACCTAAGTCTCATTTCGATCTTCGGACCGCCTTTGGGTTGGGCAGTTTATCTGTTGTGAGGTAGGTTGAGAAAACCTGCCAGACGAGTCCTCGATTGAGGGACTCGGGATTTATGAGTTGGACAATTTACCTACCACGAGTTAGGTTGAGAAAACCTGCCAGACGAGTCCTCGACTGAGGGACTCAGGACATATGGGTTAGGCAGTTTATCTGCTGTGAGGTAGGTTGAGAAAACCTTCTAGACGAGTCCTCGACTGAGGGACTCGGGACATATGAGTTAGGTAGTTTATCTACTGTGAGGTAGGTTGAGAAAACCTTCTAGACGAGTCCTCGGCTGAGGGACTCGGGACATGACCGTTCCTTATCATTTTTTAAGATCCGCTGGAGGAATCATCAATCGGAGATAAGAAGCGAAGGAAAGACAAAATGAAGCTAAAGCAAATGAACTGGAAAGGAAAGCGGTTGTTCGTTCAAAACATAAAAGGCCTGAGATAGTCAAAAGAGGCCTGCCAAAAAAAAAAAAGTTCAAATAAAACAAAAACGCAGCGAATATTTTTTAAGCCTCCAAGTTGCCACCATCTGTCTCCCCTTCTGTTGAGCCAGTAAGGGGAGGGTCGCTGGAGCTTCCATGGAGGCGAGAGCGTTGCACTAGGCCGCCTTCTGCCGGCTCCTCCTCCTCTGATATGTTGAGCATTGAAGGCACATGATTACGATCCATTCCAGCCAGAGCAGTCAAGTTAGCAGCAGAATTCAGATATGAGGAATCCATCGGAATTTGCCCGCCACTTGAGTTCTCCGGAGTGACCCTGTCGGTTTCTCCTGCCCCCTGTTGACGTACGGGGGTAGCAGGAATGCGAGAAGGGAGCTCGGCTAGTGGTGCTGGAAGGCCCCATGTCACTGGGTCAAAAGTCGGATCCCTCTCCAGGAGAACCGGGTAGATGTCACGTTGCATGTCCAAGGACCCCATGTGGTAATCCTCCTCCCCTAGGTCCGTCGGATAGAGTCGGCCCTCATCAGAACTTAGCCACTCCATAGCCAGCAGCTTTAGCCTTGAGCGAACGTTGGCCACCACGTCCTCCTCAAAGGCTCGAGAAGACTTATAAGTAGCCACGGCTAAGTCCGCAGCCTTAACACTCTTCTTCTTCTCCGCCTCCAGCTCCGACTCCAGTTGACCCACTCGGAGTGTCGAGTCGTCCAGTTCTTTCTCCCGCTTTTGAAGGTCGGCCCGTAGAATTGGCACCAATTCCGCATCCGCCAGGAGATGACTCATTCTCTTCCGCATTTCAGACTGGACAGCCAGAGCCTGCCATGTAACGAAAAAGTAGGGAGAACAATATAAAATCCATGGAAGAACTTTTCGACATAAGTTTGTAGCTTACCCGGTATAAGTAGCGAGAGACACCCTCGAAGACTTTCATAGTGAGCTGCGCCCTTGGGAAGGATAACTTTATCCAGCCAGTCATGCACTAGAAAAGCACCCTGGACGATGCCATCGTTGGCATCGATTTCAAGGCCGACAGCCACCCTCTTGGCTGAAGGGGTTGGCAGAGAAGTGTCGGCAGGGCGTTTTGAGCCGGAAGTGGAGGCAGGAGGAGGTAGAGCCCGGCGAGTCTGGCGACTGCGCAGGGGTTCTGTAGAACGAGTGGGGGAGTCGTGAACAACAATCGGGTTGGAGGAGACAGCGCGGCTCCAAGAGCGCTCTTTCAGTGCAGCGTGATGGCTAGACATTTCTGAGGAGAGAGAGGGAGTGGCAGAGTCGCCGGAAAGGGTTTCGTTACCTGCTTCTTCACCTTCTTCCTCTGTTCCTTCCTCTTCCTCAGGATCTACGAACAAATATATTAAAAAGTAAGCAATAAAGAGAGAATTTTAAAGATGGATGACTCATCACCTGGAAGGGCTGCCCCGGCAGGAAGAAGTCCGGTTGCTTTAAGGGCCTTTAGGTTCAACCATACCCTGACTTAAAGCTCACCCAAGTCTTTCAGAACTTTCATCCCATCCGTCGTCTTTTGGTTGGGAGGAGGTTTTTTGAGGCATTTGAAAAAAGAGGGTTCCCAGGTCAAGGGAAAGTCAAAGGCATGATTGGAGGGAGATGGCCACACAAATAGAAAAAGGGGTTTCCACCCTTTGAGAGAGTCGACCATGATGGCATATAAAACCGACTGGGTAGACCAGGCGGTCGGAAGAGGAGAAAATACACTAGAGTCTGGGTATCAGTCTGAGTATCCAAAACGTTATAATTCCGAATCCTCTTTAATCAGACCCTAAGTCGGAAAGACACTGGAGGCGGTCCTACCTAACGTGACGTACTACTTAGCTTTCAGCCATTGGTTGAACAAAAGACCCAGTCGGACAGACGGAAGTCAGACCCGGACAATCGGTCGGGAAGAGAAGCCGACTAATAGAGTGTATCAAACGGTCGGATAACTCCAAAGGACTCTGGAAAGGACTCGGAATATGGAGGAAATCTGGCAGCCGTTATGAGAAACCGTCGCCATTACCGCGAAGCCTTTTAATGATTATTATGTGCCTTTATTACATTAATTATATCAATAAATATGTAACCGCTCAGGCGGGAAGTATATGTAGCCCAACGGGAACTTGAATGAGCAGATCGAAATTTTGGGAAAAAGAGAAAACACTTATTTTTATTAGAAAACCCTAAATCCTTGTAATTTTCCGGTAGTGTTGGCCCGCCGGCCGATCGCCTGAAGATCGGGAAACCATCACTGGCGCCGTCTGTGGGGATCGAAGAACAAAAAGTACTGTGTCTCTGGCAAAGCAATGCGAACGACGAGCAAAGCAGTTAGTGCGGGGGGACGACCTCGTTCTAACGATTTGCGGGAACAATTGGGCCGAACTAATGGCCGTGATTTGCGAGAACAACTGACGGCTAGGTCTAATAGTCCAGACCTGAGAGAACAGATATCTGGACATCTCAATGGAGCACCTGCCGGGGGAGGAACTGATTTAAGAGAGCAGTTGGGGCGACCCAACGGTCAAGATTTGAGAGGACGCTTGAGTCGGCAGACCTCCCGGAACTCTGGAGAATCCCGCCCAGAAACGGTAGGTAATCGGCCTTCGCCCGGAGAGTTGGAACAGATCGTAGTACAAGTGATCAATGAGGTTGAGAGGCGAAGGGGTGAGAACCGAGGCACTAACAACCAAACTGAGCCTATTAGACCAACAAGGGAAGGAACTACGAATCCGCAAGCTACTGAGCAAGAAGGGCGTAACAGAGAAGAGCACCCGACACTCCGTCGAGAAGACGGTAGGCGTCGAGAAGTCGCTCGGTCCGTGATGGATCGTTTGAGCGATTCCCATGGGAACCCAGTGCAAAACCCACCTCGCGGGAATCCGGACCGACCGAATGGTAATCGACAGGAACGGCGGGCTGCGGCCGCCTGGAGGAGGGTGCGAGCCGCGGTCTCTGAGAGTAGTGCTGAATCCCCGGTGGAACCCAAATATCGTCATAGTCAGATGGAGGGCTTTGAGAAAAGGCTCCAAAATCTGCAAGATCAATTTGAGGGTAAGATCAGACCCTCTGTTGAAAATCTTTTAACCTCTTCGCCCTTCGTGGACGAAATCATGGCTTACCGGGCCCCTTCGGATCTAAAAATTCCGGAGCATGCTACATTTGATGGGATGGGCGATCCGCGAGAACACTTAGTCAGTTACCAAGCCAAAATGCAAGTTTTGGGGGTAGAAGAGCCACTCATGTGTAAAGCCTTTCTGCCGACCCTTAAGGGGCTTGCTCAGAAGTGGTTTTTAGCCTTACCGAGTCGGTCCATTCGTTGCTTCAATGACTTGGCCGATCGATTCCTCACTCATTATGCCGTAAATATCAAACCGCAACGCAATCTTACCCACCTGAGTGGAATCAGCCAGGACGAGGGTGAGGCTTTGAAAACATACTTAACCCGCTGGCAAAAGGAAGTCCAAACTATCGAAGGGCTAGACGAACAGGTAGCCATCACTTTCTTCATGGAGTCGCTTCGTGCGGGTAAGCTATTCATGGATCTTCATAATGATCGCCCGAAGACTTATGTGGAAGCTATGCAAAGAGCCAGTCGGCAAGCAGATACAGAGGAGGCGGTGAGACAAAAGCGGCAGCGAGAAGCTGCCGGATCTAACGCTAAACGATCACGATCCGATACTCGGGGCCGGACGGAATCTGAACGTTCCGGTCGCACTGAGATCCGTCGAGGAACTGAAAGAGTGGGGGCTCCACCTCCTCGACCTTCCATGGCACAACCTGTGCATGAGGTCAAAGATAATTTGCCGCCTCCCCCACCTTTGAAACCCGGAGACCAACCTGAGGTTGTACCTTCGGGAGGAGCTCCGGCTAAATATTGCCGGTATCATCGGTCGACCACGCATACCACCGAAGAATGCTATTACCTAAAGAAGGAAATAGAGGCCATGATTCAGAAGGGCGCTCCGCCCCCGCCTAATCAATGGAGGCGACCTCCGCGATCCGATAAGACGGACTCGCGGTCTGATCGAGGGAAGCAGCCTGCCTCTGAGGAAGAGGAGGTCAACTGGAAACACAAACCCGTTATCAATATGATAGTGGGAGGCCCGGAAGGTGGAGATTCTTCCGGATCCCGGAAGGCTTGGGCTCGGCAACTATACGTCGGAACCATTTACGGCCGGGACGATAGTCTGAAGAAGGTATGTCGAGAACCTATTCTCTTCACTGATGATGATTTACCGCGGAGCCAACATCCCCATCGGGATGCTTTGGTTATCGCTATGGACGTCCATGGGACGGTCGTTCGGAGAGTTTTGGTAGACACCGGAAGTAGTGTAAATATCCTATACCTAGAAGTGTTTGAGAGGTTGGGATTGCAACGTAGCAAGCTAACGCCTGTAAAAACACCTTTGGCCGGTTTCACCGGGGACTCGATCGAGTCCGAAGGCTCCATACGCCTGCCGGTCGAAATTGGATCTTTTCCGAATTTGCGAAGCATAGATATGGAGTTTGTGGTGGTCAATCTATCCTGCTCTCACAACATGATTTTGGGACGACCTGGACTAGAAGATCTGGGTGCCCTTATCTCCATAGAGCACCTTTGCTTAAAGTTTCGGACTCCCAATGGGATTGGGGTCGCCCGGTGTGACCAGAAGGCGGCTCGAGATTGTTATCTGCAATCCTGCCGGAAAATAGGAAAGGAAGACCTAAGGGTTCATTCCATCACCAGTCGGGAAGAACAGACAAAAAACCTTGACCGCCCTGAGCCGGCGGTAGAGTTAGAAGAAGTCGGGATTGATCCCGCCCGCCCTGAGAGAAGGGTGAGGATTGGAACGGGCTTGGCTGAGAAAGTCAAGCAAGAAATCGTTTTGGAATTACAGAAATACCAGAAGGTATTCGCCTGGGGACCCGAGGATATGCCCGGTGTCGATCCGTCGGTAATTTGCCACCGGTTAGCAGTCGATCCTAATCACAAACCTGTTATCCAGAAGAAGAGATACCTCTCTGCAGATCGACGCGATTTCGTTAAAAAGGAGGTGGATACCCTGATGGCCGCAAAACACATTCGAGAGGTAAAATACCCCGACTGGCTCGCCAACGTGGTGCTTGTACCTAAGCCCCCCGCTTGGCGAATGTGCGTGGACTACACAGATCTCAATCAGGCTTGCCCAAAAGATCCTTTCCCGTTACCCAGGATTGACCAGTTGGTAGATGAGATAGCTGGATGTGATTTGTTGAGCTTTATGGATGCCTTTCGGGGGTATCACCAAATCTTTATGCACCCCGTGGATGAGGAGAAGACTGCCTTCATTACCCCGGACGGGGTATATTGCTACCGAGTGATGCCTTTCGGTTTAAAAAACGCCGGAGCTACCTACACTCGAATGGTAGGTCGCTTGTTCAAAGATTTGTTGGGAAAATCCATGGCCGCATATGTAGATGACATGCTTGTGAAAAGCAAAGACGAAAAGACCCATGCGAAGGACTTGGCAGCTACCTTCGCCATAATGGAGAAATATAACTTGCGTTTGAATCCAAAAAAGTGCGCCTTTGCGGTACGTGGAGGAAAATTCCTTGGATACATGGTGACTCGGAAAGGAATCGAGCCTAACCCTGAAAAGGTGAAGGCCATCCTTGACATGCAGCCTCCGGGGACGTTAAAAGAATTGCAAAGGTTGACGGGGCGACTCGCGGCCCTGAACAGGTTCCTGTCTAAATCTGCAGACCGAGCTCTACCCTTTTTCGAAGCTATGAAAAAGAGGGAAGGGTTTCGGTGGACAGAAGAATGTCAGAAGTCGTTCGAGGCATTGAAGGATTACCTACAGACTCCACCATTGCTATCCACCCCGAAGGAAGGAGAGATACTATATCTCTACTTAGCTGCCTCCCAGAAGGCTGTTAGTTCTGTGCTAATCCGAGAGGAAGAACGGGTACAACATCCGGTGTATTACGTCAGTAGGGCCTTAAAGGCCTCCGAAATCCGATACACTCCCTTGGAAAAGGTGGTGTACGCTCTAGTGATCACCGCCCGGAAGCTAGTACCTTACCTTCAGGCTCATCCCATCCGAGTTCTGACCGACCAACCCCTAGGAGGAGTCTTGCGAAATCCTAACTCTTCGGGGCGTCTGGTGAAATGGGCCGTGGAGCTCACTCAATATGGAATCGAATATCACCCTCGTCCTTCGATTAAAGGCCAAGCCTTGGCTGACTTCATAGTGGAGTGCACCGCTCATAGCCCCGAACCTAGCACCAAGACCCCTGAGGAAGGGGATTGGTGGGAAATGCACGCTGATGGAGCTGCCAGCCAACATCATTGCGGAGGAGGAATCATGTTGACGACTCCTGAAGGGTTCCGCCTATACTACTCGCTCACATACGAGTTTACGGTTTCGAACAATGAGGCCGAGTATGAGGCCATAATAGGAGGTTTGCATGTAGCCAAAGCCCTGAAAGTCCAGAAGATCCGGATTAAGACTGATTCTCGCTTAGTAGTCGGACAGGTGACGGGGACTTGTGAGACCAAAAACGAAAGACTCGGCCGATATAAGAAAGTCACTGAGGGACTCCTGGGCGAGTTCGAAGCTTATGAGCTGGATCATGTAGCTCGCGCCGAGAATACTGAGGCTGATATCCTGTCCAAGATGGCCCTAGGCGGAATACCCGACCACCTTCTTCGAATTTGCCAAAACGAGCGGATTCTGCTACCTAGTATCGAACCAAAAGTTATCCCAGAGGAGGTATGCGTCACGAAGGAGTTGAACCCTGATGAACATCCTGAAGTATTTTGGATGGAAGAGATTCGCCAATACAAAGAAAAGGGAGATCTTCCTGACAACCCCGCTGAGGCTGCGAAGATTCAAAGACGGTCTTCTGCGTATGTGATAATAGATGGCCACATGTACAAAAAATCCTTCGGGGGACCATTATTAAGGTGCTTACATCCCGCCGAAGCAGATCAGGTTATGGAAAAGGCGCACCGAGGAATCTGCTCGGCTCATCAAGGGGCTCATACCCTCGCACGCAAAATAGTGTTACAAGGATACTATTGGCCCACCATGGTCAAGGACTGCATTGGCCGAGTAGCCAGATGTGCGGTTTGCCAGTCCTTTGCTAAAAAGGATACTCGACCAGCCTCCTTCTATACTCCGATCACTGTCGCTATTCCCTTTGCTAAATGGGGAATTGATATTGTCGGACCGCTGCCCCAAGCTCCCGGGCGGGTGCGCTTTTGTGTGGTGGCCGTGGACTATTTCACAAAATGGGTGGAAGCCGAGCCTCTGGCCACCATCACCGAGTTTTAATGCCGGAAGTTCCTGTGGAAAAGGGTCATTTGCCGATTCGGACTTCCCGAGCACTTGGTCAGTGATAATGGTAGGCAGTTTGACTGCCGGCCCTTCAGTGATTTCTGTCAGCAATACGGAATACGACACACCAAGGTGTCGGTAGCCTATCCTCAGGCCAATGGACAAGTTGAGAACGTCAATCGAACTATCGTAGATGGAATCCGAAGAAAGTTAAGTGATCTGGGAGGAACATGGGTCGACGAACTTGACCGAGTCCTATGGGCATATCGAACGACTCCACGAAGAGCAACCGGGGAAACTCCGTTTTCCCTCACTTATGGCTTCGAAGCCAAAGTACCGGCTGAGATTACTACTCCCACCTTACGGGTGTTACAATATAATGATGTCGAAAATGAAGAAAGTCTACAAATAGAAAAGAACTTCCTTGAGGAAAGGAGGGACGCAGCGTACGGGCGAATGGCCGAGTATCAGCAGTCGGTGAAACGCTACTATGACAAGAGAGTCAAGGAGAAGAAATTTCAGGAGGGAGACTTGGTCCTCAGGGATCGAGATGCCAGCCAACCCAATCAGGGAGGAAAGTTTGCGGTTAAATGGGAAGGTCCTTACCGGATTCGAGAAGTCATCCGCCCAGGAACTTACTGACTAGAGACTCCGGATGGTCAGGCCGTCGAGAGGAAATGGAATGCGATACACTTGAAGAAATTCTTTCAGTAGAAGGTTAGGCCTTTAAAAGTTGTAATGAGAATTTCCAGAGATTTGAATAGAAGTAACTTTACCCTTTTTGATATATCTTGCATCGACCTCCGGGTCCTTATAAGTCTGGCAGTCCGTCTGCCTTTGAGTGAGTTAGGTTGAGATAACCTAAGTCTTATATCGGCCTCCGGGTCCTTATAAGTCTGGCAGCCCGTCTGCCTTTGAGTGAGTTAGGTTGAGATAACCTAAGTCTTATATCGGCCTCCGGGTCCTTATAAGTCTGGCAGTCCGTCTGCCTCTGAGTAAGTTAGGTTGAGATAACCTAAGTCTTATATCGGCCTCCGGGTCCTTATAAGTCTGGCAGTCCGTCTGCCTCTGAGTGAGTTAGGTTGAGATAACCTAAGTCTTATATCGACCTCCGGGTCCTTATAAGTCCGGCAGTCCGTCTGCCTTTGAGTGAGTTAGGTTGAGATAACCTAAGTCTTATATCGACCTCCGGGTCCTTATAAGTCTGGTAGTTCGTCTGCCTTTGAGTGAGTTAGGTTGAGATAACCTAAATCTTATCTTGACCTCCGGGTCCTTATAAGTCCGGCAGTCCGTCTGCCTTTGAGTAAGTTAGGTTGAGATAACCTAAGTCTTGTATCGGCCTCCGGGTCCTTATAAGTCTGGCAGTCCGTCTGCCTTTGAGTGAGTTAGGTTGAGATAACCTAAGCCTTATATCGACTACCGGGGTCTGTAAAGTTGGGCGATTTTCGCCTCAAAAGGTTGAGAAAACCTGTGAACGAGTCCTCGACTGAGGGACTCGGAGTTTGTAAAGATTGGGCAACTTTTGCCTTAAAAGGTTGAGAAAACCTATGGACGAGTCCTCGACTGAGGGACTCGGAGTCTGCAAAGTTGGGCGATCTTCGCCTTAAACGGTTGAGAAAACCTGTGAACGAGTCCTCGACTGAGGGACTCGGAGTTGGCAAAGGGCGGTTTTGCCTAAGGATCGAGAAAATCAATGAAGGAGTCTGCGGTTGGATGACTAAAAGTTTCAGCGAAGGTTTGTAAAGCACAAAGGGAAACGAAGAAGGGCAAAAGGAAAAAGTTTGCAATATGAAAGGAGAAATTGTTCAGAGCATAAAGGCCTAAAAAGAGGAGGCCTTGTTACAAAACTTAAAAACAAAAAACAAAAAACGCAGCGAATATTTTTTTTAAGCTCCCGAGTTGCCGCCAACTGTCTCCCCCTCCGTTGGACCAGTAGGGGGAGGGTCATTGGTGCCACTCGAGAGTCGTGAGCGGTGTACTAAGCTTCCCTCAGCCGACTCTTCTTCCTCAGTTTACCGATGATGATTTACCCCGGAGCCACATCCCCATCGGGATGCTCTGGTCATTGCTATGGACGTCCAGGGACGGTCGTTCGGAGAGTCCTGGTAGATACCGGAAGTAGTGTAAATATCCTATACCTAGAAGTGTTCGAGAGGTTGGGATTGCAACGAAGCAAGCTAACGCCTGTAAAGACACCTTGGCCGGTTTCACCGGGGACTCGATCGAGTCAGAAGGCTCTATACGCCTCCGGTGAAATTGGGTCTTCCCGAATCTGCGAAGCATAGATATGGAGTTTGTGGTGGTCAATCTATCCTGCTCTCACAATATGATTTTGGGACGACCGGGTTAGAAGATCTGGGTGCCCTCATCTCCATAGAACACCTTTGCTTAAAGTTTCGAACTCCCAATGGGATTGGGGTCGCCCGGTGTGACCAGAAGGCGGCTCGAGATTGCTATTTGCAATCTTGCCGGAAAATAGGGAAAGAAGACCTAAGGGTTCATTCCATCACCAGTCGGGAAGAACAGACAAAAAACCTTGACCGCCCCGAGCCGGCGGTAGAGTTAGAGGAATTGAGATTGATCCCGCTCGCCCTGAGAGACGGGTAAGGATCGGAACAGGCTTGGCTGAGAAAGTCAAGCAAGAAATCATTCTGGAACTCAGAAATACCAGAAGAGTTTCGCCTGGGGACCGAGGATATGCCCGGTGTCGATCGGTCGGTAATTTGCCACCGGTTAGCAGTCGATCCTAATCACAAACCTGTTATCCAGAAGAAAAGATACCTCTCTGCAGATCGACGTGATTTCGTTAAAAAGGAGGTAGATACCTGATGGCCCGCACACATGGAGAGTAAAATACCCGACTGGCTCGCCAAGTGGTGCTTGTACCTAAGCCCCCCTTGGCGAATGTGCGTGACTACACGGATCTCAATCAGGCTTGCCCAAAAGATCCTTTCCGTTACCCAGGATTGATCACATTGGTAGATGAGACAGCGGATGTGATCTGTTGAGCTTTATGGATGCCTTTCGGGGTATCACCAAATCTTTATGCATCCCGTGGAGAGGAGAAGACTGCCTTCATTACCCCGGACGGGGTATATTGCTACCGAGTAATGCCTTTCGGGTTAAAAAACGCCGGAGCTACCTATACTCGAATGGTAGGTCGTTGTTCAAAGATTTACTGGAAAATCATGGCCGCATATGTAGATGACATGCTTGTGAAAAGCAAGGACGAAAGAACCCAGCGAAGGATTTGGCGCTACCTTCGCCATAATGGAGAAATATAACTTGCGTCTGAACCAAAAAGTGGCCTTTGCGGTGCGAGGAGGAAAATTCCTTGGATACATGGTAACTCGAAAGGAATCGAGCCTAACCCTGAAAAGGTGAAGGCTATTCTTGAATGCAGCCTCCGGGACGTAAAGAATTGCAAAGGTTAACGGGACGACTCGCGGCCCTAAACAGGTTCCTGTCTAAATCGCGACGAGCTCTACCCTTTTTCGAAGCTATGAAAAAAGGGAAGGGTTTCGATGGACAGAAGATGTCAGAAGTCGTTCGAGGAGTTGAAGGATTACCTGCAGACTCCACCATTGCTATCACCCCAAAAGAAGGAGAGGTACTATATCTTTACTTAGCTGCCTCCCAGAAAGCTGTTAGCTCTGTGTTAATCCGAGAGGAAGAACGGGTACAACATCCGGTCTACTATGTCAGCAGGGCCCTGAAGGCCTCCGAAATCCGATACACTCCCTTGGAAAAGGTGGTGTACGCTTTAGTCATCACAGCTCGGAAGTTAGTACCTTACCTTCAGGCTCATCCCATCCGAGTTCTGACTGACCAACCCCTGGGGGAGTCTTGCGAAATCCTAACTCTTCGGGCGCCTGGTGAAATGGGCCGTGGAGCTCACTCAATATGGAATCGAGTATCACCCTCGTCCTTCGATTAAAGGCCAAGCCTTGGCTGATTTCATAGTAGAATGTACCGCTCATAGCCCCGAACCTAGCACCAAGACCCCTGAGGAAGGGGATTGGTGGGAAATGCATGCTGATGGGCTGCCAGCCAACATCATTGCGGAGGAGGAATCATGTTGACGACTCCTGAAGGATTTCGTCTGTATTACTCGCTCACATACGAGTTTACAGTTTCGAATAATGAGGCCGAGTAGAGGCCATAATAGGAGGTTTGCGTGTAGCCAAAGCCCTGAAAGTCCAGAAGATCCGGATTAAGACCGATTCTCGTTTAGCAGTCGGACAGGTGACGGGACTTGTGAACCAAGAATGAGAGACTCGGCCGATATAAGAAAGTCACTGAGGGACTCTTAGGCGAGTTCGAGGCTTACGAGCTGGAGCACGTACCTCGCGCTGAAAATACTGAGGCTGAATCCTGTCTAAAATGGCTTTGGGGAATACCCGACCACCTTCTTCGAATTTGCCAAAACGAACGAATTCTTCTACCCAGTATAGAACCAAGGTTATCCCGGAGATGTATGTGTCACGCAGGATGAACCCTGAGGAACATCCTGAGGTATTTTGGATGGAAGAAATTCGCCATACAAAGCCAGGCGGTCGGAAGAGGAGAAAATACACTAGAGTCTGGTATCAGTCTGAGTATCCAAAACGCTTATAATTCCGAATCCTCTTAATCGGACCCTAAGTCGAGAAGACACTGGAGGCGGTCCTACACTAACGTGAGTACTACTTAGCTCTCAGCCATTGGTTGAACAAAAGACCCAGTCGGACAGACGGAAGTCGACCCGGACAAGTCGGTCGGGAAGAGAGAGCCGACTAATAGAGTGTATCAAACGGTCGGATAACTCCAAAGGACTCTGGAAAAGACTCGAATATGGAGGAATCTGGCAGCCGTTAGTGAGAAACCGTCCCATTACCCGGAAGCCTTTAAATTATTATGGCCTTTATTGACATTAATTATACCAATAAATATGTAACCGCTCAGGCGGGAAGTATATGTACCCAACGGAACTTGAATGAGCAGATCGAAATTTTGGAAAGAAGAAACACTTATTTTTATAGAAAACCCTAAATCCTTGTAATTTTCCGGTAGTGTTGGCCCGCCGGCCGATCGCCTGAAGATCGGAAACCATCACTGGCGCCGTCGTGTGGGATCGAAGAACAAAAAGTACTGTGTCTCGGCAAAGCAATGCGAACGACGAGCAAACAGTTAGTGCGGGGGGACGACCTCGTTCTAACGATTTGCGGAACAATTGGGCCGAACTAATGGCCGCGATTTGCGAGAACAACTGACGGCTAGGTCTAACAGTCCAGACCTGAGAGAACAATATCCGGACATCCAATGGAGCACCTGCCGGGGAGGGAACTGATTTAAGAGAGCAGTTGGGCGACCCAACGGTCAAGATTTGGAGGACGTTGAGTCGGCAGACCTCCCGGAACTCTGGAGAATCCCGCCCAGACGGTAGGTAACCGGCCTTCACCCGGAGAGTTGGAACAGATCGTAGTACAAGTGATCAATGAGGTTGAGAGGCGAAGGGGTGAGAATCGAGGCACTAACAACAGACTGAGCCTATTAGACCAACAAGGGAAGGAACTACGAATCCGCAAGCTACTGAAAGAAGGGCGTAACAGAGAGAGCACCCGACCTCCGTCGGAGACGTAGGCGTCGAGAAGTCGCTCGATCCGTGATGGATCGTTTGAGCGATTCCCATGGCGAACCCGTTACAAAATCCACCTCGCGGGAATCCGGACCGACCGAATGGTAATCGCCAGGAACGACGGGCTGCGGCCGCCTGGCGGAGGGTGCGAGCCGCGGTATCTGAGAGTAGCGCTGAATCCCGGTGGAACCTAAATATCGTCATAGTCAGATGGAGGGCTTTGAGAAAAGGCTCCAAAATCTGCAAGATCAATTTGAGGGTAAGATCAGACCCTCTGTTGAAAATCTTTTAACCTCTTCGCCCTTCGTGGACGAAATCATGGCTTACCGGGCCCCTTCGGATCTAAAAATTCCGGAGCATGCTACATTTGATGGGATGGGCGATCCGCGAGAACACTTAGTCAGTTACCAAGCCAAAATGCAAGTTTTGGGGTAGAAGAGCCGCTCATGTGTAAAGCCTTTCTGCCGACCCTTAAGGGACTCGCTCAGAAAGTGGTTTCTAGCCTTACCGAGTCGGTCCATTCGTTGCTTCAATGACTTGGCTGACGATTCCTCACTCATTACTGCGTGAAATATCAAACCGCAACGCAATCTTACCCACCTGAGTGGAATCAGCCAAGACGAGGGTGAGGCTTTGAAAACATACTTAACCCGCTGGCAAAAGGAAGTCCAAACTATTGAAGGGCTGGACGAGCAGGTGCCATCACTTTCTTCATGGAGTCGCTTCGTGCGGTAAGCTATTCATGGATCTTCACAATGACCGCCCGAAGACTTATGTGGAAGCTATGCAAAGAGCCAGTCGGCAAGCAGACACCGAGGAGGCAGTTAGACAAAAGCGGCAGCGAGAAGCTGCCGGATCTAACGCTAAACGATCACGATCCGATACTCGGGGCGGACGGAATCTGAACGTTCCGGTCGTGCCGAGATCCGTCGAGGAACTGAAAGGGTGGGGGCTCCGCCTCCTCGACCCTCCGTGGCACAACCTGTGCATGAGGTCAAAGATAATCTGCCGCCTCCCCCACCTTTAAACCCGGAGATCAACCTGAGGTTTTACCTTCGGGAGGAGCTCCGGCTAAATATTGCCGGTATCATCGGTCGACCACGCATACCACTGAAGAATGCTATTACTTAAAGAAGGAAATAGAGGCCATGATTCAGAAGGGCGCTCCGCCCCCGCCTAATCAATGGAGGCGACCTCCGCGATCCGATAAGACGGACTCGCGGTCTGATCGAGGGAAGCAGCCTGCCTCTGAGGAAGAGGAGGTCAACTGGAAACACAAACCCGTTATCAATATGATAGTAGGGGGCCCGGAAGGAGGAGATTCTTCCGGATCCCGGAAAGCTTGGGCTCGGCAACTATACGTCGGAACCATTTACGGCCGGACGATAGTCTGAAGAAGGTATGTCGAGAACCTATTCTCTTTACTGATGATGATTTACCCGGAGCCAACATCCCCATCGGGATGCTCTGGTTCATTGCTATGGACGTCCATGGGACGGTCGTTCGGAGAGTTCTGGTAGACACCGGAAGTAGTGTAAATATCCTATACCTAGAGGTGTTTGAGAGGTTGGGATTGCAACGGAGCAAGCTAACGCCTGTAAAGACACCTTGGCTGGTTTCACCGGGGACTCGATCGAGTCAGAAGGCTCTATACGCCTCCGGTCGAAATTGGATCTTTCCCGAATCTGCGAAGCATAGATATGGAGTTTGTGGTGGTCAATCTTCCTGCTCTCACAACATGATTTTGGGCGACCTCGGCTAGAAGATCTGGGTGCCCTCATCTCCATAGAACACCTTTGCTTAAAGTTTCGGACTCCCAATGGGATTGGGGTCGCCCGGTGTGACCAGAAGGCGGCTCGAGATTGTATTTGCAATCCTGCCGGAAAATAAAGAAGACCTAAGGGTTCATTCCATCACCAGTCGGGAAGAACAGACAAAAAACCTTGACCGCCCTGAGCCGGCGGTAGAGTTAGAGAAGTTGGATTGATCCCGCCCCCCTGAGAGAAGGGTAAGGATCGGAACAGGCTTGGCTGAGAAAGTCAAGCAAGAAATCTTCTGGAATTACAGAAATACCAGAAGTGTTTCGCCCTGGGGACCCGAGGATATGCCCGGTGTCGATCGGTCGGTAATTTGTCCACCGGTTAGCAGTCGATCCTAATCACAAACCTGTTATCCAGAAGAAGAGATACCTCTCTGCAGATCGACGTGATTTCGTTAAAAAGGAGGTAGATACCTTGATGGCCGCAAAACACATAGGGAGGTAAAAATACCCCGACTGGCTCGCCAACGTGGTGCTTGTACCTAAGCCCCCCGCTTGGCGAATGTGCGTGGACTACACGGATCTCAATCAGGCTTGCCCAAAAGATCCTTTCCCGTTACCCAGGATTGACCAGTTGGTAGATGAGACAGCTGGATGTGATCTGTTGAGCTTTATGGATGCCTTTCGGGGTATCACCAAATCTTTATGCATCCCGTGGATGAGGAGAAGACTGCCTTCATTACCCCGGACGGGGTATATTGCTACCGAGTAATGCCTTTCGGGTTAAAAAACGCCGGAGCTACCTATACTCGAATGGTAGGTCGCTTGTTCAAAGATTTACTGGGAAAATCTATGGCCGCATATGTAGATGACATGCTTGTGAAAAGCAAAGACGAAAGAACCCATGCGAAGGACTTGGCAGGCTACCTTCGCCATAATGGAGAAATATAACTTGCGTCTGAATCCAAAAAAGTGCGCCTTTGCGGTACGCAGGAGGAAAATTCCTTGGATACATGGTAACTCGGAAAGGAATCGAGCCTAACCCTGAAAAAGGTGAAGGCTATTCTTGACATGCAGCCTCCGGGGACGTTAAAAGAATTGCAAAGGTTACGGGGCGACTTGCGGCCCTGAACAGGTTCCTGTCTAAATCTGCGACGAGCTCTACCCTTTTTCGAAGCTATGAAAAAGAGGGAAGGGTTTCGATGGACAGAAGATGTCAAGAAGTCGTTCGAGGAGTTGAAGGATTACCTACAGACTCCACCATTGCTATCCACCCCGAAGGAAGGGAGGTACTATATCTCTACTTAGCTGCCTCCCAGAAGGCTGTTAGCTCTGTGCTAATCCGAGAGGAAGAACGGGTACAACATCCGGTGTATTATGTCAGTAGGGCCTGAAGGCCTCCGAAATCCGATACACCTCCCTTGGAAAAGGTGGTGTACGCTTTAGTGATCACAGCCCGGAAGTTAGTACCTTACCTTCAGGCTCATCCCATCCGAGTTCTGACTGACCAACCCCTGGGAGGAGTCTTGCGAAATCCTAACTCTTCGGGCGCCTGGTGAAATGGGCCGTGGAGCTCACTCAATATGGAATCGAATATCACCCTCGTCCTTCGATTAAAGGCCAAGCCTTGGCTGATTTCATAGTAGAATGTACCGCTCATAGCCCCGAACCTAGCACCAAGACCCCTGAGGAAGGGGATTGTGGGAAATGCACGCTGATGGGGCTGCCAGCCAACATCATTGCGGAGGAGGAATCATGTTGACGACTCCTGAAGGTTCTCGTCTATACTACTCGCTCACATACGAGTTTACGGTTTCGAAAACGAGGCCGAGTATGAGGCCATAATAGGAGGTTTGCGTGTAGCCAGAAGCCCTGAAAGTCCAGAAGATCCGGATTAAGACTGATTCTCGCTTAGTAGTCGGACAGTGACGGGGACTTGTGAGACCAAGAACGAAGACTCGGCCGATATAAGAAAGTCACTGAGGGACTCTAGGCGAGTTCGAGGCTTATGAGCTGGATGCATCGTACCTCGCGCTGAGAATACTGAGGCTGATATCCTGTCAAAATGGCCTTAGGCGGAATACCCGACCACCTTCTTCGAATTTGCCAAAACGAGACGAATTCTTTACCAGTATAGAACCAAAGGTTATCCCGGAGGAGTATGCTGTCACGAAGGAGCTAACCCTGATGAACATCCTGAGGTATTTTGGATGGAAGAGATTCGCCAATACAAAGAAAAGGGAGATCTTCCCGACAACCCCGCTGAGGCTGCGAAAATTCAAAGACGGTCTTCTGCGTATGTGATAATAGATGGCCATATGTACAAAAAATCCTTCGGGGACCATTATGAGGTGCTTACATCCCGCCGAAGCGGACTCAGGTTATGGAAGAAGGCGCACCGAGGAATCTGTTCGGCTCATCAAGGGGCTCATACCCTGGCACGCAAATAGTATTACAAGGATACTATTGGCCTACCATGGTCAAGGACTGCATTGGCCGAGTAGCCAGATGTGCGGTTTGCCAGTCCTTTGCTAAAAAGGATACTCGACCAGCCTCCTTCTACACTCCGATCACCGTCGCTATTCCCTTTGCTAAATGGGGAATTGATATTGTCGGACCACTGCCCCAAGCTCCCGGGCGGGTGCGCTTTTTGTGTGGTGGCCGTGGACTATTTCACAAAATGGGTGGAAGCCGAGCCTCTGGCCACCATCACCGAGTTTCAATGCCGGAAGTTCTTGTGGAAAGGGTCATTTGCCGATTCGGACTTCCCGAGCACTTGGTCAGTGATAATGGTAGGCAGTTTGACTGCCGGCCCTTCAGTGATTTCTGTCAGCAATACGGAATACGACACACCAAGGTTTCGGTAGCCTATCCGCAGGCCAATGGACAAGTTGAGAACGTCAATCGGAACTATCGTAGATGGAATCCGAAGAAAGTTAAGTGATCTGGGAGGAACATGGGTCGACGAACTTGACCGAGTCCTATGGGCATATCGAACGACTCCACGAAGAGCAACCGGGGAAACTCCGTTTTCCCTCACTTATGGCTTCGAAGCCAAAGTACCGCTGAGATTACTACTCCTACCTTGCGAGTGTTGCAATATAGATGACCGAAATGAAGAAATTACAAATAGAAAGAACTTCCTTGAGGAAAGGAGGGACGCAGCGTATGGACGAATGGCCGAGTATCAGCAGTCGGTGAAACGCTACTATGACAAGAGAGTCAAGAAAAGACATTTCAGGAGGGAGATTTGGTCCTCAGGGATCGAGATGCCAGCCAACCCAATCAGGGAGGAAAGTTTGCGGTTAAATGGGAAGGTCCTTACCGGATTCGAGAAGTCATCCGCCCAGGAACTTACCGACTAGAGACTCCGGATGGTCAGGCCATCGAGAGGAAATGGAATGCGATACACTTGAAGAAATTCTTTCAGTAGAAGGTTAGGCCTTTAAAAGTTGTAATGAGAATTTCCAGAGATTTGAATAGAAGTAACTTTGCCCTTTTGATATATCTTGCATCGACCTCCGGTCCTATAACTGGATGTGCTGATGAGATAGCTAGTTTTCGATAAGTCGCTCTGCCTTTGAGTGAGTTAGGTTGAGATAACCTAAGTCTTATATCGACTCCGGTCCTTATAAGTCTGGCAGTCCGTCTGCCTTTGAGTGAGTTAGGTTGAGATAACCTAAGTCTTATATCGACCTCCGGGTCCTTATAAGTCTGGCAGTCCGTCTGCCTTTGAGTGAGTTAGGTTGAGATAACCTAAGTCTTATATCGACCTCCGGGTCCTTATAAGTCTGGCAGTCCGTCTGCCTTTGAGTGAGTTAGGTTGAGATAACCTAAGTCTTATATCGACTCTAAGCTGCCCGAGTGCTAATCGATCCGCCTTATAAGTCTGGCAGTCCGTCTGCCTTTGAGTGAGTTAGGTTGAGATAACCTCTTATCCCGGTCCTTATAAGTCTGGCAGTCCGTCTGCTGATGAGTTGGTTGAGATAACCTAAGTCTTATATCGACCTCCGGGTCCTTATAAGTCTGGCAGTCCTGTTGCCTTGAGTGAGTTAGGTTGAGATAACTAAGTCTTATATCGATCGCGTAAAGCCCTTGAATACTAATCGACTCGGGTCCTTATAAGTCTGGCACCGTAGTGAGTTAGGTTGAGATAACCTAAGTCTTATATCGACCTCCGGGTCCTTATAAGTCTGGCAGTCCGTCTGCCTCTGAGTGAGTTAGGTTGAGATAACCTAAGTCTTATATCGGCCTCCGGGTCCTTATAAGTCTGGCAGTCCGTCTGCCTTTGAGTGAGTTAGGTTGAGATAACCTAAGTCTTATATCGGCCTCCGAACACTTATAAGTCTGGCAGTCCGTCTGCCTTTGAGTGGGTTAGGTTGAGAAAACCTGCGAACGAGTCCTCGACTGAGGGACTCGGAGTTTGTAAAGTTGGGCAGTTTTGCCTTAAAAGGTTGAGAAAACCTGTGAACGAGTCCTCGACTGAGGGACTCGGAGTTTGTAAAGTTGGGCGGTTTTGCCTTAGAAGGTTGAGAAAACCTGTGAACGAGTCCTCGACTGAGGGACTCGGAGTTTGCAAAGTTGGGCGGTTTTTGCCTTAGAAGGTTGAGAAAACCTGTGAACGAGTCCTCGACTGAGGGACTCGGAGTTTGCAAAGTTGGGCAGTTTTTGCCCAAGGATTGAGAAAACCAGTGAAGGTTTGCAAAACGTAAAGGAAAACAAAGAAAGGCAAAAGGGAAAAGTTTGCAGTATGAAATGGGAAATTGTTCAGAACATAAAGGCCTGAAAAGAAAAGGCCTTGTTACAAAACTCAAAAACAAAAAACAAAAACACAGCGGATATTTTTTAAGCTCCCAAGTTGCCGCCAACTGTCTCCCCCTCCGTTGGACCAGTAGGGGGAGGGTCATTGGTGCCACTCGAGAGTCGCGAGCGGTGTACTAAGCTTCCTTCAGCCGACTCTTCTTCCTCGGTTGCATCTAGCATTGAAGGCACAGGATTACGATCCATCCCTGCCAGATCAGACAAGTTGGCAGCAGAATTCAGATATGGAGAATCCATCGGAATTTGCCCACCACTTGAGTTCTCCGGAGTAACCCTGGCGGTGTCTCCGGCCCCCTGTTGACGTGCGGGGGTAGCAGGAATGCGGGAAGAGAGCTCGGGTAATTGCGCTGGAAAGCCCCATTTCACAGGATCGAAGGTCGGATCCTTTGCTAGGAGGACTGGGTAGATGTCTCGTTGCATTTCTAAAGCCCCCATGTGATAGTCCTCCTCTCCCAGGTCCGTCAGATAAGCTCGACCTTCGTCCGAGTTTAGCCACTCCATGGCCAGCAGTCTCCTCAGCCGCAGACGGGCGTTAGCCAGCACGTCGTCCTCAAAAGCACTGGAAGACTTGTACACCTCCACAGCCTCAGCGCTCTTCTTCTTCTCGGCTTCAAGCGCCGACTCCAACTGTCCCACGCGCAAAGCCAAGTCGTCCAGCTCTTTCTCCTTCTTCAGAAGGTCAGCTCTTAGAGTCGGCACCGACTCCGCATCCGCCAATAGAGGGCTCATCCTCTTTCGCATTTCCGACTGGACGGCTAAGGCCTGTCCAAAAGAAAAAGAAAGGTTTGAGAAAAAGGCAAGTATAAAAGTCATTCCGTCAACATATAGGTATGGACATCACTCACCCGGTACAGATAACGGGAGACTCCTTCGAACACCTTCTCGGAAGAGTGGCCCTCATAGTATGCCGCATCCTTGGGAAAGATAACTTTGTCCAGCCAGTCATGGACTGGGAAGGCACCTTGAGCAATACCGTCGTCGGCATCGGCCTCGAAACCCACGGCCACCCTCTTTGCTGAGGGGGCTGGTAGAGAAGAGTCGGCAGAACGTTTTGAGCCAGACAGATTGGCTGGAGCTGGCGGTGGCAGTCGGCGAGATTGGCGGACTCGGGAAGGCTCACCCGAGCGGGGAGGAGAGTCGCGAAGCACAATCGGGTTGGAGGAGGCAGCTGCGGCAGCTGCACGGTTCCTGGAGCGCTCTTTCAGGGCGGCGTGACGACTAGACATGTCGGAGGAAGGAGAAAATGTGTGAGAATCGTGGGAGGGGGAGTGTGTACCTTCTTCCTCACCTTCTTCTTCACCTTCTTCTTCTGCCTCTTGCTCCTCCTCGGGATCTGCAAAACAGTGTATTAAAAGGTGAGCTATGAAGAATAACGGTTTCAAATGAGACGACACATCACCTGGAAGAGCTGCCCCGACTGGAAGAAGTCCGGCTTCGTCGAGTGCTTTCAAACTTGACCACTCGCTGACTTGGAGCTCGCCCAAGTCTTTTAAGACTTTTAGACTATCGGACGTGCGTGGGTCGAGTGGAGGTTTTTTGAGGCATTTAAAGAAGGTGGAGTTCCAGGTCAGGGGAAAATCGAACGCCGGGTAAGCAGAGGAAGGACGAACGAACAAAAAAGAATTTTTCCAACCCTTGAGAGAGTCGACCAGTCCGTCAAAAATTTTACAGCCGCTTCGCTGAGAAATTTGGACGTAGCCGGGAGAGTTAGTCCCGACCCTGTTGACCAGATAGAGTTGCTGGAATAGATTGATTGTTGGATCAATCTCTCGATTCCGGCAGATGGTTTGGAAGCAGACTAGAAGGCGGTGAGAGTTTGGAACGAGTTGGCCGGGAGAGAGAGCAAAGAAACGGAAAAAGAGGGAAGCAAACGGACTCATGGGGACCCGAAACCCATGACGGATAGACTGCAAATGTATCCCGACATACCCGTCGGGAGGAGGCTCGGACACGTAAAGGTCACGAGGAGCATAAATCTCAGCCGCTGGGCCCAATAGTTCTTGGGCCACCCCCAACTCGTGGGCTGAGATTTTTGAATGAAGGCCCGCGGGCAGGCCAATATCCTCCAAATGACCCGAAGGCCTTAGGAGTTCAACAGAAGAGGCCGCAACGGCCTGAAGGGGTTCTGGGTTTTGGGCTGAAGAAGATGAGGCGTTAGGGTTTTCCGTAACCCCTGTGCGACGAGAAGAAGAAGACATAGTAGAAAGCAAAGGGAAAAAATAGAAAAACCTACCTGTTAAAACGAAGGGGAAGAGAAAAAGAAGTGAAAGAGGAAACGAGAATGGAGGCTGGACTTGACGGTGGCCGGAGCTTGGTCGAAACTTTGAATGCCTTGAAAAGTCGCCGGAAAATAAGTACGGTGCCTTTTTGTTTGGAACGGGAAGAGAAACAGTAAAAGTGAAAAGGGGAGGCGACGGTAAATGAGGGTAATTTATAAGGGAAGAGGAGCGAGGAGATGCGGACACGTGGAGGGCGAGATTAAATGAGGTGACGGATGAGTTGACGTGAAACGTACGCGGGAAGGAAGCCGTTACTACACTCTTGAGAAACAAAATCGGCGCGAAATCCAAACGACGGCGACGCTTCGATTATTTCAAGTGGGGTTCATAATGAGGCTTCAAGAGACGGAGCCGGCACTCGGTCAACCGTGCCTCCCTGAAAAGGGAGTGTAAGAAAGAAGTTATAAGGCAGGTTCGTGGGTTCGATCGGAGTCCTGAAAATGGAGTCGGCACTCGGTCAACCGTGCCTCCCTGAAAAGGGAGTGTAAGAAAGAAGTCATAAGGTAGGTTCGTGGGTTCGATCGGAGTCCTGAAAATGGAGTCGGCACTCGGTCAACCGTGCCTCCCTGAAAAGGGAGTGTAAGAAAAGAAGTCATAAGGAAGGTTCGTGGGTTGATCGGAGTCCTGAAAACGGAGTCGGCACTCGGTCAACCGTGCCTCCCTGAAAAGGGAGTGTAAGAAAAGAAGTCATAAGGAAGGTTCGTGGGTTGATCGGAGTCCTGAAAACGGAGTCGGCACTCGTCAACCGTGCCTCCCTGAAAAGGGAGTGTAAGAAAAGAAGTCATAAGGAAGGTTCGTGGGTTGATCGGAGTCCTGAAAACGGAGTCGGCACTCGGTCAACCGTGCCTCCCTGAAAAGGGAGTGTAAGAAAAGAAGTCTAAGGCTGGGTTGATCGGAGTCCTGAAAACGGAGTCGGCACTCGGTCAACCGTGCCTCCCTGAAAAGGGAGTGTAAGAAAAGAAGTCATAAGGAAGGTTCGTGGGTTGATCGGAGTCCTGAAAACGGAGTCGGCACTCGTCAACCGTGCCTCCCTGAAAAGGGAGTGTAAGAAAAGAAGTCATAAGGAAGGTTCGTGGGTTGATCGGAGTCCTGAAAACGGAGTCGGCACTCGGTCAACCGTGCCTCCCTGAAAAGGGAGTGTAAGAAAAGAAGTCATAAGGAAGGTTCGTGGGTTGATCGGAGTCCTGAAAACGGAGTCGGCACTCGGTCAACCGTGCCTCCCTGAAAAGGGAGTGTAAGAAAAGAAGTCATAAGGAAGGTTCGTGGTTGATCGGAGTCCTGAAAACGGAGTCGGCACTCGTCAACCGTGCCTCCCTGAAAAGGGAGTGTAAGAAAAGAAGTCATAAGGAAGGTTCGTGGGTTCGATCGGAGTCCTGAAAACGGAGTCGGCACTCGGTCAACCGTGCCTCCCTGAAAAGGGAGTGTAAGAAAAGAAGTCATAAGGAAGGTTCGTGGGTTGATCGGAGTCCTGAAAACGGAGTCGGCACTCGGTCAACCGTGCCTCCCTGAAAAGGGAGTGTAAGAAAAGAAGTCATAAGGAAGGTTCGTGGTTCGATCGGAGTCCTGAAAACGGAGTCGGCACTCGGTCAACCGTGCCTCCCTGAAAAGGGAGTGTAAGAAAAGAAGTCATAAGGAAGGTTCGTGGGTTGATCGGAGTCCTGAAAACGGAGTCGGCACTCGGTCAACCGTGCCTCCCTGAAAAGGGAGTGTAAGAAAAGAAGTCATAAGGAAGGTTCGTGGGTTGATCGGAGTCCTGAAAACGGAGTCGGCACTCGGTCAACCGTGCCTCCCTGAAAAGGGAGTGTAAGAAAAGAAGTCATAAGGCGTGGTTCGATCGGTCCTGAAAATGGAGTCGGCACTCGGTCAACCGTGCCTCCCTGAAAAGGGAGTGCGGAAAGAAGTCATAAGGTTGGAGTTTTGGTTAGACGAGTCCTGAAAATGGAGTCGGCACTCGGTCAACCGTGCCTCCCTGAAAAGGGAGTGTGGAAAGAAGTCATAAGGTTGGAGTTTTGGTTAGGCCGGAGTCCTGAAAATGGAGTCGGCACTCGTCCTCCCTATGAAAAGGGAGTGTGGAAAGAAGTCATAAGGTTGGAGTTTTGGTTAGACCGGAGTCCTGAAAATGGAGTCGGCACTCGGTCAACCGTGCCTCCCTGAAAAGGGAGTGTGGAAAGAAGTCATAAGGTTGGAGTTTTGGTTAGGTCGAAGGCCTGAAAATGGAGTCGGCACTCGGTCAACCGTGCCTCCCTGAAAAGGGAGTGTGGAAAGAAGTCATAAGGTTGGAGTTTTGGTTAGGCCGGAGTCCTGAAAATGGAGTCGGCACTCGGTCAACCGTGCCTCCCTGAAAAGGGAGTGTGGAAAGAAGTCATAAGGTTGGAGTTTTGGTTAGCGGAGTCCTGAAAATGGAGTCGGCACTCGGTCAACCGTGCCTCCCTGAAAAGGGAGTGTGGAAAGAAGTCATAAGGATGGAGTTTTGGTTAGACTGGAGTCCTGAAAATGGAGTCGGCACTCGGTCAACTGTGCCTCCCTGAAAAGGGAGTGTGGAAAGAAGTCATAAGGTTGGAGTTTTGGTTAGGCCGGAGTCCTGAAAATGGAGTCGGCACTCGGTCAACCGTGTACCCTGAAAAGGGAGTGCGGAAAGAAGTCATAAGGTTGGAGTTTTGGTTAAGTCGGAGGCCTGAAAATGGAGTCGGCACTCGGTCAACCGTGCCTCCCTAAAAAGGGAGTGTGGAAAGAAGTCATAAGGTTGGAGTTTTGGTTAGGCGAGAGTCCTGAAAATGGAGTCGGCACTCGGTCAACCGTGCCTCCCTGAAAAGGGAGTGTGGAAAGAAGTCATAAGGTTGGAGTTTTGGTTAGACCGGAGTCCTGAAAATGGAGTCGGCACTCGGTCAACCGTGCCTCCCTGAAAAGGGAGTGTGGAAAGAAGTCATAAGGTTGGAGTTTTGGGTTAGACCCGAGTCCTGAAAATGGAGTCGGCACTCGGTCAACCGTGCCACCTGAAAAGGGAGTGTGGAAAGAAGTTATAAGGTTGGAGTTTTGGTTAGGCCGGAGTCCTGAAAATGGAGTCGGCACTCGGTCAACCGTGCCTCCCTGAAAAGGGAGTGCGGAAAGAAGTCATAAGGTTGGAGTTTTGGTTAAGTCGGAGTCCTGAAAATGGAGTCGGCACTCGGTCAACCGTGCCTCCCTGAAAAGGGAGTGCGGAAAGAAGTCATAAGGTTGGAGTTTTGGTTAGGCCGGAGTCCTGAAAATGGAGTCGGCACTCGGTCAACCGTGCCTCCCTGAAAAGGGAGTGTGGAAAGAAGTCATAAGGTTGGAGTTTTGGTTAGGCGGAGTCCTGAAAATGGAGTCGGCACTCGGTCAACCGTGCCTCCCTGAAAAGGAGTGTGGAAAGAAGTCATAAGGTTGGAGTTTTGGTTAGGTCCTGAAAATGGAGTCGGCACTCGGTCAACCGTGCTCCCTGAAAAGGGAGTGTGGAAAGAAGTCATAAGGTTGGAGTTTTGGTTAGGCGGAGCCTGAAAATGGAGTCGGCACTCGGTCAACCGTGCCTCCCTGAAAAGGGAGTGTGGAAAGAAGTCATAAGGTTGGAGTTTTGGGTTAGACCCGAGTCCTGAAAATGGAGTCGGCACTCGGTCAACCGTGCCACCTGAAAAGGGAGTGTGGAAAGAAGTCATAAGGTTGGAGTTTTGGTTAGGAGTCCTGAAAATGGAGTCGGCACTCGGTCAACCGTGCCCTGAAAAGGGAGTGTGGAAAGAAGTCATAAGGTTGGAGTTTTGGTTAGGCCGGAGTCCTGAAAATGGAGTCGGCACTCGGTCAACCGTGCCTCCCTGAAAAGGGAGTGCGGAAAGAAGTCATAAGGTTGGAGTTTTGGTTAGGTCGGAGTCCTGAAAATGGAGTCGGCACTCGGTCAACCGTGCCTCCCTGAAAAGGGAGTGCGGAAAGAAGTCATAAGGTTGGAGTTTTGGTTAGGCCGGAGTCCTGAAAATGGAGTCGGCACTCGGTCAACCGTGCCTCCCTGAAAAGGGAGTGAAAGGGAGTGTGGAAAGAAGTCATAAGGTTGGAGTTTTGGTTAGCCGAGTCCTGAAAATGGAGTCGGCACTCGGTCAACCGTGCCTCCTGAAAAGGGAGTGTGGAAAGAAGTCATAAGGTTGGAGTTTTGGTTAGCGAGTCCTGAAAATGGAGTCGGCACTCGGTCAACCGTGCCTCCCTGAAAAGGGAGTGTGGAAAGAAGTCATAAGGTTGGAGTTTTGGTTAGGCCTGAGTCTTGAAAATGGAGTCGGCACTCGGTCAACCGTGCCTCCCTGAAAAGGGAGTATGGAAAAAGTCACGGAGTCTAAAAATGGAGTCGGCACTCGTCAACCGTCCCTGAAAAGGGAGTGTGGAAAGAAGTCATAAGGTTGGAGTTTTGGGTTAGACCCGAGTCCTGAAAATGGAGTCGGCACTCGGTCAACCGTGCCTCCCTGAAAAGGGAGTGTGGAAAGAAGTCATAAGGTTGGAGTTTTGGTTAGGCCGGAGTCCTGAAAATGGAGTCGGCACTCGGTCAACCGTGCCTCCCTGAAAAGGGAGTGCGGAAAGAAGTCATAAGGTTGGAGTTTTGGTTAGGTCGGAGGCCTGAAAATGGAGTCGGCACTCGGTCAACCGTGCCTCCCTAAAAAGGGAGTGTGGAAAGAAGTCATAAGGTTGGAGTTTTGGTTAGGCCGGAGTCCTGAAAATGGAGTCGGCACTCGGTCAACCGTGCTCCCTGAAAAGGGAGTGTGGAAAGAAGTCATAAGGTTGGAGTTTTGGTTAGACCGGAGTCCTGAAAATGGAGTACGCACTCGGTCAGCCGTGCCTCCCTGAAAAGAGAGTGTGGAAAGAAGTCATAAGGTTGGAGTTTTGGGTTAGACCCGAGTCCTGAAAATGGAGTCGGCACTCGGTCAACCGTGCCACCTGAAAAGGGAGTGTGGAAAGAAGTCATAAGGTTGGAGTTTTGGTTAGGCCGGAGTCCTGAAAATGGAGTCGGCACTCGGTCAACCGTGCCTCCCTGAAAAGGGAGTGCGGAAAGAAGTCATAAGGTTGGAGTTTTGGTTAGGTCGGAGGCCTGAAAATGGAGTCGGCACTCGGTCAACCGTGCCTCCCTAAAAAGGGAGTGTGGAAAGAAGTCATAAGGTTGGAGTTTTGGTTAGGCCGGAGTCCTGAAAATGGAGTCGGCACTCGGTCAACCGTGCCTCCCTGAAAAGGGAGTGTGGAAAGAAGTCATAAGGTTGGAGTTTTGGTTCGGAGTCCTGAAAATGGAGTCGGCACTCGGTCAACCGTGCCTGAAAAGGGAGTGTGGAAAGAAGTCATAAGGTTGGAGTTTTGGTTAGGAGTCCTGAAAATGGAGTCGGCACTCGTCGTGTCCTAGGAGTGTGGAAAGAAGTCCAAGGGAGTTTTGGTTGGTCCTGAAAATGGAGTCGGCACTCGGTCAACCGTGCCTCCTGAAAAGGGAGTGCGGAAAGAAGTCATAAGGTTGGAGTTTTGGTTAGGCGAGCCTGAAAATGGAGTCGGCACTCGGTCAACCGTGCCTCCCTAAAAAGGAGTGCGGAAAGAAGTCATAAGGTTGGAGTTTTGGTTAGGCCGGAGTCCTGAAAATGGAGTCGGCACTCGGTCAACCGTGCCTCCCTGAAAAGGGAGTGCGGAAAGAAGTCATAAGGTTGGAGTTTTGGTTAGGTCGGAGGCCTGAAAATGGAGTCGGCACTCGGTCAACCGTGCCTCCCTAAAAAGGGAGTGCGGAAAGAAGTCATAAGGTTGGAGTTTTGGTTAGGCCGGAGTCCTGAAAATGGAGTCGGCACTCGGTCAACCGTGCCTCCCTGAAAAGGGAGTGCGGAAAGAAGTCATAAGGTTGGAGTTTTGGTTAGGCCAGAGTCCTGAAAATGGAGTCGGCACTCGGTCAACCGTGCCTCCCTGAAAAGGGAGTGTGGAAAGAAGTCATAAGGTTGGAGTTATGGGTTAGACCCGAGTCTTGAAAATGGAGTCGGCACTCGATCAACCGTGCCTCCCTGAAAAGGGAGTGCGGAAAGAAGTCATAAGGTTGGAGTTTTGGTTAAGCCGGAGTCCTGAAAATGGAGTCGGCACTCGGTCAACCGTGCCTCCCTGAAAAGGGAGTGTGGAAAGAAGTCATAAGGTTGGAGTTTTGGTTAGACCGAAGTCCTGAAAATGGAGTCGGCACTCGGTCAACCGTGCCTCCCTTAAAAGGGAGTGTGGAAAGAAGTCATAAGGTTGGAGTTTTGGTTAGACCGGAGTCCTGAAAATGGAGTCGGCACTCGGTCAACCGTGCCTCCCTGAAAAGGGAATGCGGAAAGAAGTCATAAGGTTGGAGTTTTGGTTAGGCAGGAGTCTTGCAAATGGAGTCGGCACTCGGTCAACCATGCCTCCCTGAAAAGGGAGTGTGGTAAGAAGTCATAAGGTTGGAGTTTTGGTTAGGCCGGAATCCTGAAAATGGAGTCGGCACTCGGTCAACCGTGCCTCCCTGAAAAGGGAGTGTGGAAAGAAGTCATAAGGTTGGAGTTTTGGTTAGACCGGAGTCCTGAAAATGGAGTCGGCACTCGGTCAACCGTGCCTCCCTGAAAAGGGAGTGTGGAAAGAAGTCATAAGGTTGGAGTTTTGGGTTAGACCCGAGTCCTGAAAATGGAGTCGGCACTCGGTCAACCGTGCCTCCCTGAAAAGGGAGTGCGGAAAGAAGTCATAAGGTTGGAGTTTTGGTTAGGCCGGAGTCCTGAAAATGGAGTCGGCACTCGGTCAACCGTGCCTCCCTGAAAAGGGAGTGCGGAAAGAAGTCATAAGGTTGGAGTTTTGGTTAGGCCGGAGTCCTGAAAATGGAGTCGGCACTCGGTCAACTGTGCCTCCCTGAAAAGGGAGTGCGGAAAGAAGTCATAAGGTTGGAGTTTTGGTTAGGCCGGAGTCCTGAAAATGGAATCGGCACTCGGTCAACTGTGCCTCCCTAAAAAGTGAGTGCGGAAAGAAGTCATAAGGTTGGAGTTTTGGTTAGGCCGGAGTCCTGAAAATGGAGTTGGCACTCGGTCAACCGTGCCTCCCTGTAAAGGAGTGCGGAAAGAAGTCATAAGGTTGGAGTTTTGGTTAGGTCGGAGGCCTGAAAATGGAGTCGGTATTCGGTCAACCGTGCCTCCCTAAAAAGGGAGTGCTGAAAGAAGTCATAAGGTTGGAGTTTTGGTTAGGCCGGAGTCCTGAAAATGGAGTCGGCACTCGGTCAACCGTGCCTCCCTGAAAAGGGAGTGTGGAAAGAAGTCATAAGGTTGGAGTTTTGGGTTAGACCCGAGTCCTGAAAATGGAGTCGGCACTCGGTCAACCGTGCCTCCCTGAAAAGGTAATTGCCTCCCTGAAAAGGGAGTGTGGAAAGAAGTCATAAGTCGGAGGCCTGAAAATGGAGTCGGCACTCGGTCAACCGTGCTTCCCTGAAAAGGGAGTGTGGAAAGAAGTCATAAGGTTGGAATTTTGGTTAGGTCGGAGGCCTGAAAATGGAGTCGGCACTCGGTCAACCGTGCCTTCTTGAAAAGGGAGTATGGAAAGAAGTCATAAGGTTGGAGTTTTGGTTAGACCGGAGTCCTGAAAATGGAGTTAGCACTCGGTCAACCGTGCCTCCCTGAAAAGGGAGTATGGAAAGGCTGTGAAATTAGATGAAGGTAAGTTTGTTTTGGTAAAGAGAACGATATGAAACACGAACAGAGCCATTTATTCATTAAGACCTAGCCGAGATTACAAAACTGCCCTAGGGGGCCTAGCAAGCTTACGGTTATGGCTACATAGTGTCCCTCAGATATTAAAAGGTCAAGCTGAAGCAGTAGGGGAGTCAGCTGACACCATGGACGGAGTCTGAGAAGGAGGAGATGGAGGATCAGCTTCGGGAGCAGCTGAAGGAGTTATTGGGAAGATTATGTCTGGTGTCGCTGCTAGAGGAGAAGATGGCGGGGTATTCCCCAAGGAATCGTCGGCTAAGAATTCCGTCAGGAATTCTTGGTAGTCAGAATCGTAGTTGGGATTGAACGGAGAGTCAACCTCGGCCTTAGGAGGTGACGAAATCACTGCCTCTTTCTCTTCATCCGAAGGAATGAGGAGAGGGTCCTCGTGGGTATCTCCCACCTCATGACCACCGTGCGCAATTTTCCGTTGACGAAGTATTATGATCGATGAAGGAGGGCAAGTCACCCCGAGAAGGGGTGGATATTTATAGTAGAAAGGAATGAGTTAAGGAACGGGGCAAGAAGGATAAAGATAAAAAAGGACGGTTGTTAGGATATGGAAGGTTCTAACATACAGATTTGGTAAGATTTCTTGATAATCGAGTAGAATCAGGGATTCTGATTGGAATTAACAAGAAGGGAAAAGATGTGACAGAGATACGGATCCACTTTGTCAGAAAATGTACTTTCCTAGGCTTCGGTTCCTTAAACCAAGGAAAGTGAGGGACTAGATGATGGTATATAAGGGTGACTGGTTAGATGAATCAGTCGGTAGGAAGATGAAGCCAATAAGCATCAATGTCCTGAACATTCAAGGCCCGTCCCGACTCCCTCGGAGGTCGGTCGATCGGAAGGAGTTGTCTGACTAAGTATATAAGGCTGTCGGTCGATCATCGACGGACTTCTGGGGAAACAATCTATAAGGACGAAGGTTTAAGAGAATCAACGGATATTTATGTTCAAACGTCCACCATTATGAGTATTTAATGTATTTTATGAGCCATCACTTGTGACATTAATTAGGAGATTAAATGTGTAACCGACCAGGTGCCTAGGATATATAGCTGTACGGACCCTTTGAGAAGGGGCAGATTTTGAATGTGAGGAAGAAGACTAAGAAATTTGAGAGTTGATATCAAAATATACTTTTCGTTCTTGTAATTTTCCGGTAGTGTTGGCCCGCCGGCCGATCGCTTGAAGATCGGGAAACCATCATGATCATTAATGAAATGTCCCTACCATTTCTGCAATGTTATGTAGCAAACACTAATTATGGGGTAAGATCCTCAAGGCTTGATCAATGCCACTTCTCAAATCAATTCCTATAGCCATTGTGAACTAATCCAAGTCGCTTTGTTCATACATTTTTTTTTTTGAATACAACTGACCCTATTACATTGTAGTATCTGTTCATCTATACTTTTCTCAACCTGTTGAAGCACAAAGAGTCAATTTCGAGATCTCCTCCACTGAGACTAGTACATTGAGACTAGTATGTACATTGAGACTAGTATGTGATATCTTTTGTCTAGACTAAAGTATTGGGTCATTTTAAACTATTTGGGTTGATTCCAGCCCATTATCCCATCATCAAGTATAAATTACTGTGTATCAATATCTTATAGAAAAATATTTTTTAAATAGAATATTCAATTTTAATGAGTTGCTAGTTCTTTTTTTTTTTTTAATTGAATTTTTATGTTTAGTGATCGAAATATCTACACTATAGTTATATACTTATATCATTTAGCGCTTGATTTTTTTTTATTTTTTTTTTAATTTCATATTAAAATTTTAATATTATTTTCATTATGTATTTGCATTGATAGACTGTTACTCTGGTCAGTGTTCTCGTGAGTCCACCCTTCCTCATGAGTTCAATGTGGACATATCTGAGCCATTGAATACTTGAGATCAATAGTTTAAATTTGACCAATTGTACAAGTTCGTAATTGTGCAATTGTGCACTTCACTTGCAAAGTTGACGAAATCTAAGCCATTGATCTCAAGCATTCAATGGCTCAGATCTGTCCACACAGATTCATATAATAGGATGGACGACTCATTTGATCACTAATCCGGTTACTCCCAAATAAATTTACTAACAATCGAAAAGTAGAAATTCATTATTCAGTCCGAATTGAACTTTTCTCCATTGAGTGTTGAGTCCACACAAAAATTTTGAATTTCACTTATCAAACAATCTTGCACCTAAGCTCAAAGCCTAAATAAGGGGATAACTTTCCTTGGTACGAAGATTTATATTTATGTGTGGATCTTAATAAGGGGAAGAAGAAAGAATCATTCCAAATGGAATGAAGGATGAGAAATTACCATTAGAACTCTATTTCTAAACGTCCACTAACAGAATTTTTAACAAATTACTAAATTGGGTAAAAACTATCAAAGTCGATGGCTAAATTAAGCACAAATAGTCATTCAACACTAAATTGCGTAAAACCACTATAGTCAAGAACTATATTGGGTATTAACTCCCATGAATAGCTAGAAATGCATGTCATCAAACAATTATCAATGCACTATAACCCTAGTCGGCATCAGAATCCAACCACACATATATATATATATATATATATATATATATATATATATATAGAGAGAGAGAGAGAGAGAGAGAGAGAGAGAGAGAGAGAGAGAGAGAGAGAGAGTTCCTACGAGATCACCTATTTAAGTGAGATTGTGAGATCACATCTTATGCATCAATTTAATAATTTTAATGGGCTAAGGTTAGATTCTGGTCAAATTAGAACCCCCCCCCCCCTCTCTCTCCCCCCTCTTCTTGTGAGAACCTGCAATTCTGCAAACAACGTCTAGATAAATGCACACAAACTACCCTAGAGGGTTGGATTCGGGTCAAATGAGGAACTCCTCCTCTCATGAGAACACACACAAACCATTCTAAAGATAGATTGTGTACATTTATGGACTCTCATTGGAACATTATATATATATATATATATATATATATATATATATATATATCCTATGAGATGAGATCATGAGATCTCATCTCAACCATCTATAAATTTGAAATGAATTGTTAGGATTGATATTAAAATATAAATTTTATTAGGACAAAATTAATTGAAAAAGATAGAATTGTAATTTGATTATGATTTTTGATAATGGAAATAAATGAAACGTAATAATTTTCATATATTAAGGAATCCTAATCATGGTAACCCGTAATATATTTTTGTAATTTTCTGTGTGATGTTAACAAAAAACCGTGAGAAAAGGAGATGAAAGGATATCATATGTCAAGGTTTCGTTAATGGCAGACAACATTGCTGGTAAGTATGTTCTAAACTTTTAATTTATCTTTGGTTCGTTGGTGTGTGCGTTAATGGCATTAGGCGTGTATAAAATCCCGCATTTTTTTTTGTAGCAGTGTGCATTTTACTTGGGAAGTGCGTGCAAATTACTATGAAAGCAAAAACAAGGGTTTTGCATGTTTTGTGTATTGTTTTACTATTTTTTTTCTTTTGTTCTTTTTGTTGATATTTGTAGGTGAGTGCAGTAAAGGGTTTGGAACGTTTTGATTACAGAGATTATTTTAATTTGTTAGGATATTCGTAAGTGTGTTGCGGTTGTGATAACGAGCGTGTGCAGGAATCTTGGTAATGTGTGTGTGTGTGTGTGTAAAAGACTTAATTTATATTTGTGTGCAGTCATAGAATTAGCGTGCTTTTTTTTTTTTTTTGGTTTGTAGGTGTGTGCATTCATAGAGTTAGCGTGTGCAAAACCCCCGTTTGTTTCTTGGTAGCAGTGTGCATTTTACTTGCATGCAAATTACTGATAAGGCAATTAAGGGTTTGAAATGTTTTGTTTATCAACGTAATTTTGAATATTATGGGATACCTATGTGTGTGCTCTTGCGAATTCAGTTGGGTGCAAAAGTCTGTTATAACATAAAGTCATCTCAACTGTACGCCCACACTTATAACATAAAGTGCACAAACCCAAATTATGATGGGTAACTACACACACCAAGTCTGTCCCGCACAAACAAAAAAAAAATCATGGTATAAAAAATAATTTGTTTAAAATATAATATTAATAACACGAAATTGAGATTAAGCATGCCAATTCATATCAACATCCACATATATGTATGAAACACTAACTAATAATAGTGAAATGTCATCTCAACTGAACGCACACACTTATAACATAAAGTGCACAGACCCGAATTATGATGGATAACTACGCACACGCGCCAAGTCTATCCCACACAAACCAAAAAATTTCATGGTATAAAGAAATAATAATTCGTTTATAATATGACACTTTTTTAAATTGTCAAAGTGCCCGGCATAAATCAAAAAAAAATCATGGTATAAAGAAACAATTCATTTAAAATATGAAGTTAATAACGCGAAATTGAGATTAAGCATGCCAATTCAAATCAACATCAACATGTATGCATGAAACACTAACTAATAATAGCGAAATGCTATCTCAACTGAACGCACACACTTATAACATAAAGTGCACAATCCAATAGCAGAAGGAAACAACTTAAAATAACACATAATTCAAAATGGTAATAACTTAACACAAAATGCGTAATGACTATACAACCCCTCCCTAGGCAGCCTGAGTGGCAAGACCAAGACGCTCGCGGCCGTGAGGTCCTGAGTTCGAAACCGTCTGCCACCCAGGTTTGAGCCGGTCAGCTATGGGTAACCTAGGCTGGTTAACCTCCTTGTGGTCCTTTGCCGGCTAGGATCACAGGGCGAGGGTTTACTCACATACTCGGAAGAGGAGTGGGGTTTGCCTCGATAAACCCAATAATGACCAAAAATAAACTAAAAATCCACATCAAATCTGAACCATTAAAATAAAACAATTGATGGCCACAATCTAATCTCACAATCTCATTTAATTGGAATGGTCTCACCGGATCCAAATCTTTTATATATATATATATATAATTTGGGCAGGGAAACAACATTTATAATTTGTCCTCAGGCATTTTACAAAATTTCCATTGTGTATACAATTTCTCTCCATCTAATAATCTTCACTATACCTGACAAAACATAATACATGGTGGCATACTTTACATGGAGCAAGAAATCATTCACCAAGATGGCAACTAGAAAAAGGTTTAAAGCCATTGCGCAGATTTAATGGAGCTCAGTTCTAGTGTATTAAAAACCCTTAGGGTGAGCAACATCGTTGATGAAAAATGGAGTCGTTTTCACTTTCATGTCAGTGCACGTTACTATGCTATGTGTGTTTTATCTCAGATCAGACATCTCTGGGAGATAAGATTCCTCAACACAAATAGCAAGGAGGGAAGAGGCAGGGCTAGACGAGTTGAGATTTTTTTGACACTCAAGTGACTTTGTGCAACCCAATGTTCAAATCAGAAGAGATGGATATGAGGAGAGGGAGAGAGTGGTGCCAAACAGCTTTGAAGACTCGTTTCTGATGGGCCCTTATGGACTGAGAAGGTTTGTGTGAGTTGTACCTTATATCAAATATGTGGATGACAGGATCAACTGAACCAGATGTGATGTACAAGCCGTCGGGAGACCAAGCCTGATTTATGAGAGCTGATTGTGAGTCACTGCTTTCTTGCTTCCACCCGAATGCATGGACCTCTCTTTGCCTTGCTCTGACATCAAACAGCCGAAGCTGCTTCTCTAATGTCCTGCACAGGAGGATTGCATTTAGGGAATTACCTAAACATGGAGTACATACCAAAACAATCAACTTCAAATAAAAGAAAACTAGGTAAAACTCCACACCAACCATTATTGAGGAAAAATAAGTATGCAAAAGAAAAGAAAACGGATATTGCAGTGGTAATTTACCCTGCCTGAACCATAAAGAGATTGAAGTCACGTGGATTGGGCAAAATACTCATGCATTTGCTGTCTATTTGATGGTTGTAGTCGGCTCTTTGAGCTTGAAGATCAAATCCGATAATCCTCTTGTCGGCACCAGCAGACATCACACTTTTCTTATGTTGCATACCAGCAACTCCCATTACAGCTGAGGAATGCATACTTCTATGCAATGCTTTAGGCTTCCATGAATTTGCCCCTTCTTTCTCAGTCCAAAAGACAACAGCATGATCACTACCACCAGTAACAAAACCGATATCTTCCCATGGCATGAACACTATGTTGTTGATGATGCCTCTCACATGAGGCTTCTCTTCCAAGAAACTTACGCGCATTCTCTATTAATACATCAGGGTATGAGATCAGAACTGATATAATTTAATTTTTATTCAAAATATACGACTGTGTTTGGTGCACTTATAATATGGCACTAAACTACTTATTCAAGTATTAAGGTCATCGGACACCAATTATATTTCATGCATACAACATAAATGATGGAATTTCCACTTCATGGCATAGCATATCATCTTGTCTGAAAGGAAAGTAAACAAGCAAATATCTATTACTGTACTTGATTTAGCCAAATAATATGCTCAATTTTCAATATCAAGAGTGAGTTAAACCACATGCTTGATCTCCAATATCAACAGAGTGAGGCCACTACTTTTTCAACCATAACATGGAGGAAAGTGAACTGAGCATGCCAATACATCCAACAAGTTCTATAACCAAAAGATTAATTGTCTGGATCTTCTGTTTAGCATTATCTATATTCAAGTATTCAACATTTAACATACATAAATTGTATGTCTTAGTGAATGAGGTTACAGTCATTGACCACTGAAATATTCAGGTATATGCATTGAACACAAATCCGGGCATGCAAAGTCATACTTGTAGATTTTACAAATGTAAAGCTCATATCATTAGAGAATGAAGTGAATACCTCTTTCCCTTTGTTCAGATTAAGGATTGAAATCTGGGATTCTCCACCATCAGCACTGTAAACTGAAAATATAGTATCCCCTTCAGGATGCCAGGCTATATCTTCTGGCCATCTCCTATGCTTCGCTGACAAGCAATCGGTAGTACTAAGAAGATTAGCAGATCTGCATATAGACGGTACAAGTAAGCATATGATGAGGACAAATAATCAATTTTAATAAGAGATTACATTAGTTTGTAATGAAGTAGGGTACCATTTTAAGAAGTACCTAGAAAGGAAAAACAAACTGGTGTGCCTATTGTGAAGGATAATATATGACATAAATATAAAATATGTAGAGACTCTTCATATATCTCTAGTAGACTTTTGGCTTGTCTAGGAGATTTTCAGTTTTATCTAAATAAGTCTATAAAAGGTAAAAACTAGGCTCCATCAAATCAATATAGATGGTATCTAGTTTTATAGTATCCTATCTCTTCACTCATTTACATATAGCTTCTGCCTTGCCAGGGTTGGCCCACCAGACCTTTCAATCTATCATTCTATAACATCTATGAAAGTTATCCATAAATCAGTTCAAACATACCCTCTGCTCTGAACCTGCCACAGGTTGACAACTCCATCCAGCGCACTGCATTTTTAAATAAGATTTTGGATTAGTAATATGATGGAAACAAGAAGCCCCGTTTTCTCTATCCATCACAAAACCTCTAATATCATTAGAAGTATACACTTAAAAAAAAAAATGAATCCCACAATTACTTCATGGATAAGAGGATGTGGAAGTAAGTGTAACATAACAAGTACGTTTTCCGAAACTACAAATAAAAATAGTCACAAACAGTTTATATACAAATACAAAAATGCTTCAGATTATGGGAAGGATACAGAGCAGACATTAAGTTATTGCATATCCTGTATTTTTCACAAAGTATACATAATCTGATATTTAGAAGCTATATTTGCTAAAAACAGCCCAATTTTAGTTCATTTTAAGGCACTGAAAGTTGAGAGCATCCAATATTAGAATTCAAAATTCATGGCTTTGTTACTTAGCTCTCAAGCAAGCCCTAACTACCTTGTGGCAAAAAGTTGCTCGCTAGTTGGGCACAAGATGAGACTTCTAAGCTTTCTCTTATGTTGACTCGATATAGCAGAGCATGTCTGGCAGCGGATAGTGCAGGGTGAAGAACTAGTACGAATCATAGGGATTAGATCTTTGTGCTCCTTCTGCTCTGCATTAGGAAAACAAGCATGTTAAAAAAAACATAACTTTAGTAAATTACTCAGATTTGACATTCATACTTATGTAGAAATTAGAAAATAAAATAAAATTCAACAAGCACATGGAAATTATAGGACGACAGATGAAAATATTACCAAATTTTCTCTTAGTTCCTTTATTTTGAACATCAGCATCCTTCTCAGAAGGCTTCCTCAGAGTTTTGTCTCCTTTTATCTTCGTTGTACTACTACTGTGAGAAAATGCCAGTTCACCAGTCAACGAACCAGGACCACTTCGAACGTTAGGTTCAGATTCTGTCATCTTAGTTGGTTGAGAAACTTTTGGTTTCACATCAGGAATTACAAGTTGTGGTTTACCCTGAAGTTGGTTTCCAGAAGATAGTTCTGTCCTCCGGGAAGTACAAGTTGATTTATTCTCTAGAGGTCTAATTGCCATACCCTCATCTTGTGCTTTAGTCTCAGACTGACTTTTATATGAATCTTCACTACACAAAGCAGGATTCATGGAACTTGTTTTGGATTTCACTTTCTTCATACCATTATCATGAAAGCTCTTGGATGTTGTAATACTGTCCTGACCACGAAGGCGAGCCAGCTTCCCTTGTGTGTCATCTAATCTTCTCTCTGCTTCAATGAGCTGCATAACACATCAAAAAGGGGGGAAATTTTTTTAAAACATTACTTTTGGTCTCAGTAAAAAAGGAAACAACTCAAAAGTCAAAACTAAGAATTCAATCCATGCCATGTAAAGAAGTAAATCAACCTCAAACAGCTAAAATTTAATGGAAAATTAAATTTCATTCATGACATAACTCTACCCATAACACTAAAATGGAGAGAGAGAAGAGAAAACCTAACCTCCTTATTGTATTATTTTTAACTTTACATGCTCACAAATTTTTAATTTGAATCATGATCACTAAAGCAGCTGATAAGAATCTTTCCACCACAAAATGGTCAAATGCTAGAATTATGAGATTCATATCGTCAATAATACGAGACCATATCAACGCAAAAGTTTCCCAAACAGTACAAACATTACAAAGTCAAAAAATAGTTAGTAAACTGTAAACTTTAGTATCTCTAATCAGTAATCATTAATTACATTTTCCTAGCATTTGATATCCAATTATCCAAAAGGAGATTGCAGCTTCCTTAACTCTATACTTTGTATATTCAATTCAGAATTCTTATTCTGCTTTATATTATAATAAAGTATAATGTTTTTATCAAAGCCAAAAACAGATTTTGGTAAGCTAGAGAATTAAAATAGCTAAATAAGTGAATGACATTTTTGTATGTCTCTTTCACACAATGGGGAATATATTATTACAATTTTGGATATAAAAAGGGGAAATTTCAGCTCACAATAGGTGATTTAGGGTTCGGTTTAAGGAGCTAGCAGGTGAATAAAAACCAACTCCAGAGACCATGGTGGAGTTAGGAAATTTGGCCAGTGTAGTTGAAAATTAAAAGTCAGAAATTTTGGCTGGTGAGTACGTATGATTTTGAGGTTAACAAGAACCTATTTGCAAATACCACCACAGCACAACATCTCTATCATTAACATGATAATTCATCAATAAGTTTCTTTTTAGCTGGATCTACTTTAAGTTCTTCTAAATTAATATGAATACAAAGACACACTTGAAACTCCTGGACTATCTTGGTTAGATGATTTCTCAAAAGTAAATTATCTTTTGAAGTATTTTTCTAAAACTAAACCACAAAACGTATCTAACTATTTAGCATTATGGGCAATTAGTGTTTTAGGAAACATCAAACATAGACTATTTATGAGCAATTGGCTAAATTAATTCAGCAATTGACATATAACATAATCTCATACTTTTTCCTATAATAAATAATAATAATAATAATAATAATAATAACAAATTAACAATAATAATAATAATAATAATAATGACAACCTATAATTTGAAAAGGGCTTATTGGTGAAAAATAAAACCGCTGATAATTATATCCAAATCTTTAAGTTTTGCCAATTTAATACCAAACATTTATATTTTATCACAATTATATCTCCACTTGCTTGGATTTTATGATAGTTGCAAGAGTTTCCGCACCGTACAATGGAATGGTATCCTGGAGATGGTTACCTTCAACTTTAAAGTGGTTGTGCATCTAGCATCTCTAATGGACAGAAATAAAGAAAAAGAACATTTGAGTGGTAAAATAGGTACAAGGTCCATTACTTTATCTATAAAATCTATGCTCCCGCAATTAATGATTAGCACACTAAACACGGGAGTGAGTGAAAGTTGTTGAGAGTGAAAGCCCAAAGAAACAACAAGGCCTAAATTGCTTTAAAACTCAAATCATAAACCGGAGCAATGCTTTTTTAAAAAATAGAGCGATTGGACGTCATGAAATCAATTTTCAATCACTTGACACACACGCGCACGCGTATATATATATGATTTACTATGATACGTAAATGGTTGACAATGCAACTCCTATGATTATATGTGATATATTTTATCTTACAGTTGCATAAGTTCATCAATATACAATAATCTAGAGCAAACTAAGTACTGACAAAGATGAGTAAAATAATAAAGTCAATAGCATTTACCAATCATCAATATTCATCATCATCCAAACTTTCAGTTTTTTCATAAACAGCAAGGGAGTAAAAAAGAAAAGAAAATTAGTAATGTGAAAGAGAAGAAGAATAAAAAACAGTACATGCTTGAGGCTAGCTGAGAGTTAATGGTGACTATAAGGGAGAAGATTGGAAAAGAAGGTTTGATCGTTTAAGATAAACTTTGAATCGGAGAAGATGTCACTAAACTCTGAAGAAAAGATTTAAATGAACTGCCATTTTACCCCCAAGTTTTGGAGGTTAGATCGTTGACTCACTTTATACAACTATAAGTGCACTTTTTCAGTAATTCAGTCACCATTTTCCACTCACTATGGTGTCAAAATGAGCACTTTTGTTTGCTTTTTCACTTTCCAACACCTCACCAAAGTGAGACATTTTTCCATTGGTTGCATCGCTAGGCGACATAGTGATCACTTTTGACAAGTTAGAGCAAGATCCCAAAAACAAGATAGAAGCATAGTAATTAACAGGTTCAGGTTCAGGTGAGGAGTGCATAATACAGAGTACTTTTTTATTGATAAAGCTTCAAAACCTTTTCTTATACGCTTTCTGAGTCTAACTACTATGGATGCCCTGTACTCACAAAAGAACCCCAATATATGGAACTCAACCCAGTTTGGTAACTTACTAGTTGGCATTATAAATTCTAGGCACCTCCAGAAATGCATTAATGATGGAAATTTGGGGTTCATTTTGCATCCGTCTTAGCTCTATCACATCCTGGGGAACAAGGATCGTTTAAAGTTGAGGGGCATGACATATATGATGTTTTAGTCAATGTACACAAAGTCTACAACCAATACTTATGGTGCAAAGCTGGAGAACTAAAAGAATAAAGAGAGCAGCAAGATTTTAATGTTTTATGGCTCAATTGAAAAATAGGTGATCTTCAAAGCCAAATCAAAGGATTTCAACTCACCAATCCATGATTTGGGACCGGCATGTTCGCAATATTGTTTTGTTTTGCTTCTATTTTAGTTACAAGTCTCCTGTTTTCAGCTTGGTTGTTAAGCCAACCAGCAGATAGTTGGGAGCCAACTCCATACCACCTTCGCATAACCAAAATTCCATCTTCTCCCTATAGTTTCATACTTTCATCAACACAACTTCCCACAATTTTCCCCCCATTTCCAGTTCAGTTACACACGTTAACTCCAACAATTGTCTAAAACCAACAATTTTAATCCTCAGTAAGAATAAAAATAAATCATACTTCAAACCACCATAGTCCAAAATCACAAGCACTCAATATGCACGAGAACTGAACGAGCAAAGCAGCACTAATGCACTATCAAATTTTCCATAAATACAATACAGGAATACAGTACTCAAAAAAAAATACAAGAATCACAGCCAAAACAAATAATGAAATGAAAACCTGAGATTTATAGTAAGAGATGCGCTGCCGGAGATCATGAACCTCCTTAGTGCGATGTTCAACGAGAGCAACTAGGGCTTCTTCTTGCTCACTCCTTGACTGATCATTCGTATCTGCAGGAACATCCTTGCCGTCATTATTGGCTTCTCCGCCGATACTTCCACCACCGTTCTCCATATCTGGCTCCACTTTGGGCTTTTTCAGAAACGGATGCGCGCTCATGTTTGCAATCAACTCTTCTTCGTATCTCCCCGTTTGTCCAGTCTCCACTGATTCTCTCTATATTTCTTGGAATTCTTGCAACGTAAAATTCTTGTCAAAAAATTTTCAGAAAAAAAAAGGGGTAGAAAATATGTATTGTTTCTTTTTATAACGTCGGACTTCCTCTTAAAGGGTTCTTTTTTTAAACTCTTTACGTAATTACGTATATACTCCCGATAGGCAAAGATTTGGACAATTGGTGCACACCTGCCACGTGGGATTACGTAAATACAAATATCCTATTCTTGCAATACATTCTATTTTTTAAAGTCAACATCAAAATTTTAAGGAAAAGTAGTATTTGTGCCCGTACTTTGCACGGAATATATTTGTTATAATATTTTTAAAATATTTAGATCAATATATAATTATATAAATTATAACATCAAATATTATATAGTGCAATTGATGAAATTAGTTGGATTAATTATGTTTTCTAATGTTTTCATGGCTTGAATTAGAATGAGTAATTGTGCAATTACCCGTGTGATGCACGGATAATTTTTTATTATATATTTAGATAATAAAAATAAAGATGAAATTATAAAATATTCTAATATTGAACGTGTACATTTATTTGAGTATAAGATTAGTGCAAAAGTATTACTCAATTACTTGAAAAATATATGACTTGTTTGTCTACCATTATATTAAAAAGATCGATATACAATATGACTTATGTAATTGTATTATTACTAAAATAAATATGAGAAATGAAAAATAATTTAATTATAATTATTATAAAAAAAATTCAACGACCAATGTTTAGCTTAATCTATACTATATATCTATACTATATATAAAAACAATATTCTCCTCTAAAATTTTCCTGCCCAAACGTAGGGGCATTTTAGTAATATGGTAATTATTATGATAAAATAATATTAATTATAATTTGTTATAATTATTATGATAAAATAATATTAATTATAATTTGTTATAATTATTATGATAGAATTTATTAGGATAGAATAATATTAATTATAAGTGGTAGTATGTTGACTTCGAGGTTTGTACATGTCATTCAAGTTTCTATGTTTTTCTTATACAAACCTATAATTGTAAATTTATATTAGGCAATTATATTAATTTAATTAATTATTAAGGCAAGTATAGTTTATTTTGTACTGTAGACACATTATTTTTAATAATTTCGATTTAATAATGTTATATATTATTAGTACAGAATAAATCATGTCTTAATAATTAATTTTTAATATTATTGCCTAATAATTATTTATTGTAATTCTCTTCGCCTTTTCCAGTGTAATATTATTGACACAAATAAATTATACTTACTTTAATATATAATTATTTTTTAATTTAATTTCTTAATATTTATTAATGGTAATTTTTCTGATAATTTTTTCACTTTTTCATGTAATTATTATGGTAATATTAGGGTACTATATTTCAAACTTGTGGCAATTTCATTAATTATTATGCTAATTTATGGTAATATATTTTAATATTAGAATAGAAAAAATATTATAATTGATATAGTTAATGAAATTAGTATGGTAATTGCCACAATATTTGGTAATTATAATTAATATAATTAACTTCATTGAGAAATATAATATTTCTTCCGTTGCAATATTTTTGGAAATTTCATTAAACTATAATTAATAAAATATGAAATATAATTAAGGAAATGAAATTATAAAATTAACAAAATATGTGTTCATAAATATTTAGAATATTTTTTTAAAATACATACATATGCACTATATATATACTAGTGTTTTATCCGTGCGGTGCACGTAGGGCTGTGCAGCGGATGGTTCGGTTCGGTTCGGACGGACGGGAGCCTTATCCGATCGGATTTCGGATTGGTCATGTTCACATCCTATCCGATTTTATTTTGAACTAAACCCTATCGGTTTTTCATAATTTCGGTTTGAGTCGGTTCGATCGGTTATCCGACCTATATTCGGATTGAGAATATATGCAAAAAAAAAAAAATGTGAAAACTGAAAACCAATTAAAAACTTTACTAAGATGTCTGATTCTAAGTTATAACTTAAAGTTATAACTTATAAGTTATAAGTTATAACTACAAATTATGACTTATTACAGACCAAAAGAGAAATTCTCAAAAATCATAGATACATCATACTTTGATACTTAATTACTTATTACAGACCAAAAGAGAATACATCATATCATGAAACTTTGAAATTTGAAGCTTATAACAATTCAGAATTACAGATACAGTAAGTCAGCAACACTGCAACATTTACTCAGTTAGTGCACAGCCCCAGCAACAGTTAGTCCTACTCTTCTTCCTGTAAATTGTTACAACTTACAAGTTAGTGAAAAGTGAAAAGTGAAAACTGAAAACAATTACAACACAATTGTATAATACTTGGAAGTTGGAATTTTGGCTCAGTAAGCATTGTTTCCTATCAATTTTGAATTAAGGGCAAATTGCTTCAATAAATATAGAGCAACATGCCAACTTAATCCTTCTTTTCAGATTATAGGTGGAAGCTTCATCATTGCCATTTGCCACATAAGCTGATAAAAGGGACAAACAGAATAGAGTAACAGAGTTAAATAAGGCGGCAACTTACAAAAAGTTACCAAGCCTTACACTCTTACTGTCTTACAGAGTTACAGTTGCAGAGTACCATACTTACAGTGGACCAGTGCAATCAAGGACTCAACTCATTCAAGCCAGCAACTAATAACACATAGTTACCATGGCCTCAAAAAATACCAATTGAGATTAGATTTTAGAATGCAATTGAGTAAATTGACAATTAATTAGAATGGAGACACAAGTAATGATAAAGAATAACATTACAGGAATTGTAGCCAGTGTAGGATCAAAATTCCTTCCACTTCCACCATCAACTAACTTTGCAAAATAAGAAATGTAAATTATTAAATGCAAAATATGAATAAAAAACTGTAAAACAACAAAAAGAAATTAAGTGTAAAACAATTACCTTTTTCAAACCTCTCCAGTTCTTCAAGATTTTCCTTAATACATAGAGGAGTATTGGGCAGTCTAAGCCAATCCTGGGTACACACCAAAGCTTCCACAATTTTTGGAGTTAATGAACTCCTAAAAGGATCCAATACTCTCCCAGATGTACTGAAGGCAGACTCAGAGGCAACAGTTGAGATTGGAATAGCTAGGACATCCCTAGCAAGCTTAGAAAGGATGGGAAACCTCACAACATTTATCTTCCACCATCTCAGAATATCAAAGGAGTTTTCCTCCTCAACTATTGTCCCACTCAAGTAGATATCCAGTTCAGTTTTTTTCTTACCCCCAGATTCCAATCTTTGTTTTTTAATTTGGGACTTGAGTAAATGTTGTGGCCTTCCAACAGACACAGAAATGACAGAACTCACAGAAGAAGCACTACCAACAGCAGCAGACACAGAAGAACCAGAAACAGAAGAAGTGGCAGGAACAGAATAATCATCAAATAACTCATTCAAACCAGCAAGCACTTTATCATAGTATGGTTTACCTTTCTCCTCACCATACATATGATTAATTTGAGTAGGCATATACTCTAATTTATCCCTGGGGTCTAGAATGTTTGCAAAGAAAATCATAAGATTCATCTTGTCTATATCACCCCAATACTTCTCAAATTTTGCTTTCATATGTCTCCCCATTAAGCTCACTGCCCCACCAGCTTCCACCATTCCAGTTAAAATACAATACAAATCAGAAATCTCACTGAAAAATGTGTTAGTTGTCACATATAAAGATCCAGAAATTCTGATTGTCATATCATAAAAACATTTCAACAACTCCACCAAACTGCTCACAGACTCCCAGTCCATAAAATTAGGCACAGAATCACCCAAGTCAGATTTGAAAGAACTATCAGAGTCTTCACAAGATTCAAAGACTTTCTGATAAGTCAAAGCAGATTGTAACATCAAATATGTAGAGTTCCATCTGGTTGGAACATCTAGACACAAAGAAGACCTTTGCTCAATTCCTAACAAATCAGCCAAGTCCCTAAACTTCTTTAGCCTGGCAGGTGAATTCCTAACATATCTAACAACCTCCCTAACTTTTTTCACAGAACTATCACACTCCTTCAAGCCATCTTGAACAACCAAGTTAAGGATATGGGCAATGCATCTCATGTGAATATACTTAGCCTTCACAGTTGATGTACCCCAAGACACTATTTTTTTTCTTAAGAAACCCCATAGCAGTGTCATTAGACGAGGCATTATCCACAGTAACACTAAAAACATTCCTAAGCCCCCACTCCAGCAAACATGTTTCTAGGGCTTTTGCAAGATACTCCCCTTTGTGAGAGGTAACAGGGACAAAGGCTATGATTTTTTTATGCAGCTTCCACTCTGAATCAATGAAATGGGCAGTCACAACCATGTAGTTAATCCTTTGGATTGATGTCCAAGAATCAGTGATAATGCTAACCCTATGACTGGATTCCCTTAAAAAGGCCTTCAACTTCAGTCTATCCTCTTCATATACCACTAGGATGTCCCTACTTATAGTCCATCTAGATGGAACTATAAACCTAGGGCAAGCAACAGCAATGAACATCCTGAAACCTAAACCCTCAACAAATCTAAAAGGCAGTTCATCTATGATTATCATTTTAACCAAGGCCCTCCTAATTAAGTCTTGGTTAAATACCCAGCACCCAATTTCTCCCACAGTAGTTTCAGATGACTCAGGGGTATTAACTACTTGAAAGGTTAACAGGGACTGCCTAGTATCCTTGGAGTGAGGGTTTTTCAAACAGCTTAGCATATGGGCTATTAAGGAAGATGTACCATGTCTCTTGGACTCACACTTGTACACTTTTGCACAATAAACACACTTTGCTTGTATAGTAATATTGTTACTGTCTTTTATTCTCTCATAATGATCCCATATTCTGGATCTGGACTCAACCTCTTTCCTCTTCTTCCCAGAAACTGCAGCAGAAGGTTGCTCATTCTGTTGATTATTAGCCTCAACAGTTTGGGCTTCCACCACTGTAGGTTCCACAATTGAAGAATTGGGTGGTTGACTACCAGGAGTACTGATATTATCCATCTAAAATATGGCTAAGTATCAGTACAGACAGTATTGGGATTCAATCACAAAGAATAATGGACAGAGCCAGAGTGACAGGCAGTCACTCAGTGTCTCAGTCAGCCATACAATTACACATAAAGTTCTAGAATCAGACACATTTTGTGTCATCATTTTCCAAGAACACAATTATTTTATTAGGAAATTTATTGAGAATACATTTAAGGGCATACATCCATAAACTTGACTAGAGTCTAGACTATAGAGTACTAGACAAAGAAATCAAGATTCAGGGTTTCAATTTTCAAATTTCAATTTCAGATTGGGAGACTGTAGTATTAATATACAGCAATTGTTTCCCAATTCCTAGTCCATCATTATCTGGATTTCTATAAACAGGGCTTCCACTTGACCACCAGTATATGATAACTGATTAAGTTATCAAACTAGGGTTTGTAAATTGTTAAAATTCCAAATCTATTTTATTCAACTAGGGTTTGAAAGAAACATGAAACGAGTCAGTGCTCCCACCAGAATATCACAGATTCACAGAATAATAGAATATCACAAAATCGCTAACAACTAACAAGTATGCGACGAATCAGTGCTCCCACCAGAATATCACAGATTCACAGAATAATAGAATATCACAAAATCGCTAACAAGTATGCAAGATTGCAAGTAATGCAACGAGTCAATGCTCCCACCAGAAATCCAGAATATCACATAATCGCTAACAGCCTAACAGATCAAACTATCAAAGTTATTAAACTAGGGTTTGAATACCTACTTCCTTTCTCACAAATACCCCGGAGAACAAGGGCTTCTAGCACAGATATCACCAGATGAAACAGCCGAACGGTCTCCGACAGGCACCAGTAGGGCGTCGGGCTTCCACCAGTCGAACTCGAACAGAACCACTCAACCAAGTCACCAACGGCCACCGGGTGGAACTGTGGAAGTCACCAACGAAGAACGAGAGAACTCAGAATCTCAGACTCTTAGAGATTTAGAGAAGTCGAGAACGAGAACAGAGAGGGATCGCGATTCGCGACTGAGGTCTGAGAGAGTGAGAGAAATCAGAGAATGAGAGAAATGAGAGAAATCAGAAGGCTATGGCATACTTGCGCAGCTCAACTTGTCCGATCACCTCCCTTGGCTCGCCAACTTTTATGTACAGAAAGTCCGGTAGTGGAGATGCTCTGCACCCGTGCCCAAAGTGAACCGGTTGGTTTCTCGTATTATATGGGAACATAGATCTTGCAAGTTTTTCGGCGAGGAAAGCCATGACTTGTTGATGTTCTTCTGTCTCTTAATGCACTGCAGAAGTTGTTAAATTATGATGTTCTTCTGGCATGAAAACACAATCATCACTAAGAGTTTGAAGGTTTCAATTATCATTTCAAAATGCATGCTTTTATTATCTTCTCAACAAATCTTCGATGCTTTTATCTTCGTTATCCTCTTTGTGTTCTTAGCCTGGGTAGCTATGGTGCTGCTCTACTGGGCATATCTCGGCGGCCACGCGAAAGAATAGGGCTTCTTATTAACGCCTTTATTTTTTATTTTTAAATTTAATTAAGCTTACATGGACTCTATTTCATTTAATTAAAGCCATGTCACTTACAAATAAGTCCAAATCAGCAGGAAACTGACACCATGTCACAATGTTTATCGGAAACCTACAAAAAATGCTAGACGGAAAAAAAAATTGGTTTATGGCTCGAATAATCACTTATTGAAGACCATGGTGCGGGATGAATAATCGTGAATGGTTCATGGTGCGGGATGACACTTTAGCCTTTAAATAATAGGTCCATAATAAACTTTGTGGTTCAATATTTGTATATCTACTACTGAGTATTAATTTAGTGTACCTTAAAAGTAGACAATGTTCATGGTATAATAAATATTTTAGGTAATCACTACTATAAATTAAATTAACATATATAACATTTTTGTAATTATTTAATTAGGTAAAAATAATTGTAATTTCAAATTTCAAAACATAAGTATTTGTCACGCCCCACTTCTAGGACATGACCCGACCGTATCGTTACGTGAAAACCTGTAACAATACGAAGCCTAACCATACATACCTCTCGAAACCTACACAACAACACTCGAATACATAATAATTCCACAACAAAGAACTAGTTCTTCCCAAACTCATCAATTTATCACTACTAAATATTTACAATCAAGAGTAATATGTCCAAAATGCATCACAAGCACCAAAACCAAGCACAATGGTTTACCATAAATACAAAGGGTCGAAGGGAATATCCAAATAACCAAAAGCTCGTGATATGCTCCAATACTAGGACTAAGTTTTCTCCTAGTTTCAAAAGTCACCTTCAAGATCCCACCATTTGCGCCTCGTACTATTCACATATCCTTAACTACTCTGAAACATGAGGAAAATACAAATAATGAGATAATGCCCAGTAAGTGATACTCTTCTCAACCCCGGATCAAGTAACCTTAATAAAAGACAATAAGCTTTATAGTAATTAATAGGTGCAAATCACGATCTTCAAACTGTATCGAAGTTATATAATTCCATCATACCATACACAGGTTCTCCAAAATCGAAACTTTAACTTTAGTTACATGGGCATCAACATTATTTCATAACACAATACTTTCAAAGCTCAAATCATTCTTTAACTCATGACTCATTGGCAACATACACCCACCATTATACCTTGTGGCATAGGCCATTATCGGTACAATTATCTAAAAAGACTCGACGATTCGGAATGAGTCAAGCTCGATGATTCGGAATGAGCCGGATGGAATGTTCCAACAAATAATTCAAAAGTAAAGACTCAACGATTCGGAATGAGTCAAGCTCGACGATTCGGAATGAGCATTTAGGAACGTTCCAAGCCGAACAAAACAAATACAAATTGTAGGTTGCCTCATGAATTTGATCAAACATTCCAAATAATTCTTATAATCAAATAGCCCATTGTAGCAAAATCATTTTCTTAACACCACATAACAAAGTGCATATCCAAAAGTAATATGGAATCCGAATAACTCATAACTTGGCAAAACAAATATGACTTCATAAACTAATAATTGTCAAATAAGTTACTTGATCCTCTTTTAGAGCAACACCCCTTAGTACTAATCACACATACAATTATAATCAAATAGTCATGTTTGATTATTCATAAAACCCATACTTAGGCATGCCCAAGGATATCTTTAATCAAATTTAATAGTTCAAAAACATTTCATAGCAATTCTTCGAACATATACTTAATAATTAATAATAATAACCCATAAATCGCATAATAGTGAAATCACACTTTAACAATCATAAATAGCTTGAGTCATACTATATCAAAAGCTCAAAATATTTTTAACTCAAACTAACCCTAAAATGGGTATTTAAAGTAGTTGAGATTCCAAAATAGGTTAGGGGTTTTGCAAAATAAGGAGAGAAGAGTTAACCACTTACCTAAAACATCTAAATCTTAGCTATTTAGCTCACCCAAATACTCATTGTCAAAATCCCTAACATTTTCGAAACATCAAATCTTAGGGCTCCCATGATAAACCCAACTCAAAAAGAGTGAAATATGGAGATCAAACTTACCTAGAATACTCCAATTACTTGAGACCTAAGCTTGAAGAAGATGGAGATCAAAGCTTCAAGATTTTTCCTTCCCTTATCTCTCTAGCAACTCTCCTTACCTTCTTTCAAAATGAGATATATGCTTATCCAAGACCAAGTGGTTTCTTAACCTTTAAGGGAAAATGAAGGGTAATTTAGTAATTTCACCCAAGGTCAAATAAAGAAGCTTTGACTTGTTGACTTCACGTAATAAACATAAGTATAATTATTTTTCTAAAAATATGGGTATTCCAGTATTTTTTTTGGATGAGCGTGAAAATAACACTTCGGTGTTAATATATATATATAGAAATTACGTACATTAACATAATATAGTGATATTTTTTTGAATACTATAATATACATCATATAGTAATTTGATTGTTTACGAATATAAAATAAAAAAATACGCAAGATTAAAATATTTTGAACCATAATTGAATTGCATGGTATATTATCATGAGAGAAATTTAATTACGTACATTAACAGAATATAGTAATATTTTTTTAATACTATAATATACATCATATAGTAATTTGGTTGTTGGAATTTTTATTTTTTTTAAATATTATCATGAGAAGAATTTAATTACGTACATTAACATAATATAGTAATATTTTTTTTGAATACTATAATATACATCATAATATATATATATATATATATATATATATATATATATATATATATATATATATATATATTAAAAATACGCAAGGTTAAATATTTTGTTTAAGGAATCCATACATGAATGGAATTGAATAAAATATTTCATTAATTTTCGTGTATAATAAGGTATGTAATCATATTTTGAATATTTTGTCAATTTTAGCCATAAATAAAGAATGATAAGGAATGCTAAAATTTCTGATAAGCAATTATTATATAATATTATGTTGACCGATTTCAAATTTTTGGACTAAAATGAGCGGAAAAGCTAGCACTTCTGTTTAATATATATATATATATATATATATATATATATATATATATATATATATATATATATATATATATATATATATATATATATATATATATATATATATATATATATATAGATTATATATTGCAATAGTATTGTAAAAAATCAATCTACAACATTTTCAAATTAACCAATATCATATTAAAAATGAATATAATATAGTGATTTAATATAATTGTATGTTATTTAATACATTAAAAACATTAATATAGGTGTTATTTAAAAGTTTTTAATTAGAACTTGTTAATAATATATTTTTTATATATTATTAATTTTATTTGTATATATATATAAAAAAAATTGAACTTAAGTTGAAAAAGAATATACTGAGTATTAGTTTAATGTACCTTAAAAGTAGACAAAGATTCATTGTATAATAAATATTTTATGTAATCACTATTATAAATTAAATTAACATATATAGCATTTTTGTAATTATTTAATTAGGTAAAAATGATTGTAATTTCAAATTTCAAAACATAAGTATTTTTTTAAGGATGAGTGTGAAAATAGCACTTTTTATATATATATATATATATATATATATATATATATATATATATATATATATATATATATATATATATATATATATATATATATATATATATATTACGTACATTATCATAATATAATAATATATTTTTTTTGAATACTATAATATACATCATATAGTAATTTGATTGTTTATGAATATATAAATTAAAAAAATACGCAAGATTAAAATATTTTGAACCATAATTGAATTGAATGGTATATTATCATGAGAGGAATTTAATTACGTACATTAACATAATATATTAATTCTTTTTAATACTATAATATACATCATATAGTAATTTGATTGTTTACGAATATAAAATATAAAATACGCAAGATTAAAATATTTTGAACCATAATTCAATTGCATGGTATATTATCATGAGAGAATTTTAATTACGTACATTAACATAATATAGTAATATTTTTTTTGAATACAATAATATACATCATATAGTAATTTGATTGTTGAATTTTTTTTGAATATTATCATGAGAGGAATTTAATTACGTACATTAACATAATATAGTAATATTTTTTTTGAATACTATAATATACATCATATAGTATATATATATATATATATATATATATATATATATATATATATATATATATATATATATATATATATATATATATTAAAAATACGCAAGGTCAAACTATTTTGTACGTAATTAAATGCTATAATATTTAATTACGTACATTAACATAATACAATAATATTTTTTTTAATACTATAATATGCATCACATAGTAATTTGATTGTTGGAATTTTATTTTATTTTTGAATATTATCCTGAGCGGAATTTAATTACGTACATTAAAATAATATAGTAATATTTTTTTTTGAATACTATAATATACATCATATAATAATTTGATTGTTGAATTTTTTTTTTAGAATATTATCATGAGAGGAATTTAATTACATACATTAACATAATATAGTAATATTTTTTTGAATACTATAATATGCATCACATAGTAATTTGATTGTTGGAATTTTTTCTTTTATATTTTTGAATATTATCATGAGAGGAATTTAATTATGTACATTAACATAATATAGTAATTTTTTTAATACTATAATATATACATTATATAGTAATTTGATGGTTGGAATTTTTTTTTAAATATTATCATGAGAGAAATTTAATTACGTACATTAACATAATATAGTAATTTTTTTTTTGAATACTATAATATACATCATACAGTAATTTGATTGTTGGAATTTAATTTTTTTTTGAATATTATCATGAAAGGAATTTAATGACGTATATATTAGCATAATATAGTAATATTTTTTTAATACTATAATATATATCACATAGTAATTTGATTGTTGGAATTTTATTAATGTAATTAATTTGACCATTTATTTTAGCATTATTTTTTAATATAAATAAAATATAATTAAAGTAATTAAAATACTAAATAGTAAAATGATAGCATTCAAATCTTTATAGTTCAATTTGAATGCTATGGCAGTGCACGGAATTAAGTACTTTAATTATATTAATAGCATTCAAATCTTTATAGTTCAATTTGAATGCTATGACAGTGCACGGAATTAAGTACTTTAATTATATTAAAATTTTAATTATAGTTCAATTTGAATGCTATCATTTTTTGGAATATTTTGTCAATTTTAATTATAGTTCAATGATAAGGAAAGCTAGAATTTGTAATAAAGAATTACTCCGTATTATATATTATTGTGTTGACCGATTTCAAAATTTTTGGATTAAAATGAGCGGGAAAGCTAGCACTTCTGTTTTAATATATATATATATATATATCACAAAAGTTTATATTAATGATGGCCAACCCCCATTCTTTAAAAAAATACAATATTAAATTGGCCAACCCCCAACTCGTGTTAATAAAAAAAAAGTTATTATCATATATTATCACGTCAAATGGTGAAAATCTTTTGTACATGTAGCATGATCCTAAAATGTAATGTGTACAAGTTTTTTTTTTTTTAAATACAATATGAAAATTAAAAATGCTCACTACTAAAAATAGAAAGAACAGATGTCATGTTTATTGAAAAAATCTTAAATTATTTTTATCCGAACACATCATATGCATTGACTATATTAGAGAAAAAATTTGATGAGGTATCACTCTTTACAGCAAGGAGGATGATGAGATATTGGGACAATAATAGATTTTGCCTAAAGCAAAGGTAACGTTCCAAACAAAATTCTAGAAAGCAGTGTGCATCCCACCTCTAAAGAAAGGAAAATGTCTTAGTTTGGAAGACAATAAAGGGCGGATCTCTCTAAACAAGTAACCTATTACATAGAATTCAAGACCTAATCATATCCTCCTAAGCCATACAAGGTTATTCTCCTATTCTAGTCAATTTGCAACCCCAAAACATTATCCTCTGTACCAAACCAGTACAATCCCTTGGGGTTATGAAGGGTTTATTAGACACTGTCAGGTCAGTAGAGGTAACAGAACTAAATGTCATGGCATCAGGGTCAATTGAGATGAACAAAAACGTGTTATCTTCAACTAGCAGCATAGTTCTTGGAGAGCAATTACCTAATGAGGTGCTCGATGAGAAGAATAAAACATCTCGACACCCTCGGTGGACCAGACCAGAAACATTGGTGCTCATAGAAGGGAAGAAGATTGCAGAAGATAGAAAGGGGTGTGGGACCAGTTCAGTTCTTGGTTGTGCACAAATTAAACCAAAGTGGGACTTGGTCTCATCCTATTCCAAGCAAAATGGTGTCAACAGAGGACCAGTTCAATGCAGAAAACGATGGAGCAATCTTATTAGTGATTTCAAGAAAATAAGAACATGGGAGTTACAAGTGAAAGAAGAGAGGGATTCATACTGGATGATGATGAATGACTTAAGGAAGGTGAGGAAGTTACCGGGTTTTTTTGATAGGGAAATATATGATGTTTTGAAAGGGAAGGCATTTATTGAAGCAAAACATCAACTTGCAGTGGTGACCTTAGGCACAGATGTAAATACTGGTCATCATATGGAAACTGGAGAGGGAGGGGATGAGGCTCAACAAGTTCTTGGAAGTGGCCATCATAAAATAGCAGATAGTGGTATGCTTTCAGATTTTGAACCAACACCACAATGGAATGGGGATGATTCTACTGAAGAAGGGATCACACCAGATAAACCAACAATCACCATCCCTTCACCAGTGTCAATCTCAGGTGTTTAAACATCATTTACAACTATGCTAGCTTAGTTGCTTACTTGCATTCACAATTCAATGAAACATACAATCAACTTGGAGATGTTTGAATGGTAGTAATTTGAGAAACTAGGGAAAAAATAAAGTTATGGCAGGCACTCTCTTTCTAGTTTCTATTTCAGTATAGTTCAGATGTTTTCCCCTTGCCTAGTTACAGATTCAAGACATAAATCTAGTGGCATGATATATAGCCTACTTACCTGCTTCATTAGTTCATTACATGCTTCAAAATTATTCCAAAAATTGGAAACTGACATTTTCCAGTTTTTGAAGACTTGTAATTCTTTCGTTCTAAAATTATTTTATTTTACTTTATTTTTGGTAAGCAGAGAAGAATTGTCAGCCACTTCGCCAAGCATGCCCATATCCAGGTAAGATGAAAAACAAGAGCAATATTATTCTTTATGCTTCTTCTAATGGACGTCAGATTAGAAATTAGAATGCAACATAAAATGATCAACCGTATTTGATAGTTACAGTTTATTTGGATACTACAGAGTATCACTTATTCATGATCATGAATGAGTAATTTAGCTATGCTCAATAGAATGCTGTAAAGCCATGTGCATCCAGGCAAGTGTAAATGCACACATCCAGAGATTGACTTCATTTGCAATTATTGCTGAAATAAAGTTAAATAGAAGACATAATTCACAATAAGCTTGTATGACATATTGACATGACGTTCTAGTTTTAGTTAGATATTTGATTTGTTTTACACACACACACACACAAAGAGTTGTCTCCACTTACCTCTAACAGAGATTCACCAACTCAAGTCTGTAAATATATTTTGTTTCATTTTGTTTAGTGTATGGCAAGTTGTTTGCCATAGAATAATAGAAATAAAATTGCATCTATGATCATTGTCAATTAAATTCACATTTAAACTGTTAAAGATTGTTATTAAGATAAGAAATAATGAGGTACTAATTTGTAATACCCTCAGGAACAGCAAAAGGAGAACAATCAGGTTCACATTTCTGGAAAGGACCACCACTTCAAGAGGGAGTGAAGCGAAGAAGATTGTTTTCTGATTGTTGTGAGAATAGTAATCTGGAGGACTGTTTGGCTAAAGTGATGGAGAGAAACGGTAATATGCTAAATGCAGAACTTGAAGCTCGGAACATGAATGTGCAATTGGACAGAAAGCAATGTAAAGAACAGAGCGAAAGCTTAGTTGCTGCTCTTAACAAGATTGGTGATGCACTAGTGAGAATTGCTGATAAACTATAAAAACAAAAAGCAGCAATCAAAGCCTGAGCCATACACAACATTTTTTTTGTTTACCCAAAAATAAGAACTTTTAAGAAGCTTTCTTAAGGTTTTTAGTCATACTTTCTGTTTCAACCATGATTAGGAAGAATTTTTGCAGCTTAGTTCTGTTTTCTTTTCCAAATTTTCTACCTCTAAGAGCATGTTATTTACATTAATATTTCATTTTGAGCATCTACTTTTCCTTTTAATAAATAACAGCCATACTTATTTGTATTAGTTGATTGCATTCATTGTTTGGGATAAAATTAGCTATTAGTAATTAATGTTTAGTGTTTAAACGTGTACAATGACATATAAGAATGTCAATATATATTTTTTTATTATTATTATATCAAGTCTTCTTTATATATATATATATATATATATATATATATATATATATATATATATAATAACTTGATTTTTTACTTGTTTAAAAAATAATTAAAAAATAAATACTCCGGATTTAATTAACAATTCTTTCAAAAACACAAATTAGAATAAGTCAATTACAAGAAATACCTTTATTTTAAAACATATATAGCACTGTAAGGTCAACAAATAAATATTAACATAGAATATGAGTTTATCAGAGTATAACATGAAAACCCCCGTACAATATAATACATGGATTGTGTGTGTGTGTAAGGGATAGGTTGTGAAAAAAGCTAATTTCCAAAAAGACTCTTTTGAAAAATCTCATCCAATATACCAATTAGCTCTTTGGAATAAAATAACTAAGTTAAAGATGTTATTTACCAAACAGACATATTAGTTTTTTTTAATCGGGTCAAATAGCTAAAAGTCTATACAAGTTGAAAGCCATTCAAAATGTGCTTTCCAATCAAACTCCACTATTTGCAGCAAAAAAAAAAAAAAAAAAAAGGATGAAATGCAGACTCAGCTCTAGAAACATAGGATATAGAAATTTTGATTATTTGGTCTCCATTAGCTTGATATTTGGGATGTTAAAATATATTGTTCAGACCTAGCATACATATATGTTTAATAAAAATCCCTGTTGACTATATTATACAAAATATGATCATCTAACCTGCAGTCCTGAAGTTGGATACATAGTCTGGAGCTTACAAAAGAATGTTAGAGAGTGCTTGTTCATTCCTAACCACCAAGAGATGTAATAAAAAAGAGCAAACTGTGATCTAACATTCTAACGTGTCTTTCATCCTAAAGCAGGGACAGCCTCAACAACCTTTGCAAAGTAAAATTGCGTGGTTATTAAACCTCTCTTCCTTATCCTCCACCCAACTCTTGTCAATGCTCGCTCCACATCAGCCTCAGTATGGAGATATGCCCTTGGAGCCTTCGAAGGTCCAGGGAACAACTCTCCAATTCTCTTCAAGAGATCATAGTAAAATGTTTTTGGAGCAAAGCTTAGTATTAAGCGATTATCAGCTAATGAAGCAAGATGAGCAATCATTACTTGTGGGTAATGTATCAAAACATCCAAACACACAACTATGTTATATTTCCCACCTAAACTATCTAAATCCTTCACTTCAAACTTAGGCATAACTGATGTAGGACGCGTACTATCAAACCGCTTTAAAAGTTCTTCTTTTGCCTGAACTAAATTCAGCAAATTAGATTTCTGCTCATATTTCATCTATGAGTTTGAAACCAATGCTTTAATTACTCCAAAGAAAAACAAAGCATAGAATCTTCTAGGTACTATGACTCTATCAGCCACATATCTCAATTTTTTTCTGAAATATCAGTGGCTTGTACATGTCACAGCCATTACTTGGCCTAACCAATTCATTCGGTTGTTTTCAATAATAGTAAATGCACACATACTCATCTTTACCCTATGCCAACTTAATGATCTTAGCTTATAATGTGCAGCTTTCTTAAAGCAGCTATTAGATATTACTCCTAATGGCAACCATAAAACTTAGCAGTTCATTAGATCCACTTATTTTCTAACAATCCAGTCATTTAGCCAGAAACAGACCATTAGAATTTTGAGAAAATGATTCCACTGAGCAACATAATGAAGAATATGAAAATGCAGTTTAGTACGTTAAGAGCTCCAATCAGTAAAAATCTCACCTTGTTTCTTAGCCTCAGCAACCATAGCAACAGAGATATCACTGGCGGATACAATTGCGCCTTCTTTCGCCAACGGAATCGATAAACATTCGGTCCCACAACCTGCATCGCAGACTGTAACTCCCTGTAGAGGGCCCTCATCAGTCAACATCTTCATCACATTCTCCACAGTTCTAGAATGCCCCAATCTAATGTCCAACTGAACTTTATTCACATCGTCGGTTCTCCTTATATCTTCTTCCACCTCTGGAATCCATTGTTGTTGAAGTATTCCTTGACCACCTCCTTGCATCCACCGGCGGCGGTCGGGATCAGCTAGCAAGAACACCGCGGCCAACGCAGCTACCGATGGTCGGTAATAATTATTAACTATAACTCAAAATTTCTTTATACATGGAATTCAAAACCTGTTGTAATTCAAGCATTTTATAAAATATACTTGCCCTTAATCAAGGGCCAAAGGCTCTCCATATTTATTAAATTCTTGCATTGTCAGGACCTCAAAATGAACTGGCAGCTAAACTCTTGCGGTTTGAGAAGTCGGAAATTCCGAGTTTTCTGCGACTTCTTTTGATCCTAATTTCTATTTCCGCAATAATAAATAATTGTCATTCGGCTGCTTGGTCTTATTTACAAGTAGTATTTCGTTTCGTCTTATTTACTTGTTTGCATTTAATTATAGTTTCTTGTTGCTGAGAATCTGATTATTGGCTCGCGCAATTACTCTTCTAATACAGAAGCTATGAGCTTAGCCTTGATTTGTAATATGTTTGTAACGACACTGCTATGAACTGATGTGATGGTGTAAATTCTTTTGGGAAATTTAGTTTTTAACCATAAATACCGACAATCGTTATACCCTGCACCACGGTGCACATAGCAATGTGCACCATATATGTAAAACGACGTCGTTTCGGTGTTAGTAGACGCGGACGCGAATGACTCAGGGAATTCATTATCTATAATACACATAATCATTATCTATAATACACAAAACGTTTGCCTAGAATACACAGAATGTTTGCCCAGAATACACAGAATATTGACACAAAATACACAGATGTTAGTGGACGCGAATGACTCCAGGGAATTCATTATCTATAATACACATAATCATTATATAGAATACACAGAACGTTTGCCTAGAATACACAGAATGTTTGCCCATAATACACAGAATATTGATGCCCATAATACACAGAACTCATCCTCCTAACATTCGAATGCACAAACACATCACAACTTGTGTTAATAACATGAATACACATAATATTTACACAAAATACACAGAACTCATCCTCCTAAACATTCGAATGCACAAACACATCACAACATGTGTTACTAACATGAAATCACATGTGTTACTAACATGAATACACGTAACGGTTGCCTATAATACACAGAACGGTTGCCTAGAATACACAAAATGATTGCCTGGAATACACAGAATATTAACATAAATACAGAGATCGGCCAAAACGGGAAACATGATTTCTAAAAAAAAACGGACGATTAGTTTACAATGCTCAAAACAACGTCGTTTAGGTACGTGGTGCACATTGCTATGTGCACCGTGGTGCACAGTATAATTTGCCGAATACCAAAGGGATGATATGAGACAGTGTTGGTCATGCTATGTTAAAGATCTTTTTGATTTTTAGGTGGTTTATTCTACATATAGATGCAGAAAAGGAGCAATGTTTAGGGTTTTCTTTTTAGTTAATTGCAAGGGTAAATCACCGATTTAGTCCCTCAATTGTTATCAAACTATCAATGTTGTCCTTTAACTCTGTATTCATCGATTGGTCCCTGAAAATAACTATTTTTGGTCACATAACTCCAACCGGCCACATTCCGGCGAAGGCTCCGATTAAGTAGGGGTAATTTGGTCATTTCATGTCTTCAGCCCTCCTTCTGGATTAATGAGTTCGTTGTAGCCATATGCAGGAGGGTTTGGATGAAGTCCTTGACTTGGTTGTCGCCGTCGAAGTGGTGGTGGTGGGCGCCAGGGGCAGCACGGGCGCGGGAGCTAGAGAAGGGTCGGGGGCCATCATGTGCTCTCTTTCTTCTCCCAAAGCTCTCTGCTCTTTTCTGTTCCCTTTCTTCTTCCTCCTTTCCTTCAATCTTGAATATCTGCTCTCTTTTGTGCTTAAAAAAACCTCAGTTTTCGTCTCAAATTCGGGCTCTTTTCCTAAATGAAGATGCATTTTGGGGTAAAGATTTCAACTTTATTGTTATTGTGGGTTTTTCCCAGTGTTTTTCTATACGTAGAGTCTCAAACGGATGATGATGCTTCTGTGATGCTGGCTCTCAAGAAGAGCCTGAACCCACCACCGGAGCTGGGGTGATCCGACCCGGATCCATGCAAGTGGGACCATGTGGGTTGCCAAGACAAGCGGGTTATCCAGATCCAAATTGGGCACTAGGGTCTTCAAGGTACTCTTCCTTCAGAACTGTCTAAACTCACTCAGCTTGAGCGATTAGAGCTCCAGTGGAACAATATTTCTAGGCCATTGCCTAGCTTGAGTGGGTTGGGTTCATTGCACTGTCTAAAATGCACATAAATCTTAGGTTTTGAGGTTAAATCTAGCTACAATAACACTGGAATGATTTGAAATTTCATGGTTGATATCTGCCTTCCTGTTCCGGCTGCAAGCCCATAACCTGCCTTATCATTTTTGTTTGTGTTTTTTTTTTATGACACATATGATATGATCTTAGAGGTTTTTCCTATCCAATTAGTTTTTTTTGAAACCAAAGGAATAATCATATATTAAACTGGAAGAAGTAAATCGGAAATACATGCAGGAGGGTTAGACACCCACGAACCAAGGACAGACATAGAACCAGTTGCCCTAGCAAGAGTATGAGCCACGTGATTCGCTGACCTCCGGATATGGCGAACAGTAACGTTCCCAATATCCATAGCAATAACACGACATTGCTTAACAATAAGACCAACATACGACAAGTCTACCAAAGAAGAATTAAAAGCAAGACAAAAATTTAAACAGTCTGATTCCAACACAACATTATTATGCCCCGAGTTCTTGAGCCAGGTGAGTGCTTCCTTCACTGACATTGCTTCGGCAAGGTAAGGGTCGTCACCACAATTGAGTCGACCAGCAATCGCCGCAACAAAGAGTCCATTAGAATCACGAAGAACTGCACCAAAGCCAACGCCATCCTGAAAAACTGCTGCATCCACATTACATTTAATTTTGTTCGCAGGTGGAGGCTTCCAAATACAGTCGGCAGTGTTATCACAAACCACTGAGCTAGGCTCCAGAACATGCTTCCATGCAGCGCAATAGCTCTCCACCTGTCGTCTAAGTCCAGCCAGAGACCATGTGCCATTCCTCCAAATTCTATCGTTTCGTGCATTCCATAGGGACCACAAAACCGCCGCCATATGAACAGCATCCTCCGATGATGAAGTCCCCAGAGTGGAATCCATGAACTGAACCATAGTCCTGCCATTCAAAATATTATTATTAGACCAGAGCTGAGAAGCAAACGGGCAGACGAAGAAAATATGCTCCTCGGTTTCGTAAGGAGCATCACAAAAAGCACATCCACCCCCAATCCAGACATGCTTAGATTTTAAATTCTCTTTAACCGGCACAATACCCCGAACACACCGCCAGAGGAAGCTTTTCACTTTCGGAGGAACCGGGAGTTTCCACAATTTAGACCAAGAAGAGATTACAGGTTGCGAAGTCACACCCGAAGCAGTGGACATAAGCAGCCGATAGCCCAACTTGACCGAATACATTCCCCTCAAATCACCATTCCATCTCCAGGAGTCTTTGAACTGGGAGGACACTGGAGTATTCAAGACCCGTGGCACATCTGCATCATGGAAGAGATCACGTACAACATCCACATCCCATTCGCCACCTTCCGTCAATAAACCATTAACCTTAGCATTCCGTAGTTCCTCAATGCAGGGAGTTTGAAGAGACTGGTTATCCTTATCTGCGAGCCAAGGCACACCCCAAATGAGGGTATCCTTCCCATCACCAATACGGCGCACTACTCCCGTTCGCAACAATGGTTGACTAGCCAGGATACTACGCCAAATATAGCTAAGATTGCTCCCAATCTTGGCGTCTAAGAACCCCGTGTTTGGAAAATATCTCGCCTTAAGTAATCTGCTCACCAGTGAGTCCGGCTTAATAAGGATCCGCCACCCTTGTTTGGATAATAAGGCCAAGTTGAATTCATGCATGCGTTTAAATCCAAGGCCACCTGATTTTTTAGGCAGACATAACCGGCTCCAGCTTAACCAGTGAAGGCCTCTATTATTAGTTCCATTACCCCACCAGTAACGGTTCATCATCTTCTCAATACTATCACAGATTTGAATGGGCAAAAGATAAACCGACATGGTGAAAATGGGAAGAGCTTGGGCTATACTTTTGAGCAAAATCTCCTTACCCGCCTTAGAAATGTGTTTATGCTGCCAAGCACCTATGCGCTCCTGAATATGTTGCTCAATAAAGCGGAAAATAGTTGTCTTATTATTTCCCAGCACTGAAGGTAAGCCCAAATAGCGACCAAAATCAGTTGTAACACGTACACCAAAATTTGATGCTACCAACTCCCTCATCTCCGTAGAAGTATTAGAGCTGAAAACAATACTTGACTTATCAAAATTGACCTGTTGGCCTGAAGCCGAACTGTAATCCACCAAGCACTGTTTAATCGTCTGTGCCTCATGATGACAAGCTTTAAAAAACAGGAGACTGTCGTCCGCAAAGAATAGGTGCGAGACCGGAGGTGCACCTCTTGCAACCTTCACCCCATGAATATCGCCTCTTGCCTCGGCTCTTTGCAATAGCACAGAAAGACCTTCTGCACAAATAATGAACAGATAGGGCGAGAGGGGATCACCTTGACGAATTCCCCTTGTCGGAGTTATCATACCAATCGGTTCCCCGTTGACTAATAAACTGTACCGCACCGAAGAAACACAGAGCATTATTAAATTTACCCACTCCTGTGCGAAGCCTAGTGCAAGCATCATGCCTTCCAAAAATTGCCACTCCATTCTATCATAGGCCTTCGCCATGTCCAGTTTCAGTGCGGCCCAACCCACAACTCCGTTCCTTTTCACTCGCAAATAATGGCCCACTTCTCCCGCTACTATGATATTATCAGTCAGTAGTCTATCGGGAACAAAGGCACTCTGCGATGGAGAGATAATGCAATCTAGAACATCCTTCATACGGTTAGCAATAACCTTTGCCATGACTTTGTAGGCGACATTGCATAAAGCAATTGGCCTTAAATCTGTGACACGCTCAGGAGCCTTTTTCTTGGGGATTAGTACCACATTAGTTTCATTCAAACCTTGCGGGAAAGTGCAAGTCGATAAACAATTCAACAAAAAAATAGACAAGTCATGACCTACGGTTGGCCAGAAATGTTGGTAAAAGGAAGGAGTCATACCGTCAGGTCCCGGAGCCTTTTCTGGAGCCATCGCGAAGAGAGCAGTTTTGATTTCCTCCATAGTGAAAGGTTGTAGCAATTTAGAATTCATAGCCGCAGTAACACGCGTCTGAACCCTATTAAATAAGTTCACACTCGTCCCACTGCTGCTGAAGATGTCTTGAAAATAATGCAGCACCTCCTCAGCCATACTCTGACCCTCCACCCATACACCAGTTGAGTTACGAAGCCTCGTAAGTCGATTATGGCGTCTCCTAGACGAAGCAGATTGGTGAAAAAATTTCGTATTAAGGTCGCCATGCTTCAACCAAAGCTGCTTAGACCTTTGACGCCAAAAAATCTCCTCCTGCAGAAGTAGTGCACAGAGCTCGCTTTCAATCATTTTATATTCATCAACAGCCACAGGACTTCTATAGTCGCGTAGGAACTCAAGCCTCCTGCGCAGGAGGTTAACACGATCACCAAACCTCCGAAAATACTCGCCACCCCATTTCCACAACTGCTGACCACAAATCGAAATACGTTGTTGGAAGTCCACACCCCTAGATTGTCTCCAGGATGTTTCAACCACACGTTTACATTCAGTATCATGTAGCCATGCTGATTCGAATTTGTACCGGCGGCTCCTGCTGCGTATTGGAATAGCCTCCAGATCGAGAAAAATTGCGCTATGGTCAGAAGTAAGTGCTAGAACATTACGAACTTCAAACTCCTCAAAGATGTCTGTCCATGTCAAGGTAGCCACCGCTCGGTCTAACCGTTCCTCCACCCATGTGTCTGTTCCACGCCCTCTTTCCCAGGTGAACCGTGGTCCAACCATCCCCAGATCACTCAAATGACAGTCATGCAATGCAGCAGTAAAGCCTTCAATTAGTGAACCTGGATGTGGGTGAGTCCCACGTTTTTCAGAATGGCAAGCGATATCGTTGAAATCACCTACAACCATCCACGGCAGGTTGCTAACACTACTAAGGGTTCGTAACAAATCCCATGATTGATGGCGTCTCGATCTTTCAGGGTAACCATAAAACCCCGTTAACCTCCATTGTGGCTTGTCAGGAAGGGAAACAATAACATCTATATGGTTATTAGAATAACCAATAAGACTGGCAAGGTTTGTATCCCTCCAAAACATAGCTAGTCCTCCACTCATACCTACTCGATCCACACAGAAAAGTCCTTCAAATCCCATTCTCGTTTTAATGAACTCCAGCTGGGACATACATAACTTAGTTTCCATTAAGAACACGAACACGGGTTTATGCTTGGACACAAAGCCCAATAATTCACGAACTGTCCGAGGTGAACCCAAACCTCGGCAGTTCCAGCTTAGAGTACTCATTGGGTTGGGCGGGGCTGGACTCCCAGACCCGCCAGTGGCAAGTTTTTTGAGACTTCACTCATCACAACATCCAAATTCTTAAAACCGCTTGATTTCACTCCATTATCGCGCCGACGTTTGAGCTCACCCTGCATAGCACCATTCTCTTCCACAACCTCCACGGGAATAATCTCAGTAGTAGGGGTAGGCAGGACTGGTGTTGGCGTTTCAGGGAGATCAGCCAACAACCACTTAGCACCAACGGGTTGAACTTGGCGACGAGCACCAGTCCGCATCCAAGGCCCATACGGGAATTGATGTGGAGGAATCCCTTCTTCATACGCCCTCCTACAGAACTTATCAGAATGGCCAAGCAAACCACAGCAGAAGCAGAAGGTGTTGAGCCGTTCATACTTGAAGTTAACCCAATGGGTAACCCCATCCCTACAATTCAGTTTCATCCGGCGCTTCAGAGGGGTAGCAACGTTCAAAACAACTCTGATGCGGAAAAAACTTCTCCATGATCCACCAAAATTGTTCGGATCTGCCGAGACGAAAGAGCCCACGTACTCGCCAATCCGGGAAATAAACTCTGAGTTTGCGTACCTAGCGGGAAGATCATGGATTTGAACCCAAAAGGCAACTGACTCAAGGGGAATCTCCTCAGGACGAGCCCCCAACGGTACCTGTTCGCATACAAGGGTGTGGTTCTCAAAAGCCCAGGGTCCGTCATCAAGCACCCTCTGCATGTCCTTCTCATGTGGAAACTGGAACAAGAACAATGTGTCCGTCAAAGGAAGAACACGCATTCCCATCACAGGCATCCAAACCGAAGCCAAAACCTGTTGCATGCGGTCGAACTTGATCGCACGTTCCGTCAGGAAACGGCCAACCAACTCCCACCGTTGCGTAATAACTGTAGCCGGAACCAACTCAGGGGCATCGAGACCCCCACTCTCTTCATCATCCAAACAGAGATCAGCCCACCGATCCGAAAGAGTGTTAACAGCCATGATAGCGTAGGTAAAACTCGTGGAAAAGCAAAGAGACAAAGATCGAAGAAAAGGCGGAAGGTTGTAAAGAGAAAGACAAAACCCTAATCAGACTAGGGAGAGAAACTCTCGTAGGAAAACCCTAGAGAGAGAACCGCTTTGCTATGATTGAAAGATGAGGAGAGATGAAAACTTTTTTGATTATAGCTTGAGTTGATGTCAACATGCGGCGGAGTTGATGTCAACACGCCCACCCCCGGCCCAGCAGCTACCACCACCACTTCGACGGCGACAACCAAGTCAAGGTTTTCATCCAAACCCTCCTGCATTACGGCGGCTACAACGAACTCATTAATCCTCGAAAAGAGAAGAAGGACTGAAGAGCACAAATGACCAAATTACCCCTGCTAAATCGGAGTGTTCACGGGAAAATGGCCGGGTGGAGTTATGTGACTAAAAACAATTATTTTCAGGGACCAAATCGATGAATACGGGGTTAAGGGACAACATTGACAGTTTGATAACAATTGAGGGACCAAATCGGTGATTTACCCTAATTGTAATGGTAGTATCCATGCTTGCACCAATCAGGATAATTATGCTATTGAATTAGTACTTTTTTCTAAGCAAGTATTTACTTACCTTGTCATCTTCATAGTTTTCTTGTCAGCATCACTTTATCTTGAAGTGCCCACATAATGTGAAGAGTAAGGGTCCTAAGGGAGACAGTATTTGACATCATATGATAATAGCTTTTAACCATTTTAGTGAGTCTTAAGACTATCATAACTGCTTTAGATGGTATTGGAGTAGGATTCTCAAAGTGCAGATTTGTTTTGGATACAATCAGGAAGATTGAGAATAAATTGAATATATATATATATATATATATATAGTCTAAACTTACAATATAAAGAATAAAGTATTGGACTGAGTTTAGTTGCTGATGTATCACAACATTCTGATGGTAAAACCTTCTCTCTCTCTCTTTTTTTTTTTTTTTTTTTTTTTTTTACAACCTCTTTCCTAGCATGTACTTTTGAATGAAATATCATTTTGTAGAAAATGTATTACTGAATAACAGCTATGCTATATAAGATTGTTTGAATATTTCAGAATCCCTAGAATGATTGTTTGAGTAATTCCAAGTTGATATACTGCTAAAAATATAATGCATTTATAGTATTATTATTTATCAAATTTATTAAAATGTTAAGGCCTTCCACAATAGCAAATTTGGATGAGATTTTGCAGACCTAAAAATGTGTGACAATGTGATTGGTGTTTAACTAATGTGAAGGGATTATATTTGTGGAAATTTTACTCCTGCAAAATAGGGGATTTTGCAGAGGTGGTGGGCCCCTTGGGTGAGAACTGCGCCTCAAAGTCCGTGAGGCGCAGTTCTCGCGCCCAGGCGGGCGTGTGCAGTGCACGTGCCCGCCTGGGCGCGTAAAATATTTTTTATTTTTTTATTTTTTTCAGCTTTTTGGTTTTGTTTTATTTTTTATTTTTATTTTTTTCTCCACCCCATTTTCTCTTTTCTAATCACTCTTACAAAAACTCCTCAAAACCCACACCAAAATTACAACTATTGGGGAAGGCCTAACAGTGAACTCATACACTTTGTTCTGCAGGTTTTCAAGAATGATTAAATAAGTTGTAGCTACCATTTCTTGAAATAAGCACAAATTAGTTATAGATTTAAAGCTGTAAACTCAGGTATGCTTAGAACTGTACCCATATTTGCATCTATATGATTCTTCCTCCTGAAGCCAATGGTTACTCATATCCATTGTATTTTAAATTAGGAAAAATGTACAAATAGGCCATTGAACTATTTGGGAGATAGCAATTAAGCCATCGAACTCCAATAAGCTCTAAATACATCCATGAACCTATAAAAAAAGAGCAATTAACCTTTTTAACAGGTTACCAACAGGTTTTTGCTGATTGGGATGCCATTGGATTTTTTATTTTATATTATTTTTATTTTTATTTTCCTACTAAGCATTTGACCAAAAAAAAAAACTAAGGAAAAAAAATTAAGGTTTTGACCCTCAATTATAGCTTCTTTATTTTACGCCTTTTCTCTCTTTCGCGATTGTTTGTGGTATTTGCGATAGTATTTTTCCTTATTCAAAAATATTGCAAATACCACAAACAATTGCGAAAGAGAAAAAAAGCGTAAAATAAAGAAGCTATAGTTGAGAGTCAAATCCTTAGTTTTTTTTTTTTTGGTCAGATGCTTAGTAGGTAAATAATAAAAATAAAAATATAAAATAAAAAATCCATGTGACATCCCAATCAGCAAAACCTGTTGTAACCTGTTAAAAAGGCTAATTGCTCTTTTTCTACAGGTTCATGGATGAATTTGGAGCTTATTGGAGTTCGATGGCTTAATTGCTATCCCTCAAATATTTCAATGGCCTATTTGTACATTTTCCCTTTAAATGAAATAGTTGCATCTATTTCAATATATGTCCTCCTTGTTAGTGTATATTTAATTTCACTTTAGATATGTACTTGATAGTGTAAATAGAACCGGAGGTTACGATTACACTACGAATACGTATGTTTGTGAATAAGCGGGAGAGCGCTCGTAGGTCAGCCGGTCGGTCTACTGTAGGGCGACCGGGCAGTCCGAGGCTGGGTAATATCCCGAGTGGTAAGTGATTACGAGCGGGTTGCTTAGAATAGCGCAGGCTGCTATTGTAGGGTGGTCAGGTTGCAATTACAGAGCGGGAATTACGAGTGAACGGTTACACGGGGTGTAGACCGTGATATAGATTGATGTCGTAGGGTGAGATTACAAGTAGTGAGTAGTAGTAGTTACAATCAGATGGAGATGAGAAATGAGGGGGAGACCCCTCCTATTTATACTAAATCAAGTCGGTCTACGCATTTAATGCACCAGCTGCAAGTGGCTTGACGTGGCGTCTTCTTGTTGGCTTGGTCAGGTGATCACTTTGCAGGCTACGCGTAGGTTGACTGGTCGAGGTTGCAGAGCCGCAAGTTGTCAATCGTCGGCCTGCAGGTGCAAGTTGGACTGCTTTACTTGTCGTGTAAGATAAGATTTCGGCTTGCAGGTTGCGTCACTTTGTTGACCGACCGGTCACCCTTCGGTAGGTCGGTCGGGTGTGTTTCTGTCGGGGCGACTCCGAGGGTGATCCGAGAGCATTTTGTCACGAGGCCTATCGGTACAAGCAGACCGGTTGATCACAAGTGATTTATTCCAGTCGGGTTGATGACTATGACTGACCAGTCGGGTGACTTCTTGACGGACCGGCTATACGGATCAGTCTTTTGTGCGTATTTACCCATCACGAGTCCCCCACTTCTTGAATCCACGAGAATCGTTGGGTTCGAGAAGTGAGAATAATTTCCTTGTAATTTGTTCCAATCAGCTTGTCACGAACAAAATTCCACTCGGTCAGTCTACCGTTAGTCCTCCGGGTCGGTGTACAGTATTCTTCCTGGTCGGTCGCCCTACAACTGGTAATTCCGACCTCCACTTATGTTAAAAAATTATGATCGGACGGTGCACATTTGTTGGAGTGACACATGGCGTGATCTGAGCCCTCCACGTAACCGGGCCGACCCTTCAACTTCTGAGCCCATTATCCTCCTATAAATAGTTCCTTTGATTTTTTCACTTTTTACTTTCACCTTCCTTGGCCACTTGGAATTTTCTGAAATTTCTCTTCAACTTGCAAGGTAAAAATCTTCTTTCCTTCTTCTTTCCTTTCTTTTTTTTTTTTCTTTCCTTGTATTATTTTTCCTTATTTGTTCGGTCAAAACCCTAGCTTCCAAGCAATTTTTGAGACAAAAAATTCTCCTTCTTTCTCTCGCTACTGTGCCCATCAGTCTGTGTTGATCGTCCGACCGCCGCTGAACTCGACCGATCTGCCACGCACAAAATTGCCGATTGCTACCACTTACGTACGTCTATCCTCTTTTTCTTTGTAAAATGCTTCTTTCTTCCTCTCATATTATTGAAAGATGTTATATCTATATATATATTTGAGACTACTACTTTGCTTCTTTCCTCCTCTAATAATATATATATATATATATATATATATATATATATATATATATATTTTTGTCCTCATGCATTGCTAATTATACCACCTCCATGCATGTTTCTTTTCCTTTGCTATGCACGTGTATATGCTGACTCCATGCCACCAAGATAAATATATACTTTTCTCTGCTGCTTCATTGCCTCGCCATCATCAATTTTTTTTAATATAATATATATGTTTTTGGTCGACCGACTGTGCAGTCGGTCGACCAAAAACCCAAAAACAAAATATATGTTTTTGGCCGATCGGCCAAAAACATATAAATTGTTTTTGGCCGAATGGCCAACTGGAACTTCCAGTTGGCCATTCGGCCGAAAAACATATACATATGTTTTTTTTTTTTGCTACTTTACACTTTTTTTTTTATATATATGTGCCTCTGCTAATGATCATGCATAACATACATATGTTTTGTTGTTGTTGATATGTTGCCGACCGATTGGTGTTGTAGTTGCCTATTTGATGTGCCCGGTCGACCGGTCAAGTGGTCGGGCCAACCGGTTGGTCACTTATATAACACACCGCCTTCTTTGTTTTTTTTTTGTTTTTTTTTGATCGACCGGTCACCAAGACCGACCGGCCGACCAGTCATTCGGCCTTGCTCCGCTTTCCGCTGATTTTGTCATGTTCATCTTGCCAATATCACTTTGTTGTAGTATATTGGGTCCGTTGAGTGTGATTGTAGCTTTGCCATAATGATTTTGACTAACCTGTGATTTCCACTTGTTAACTTCTTGCATGTTTTTGTATGTGCAGCATGTCTTCAGATGATAGCCAAAACTACTCCGCTCGGGACTACGACGATCAATATGATGATGAGGTGATTAGTGAGTCCGGTGGGTCGTCACCCGGTCACTCCGACGACGTGGAAGTTGTTGACGCCCGACCGGTCGGAGGGAGACCGGCCAAGGCCCGTCCAACTGCTCCTCTTCGGTCCACTTCGTCAAAGGCCCTGCCGAAGAAAAAGGTGCAAAAGGGGGAATGTAGTTCATCTAAGCCCAAAGGGAAATCCACCAGCAAGCCAAAAACAACGGGTGGTAATGATGTTGAGTTGGGCGCTGATGACACCCCGACTGAAATAACTGCTAGAGAGGAGGAGCAGGTCGGAAAGCTTCTTGGAACAGGGGTTAACTACAAAGTGGACAGGAGCTTGGCCAGCATTGTTTATTGCCACAGCAGGAGATGGATAGGTGTTCACCTTGACTCATTGAAGGCCGGTCTGCGATTCCCGCTTGACCCGTTCTTGGTTGACTTTGCGAAGCACTATAATATAGTCCCGGGCCGGATAGCGCCAAATGCCCATCGAATACTCGCATGCTTCCCCCAGATCTGCAAGCGACATCAGGTTCCTTGTACAATTGATCTATTCAATTTTCTCCATGTGGTGAAGGCCATGGGAAAAAGTTGTAGCGGCTGTTTCGTCATGATCCAGTGTCGCGGACCGGTTGGAAAAATTGTCGACCTGCTTGATAATAATCGCGGGTGGAAAGGGAAATATCTTCGGGTCCTCTTGAGTGATGATCCACCTTTTAAGAACAAGTGGTATACTCGGTTGAGTAAGTGCACGCCGCCATCTGAGACCCCGGAGATCCGTGCTGCTGTCGATAAGATTTCAACCGAGTCCTATTCTTGGGGTCAGTACCATTCTCCAAAGGCTTTTGCAGAGGCGCGACTTCCTCCTCCAATCTACGGGTCCTCTGGTCAGACTGTTTCAGGCGGTGGGTCGGTCGGTCAGTTGGTCGAGATTTTACAACTCGTCTTCTTGTAATTTCTAACTCTTTTGCATGTGGTGCAGGTCCAAAAATAATGGAGTTTGACGACAACTTGAATAAGCTAGCTGGGCTAGGTGGGAAGACTTCAACTGGGGGTGAAACCTCAAGAAGTCTGAAGGTTGTTATCAAGAGGAAATCGACAACTTCCTCCGCAGACCAACACACTGCTGGTCATCCACCTCTGGACTCTAGCCAATCAGGTTCCTTTGTTGCCCCCGACCAGACTAAGTCGACTGGGAAGCGCCCCATGGAGATGGCGGAGGCCGACCCGCCTACGGATGTTCATGTTGCCGACCCCAAGAGGGCCCGGCTGACTGGGGAGAAGCCTGGACTCGCTGATGCGCTTGCTCGTGGCGTTTTTAGTCTACCAGAGATGTTCAATATGCTTTTCAAGATAAGTCCTCCACTTGAGGACTTTGTCAATGAGAAGACCGACTATGTGGCGGGGCAGGTTGCCTATCACAAATCCCAGGTACTTGCTTTATTTATTAACTGCCACTCGCTCCTTCCATCTCTCTCTGTTTTTAGTTAATTGGTTTTCACCATATCTATTTGCGCCCATGTCAGGCTGCTAGTGGGGCTGCCGAGTTGTTTGTCCGGGCGACTGTCGATGTTACAAATCGTGATCAAGAAATAAGGGAACTCAAGGAGAAAGTGAGGCACCTGGAGGCTCATATTGAATCTCTGAATCGATATCCCGGCTCTAATCAATTCTTTCGGGACGCCGCCACGCTCTACCCATCCCGACCGGCCGATCTGCCTGCCTTGGTCAAGTCTTTTTGCTCGTCTGAAGATGCTGTTGCCCCTCTACTCCAAACACTACATCAGGACCCCGTAGGTCTGCAGGCGCTACGTCGGGTGACCACCTGGGGTTTCCATCGAGGGAAATATGTTATGCAAGAGTCTGTTCACCAGGCACTCGCAGATGGTATTGAGGATTGGGAGTCGGTCAGTGAATTGCTACCTGAGCAGATTCCTCCACCTGGTCCAGAGCCGTTCAGTGATCCTCCTGTAGGTTCGACCGACCCGCATACTGCTGACTCCCGGAGTCATGTCCCTTAACTTTCTGATTCACTCTTCTTAGTTCGTTTTCCTTTCCTTCCAGACTTGAACTACTAGTGCCCGGGAGACCGACCCTGTTGCTGTGTCGATCAGACTTGCTATTTTACTTAAAATAGTTCTTTATTTCCTTGCTTCATGTAGTCTTCCTTTAACTTTTAATCTTCATGTTTTTATATCCGATCGACTGGGTGTCCTCCACTCCGGTCGTATTGATACCTGTCCTGGACGATCGGGCAGGACCGTAGCGGTCGGTCTGCCAAAATTTCAATTGGAAAAAATCTTTAAGTGATGATTTCCAAAATCAGTAAGTGGTCTCAACCATAACGCCGACCAAGCAGGATCGTTGAAGTAGAGCTGAGACAGCTCAATTGAAAAAAGACCTCAAACGAACAGGTCGGAAAATCAATAGGTGACCTTAGTCACAACTCGACCGGTTAAAATCGTGCAGGTAGGCCCGGGATAACACTACCGGGCAAAACCTCAAACGAAAGAGCCGGGAAACAATCAAGTGAACTTAGTCACAACTCGACCGGTCAAAATCGTGCAGGTAGGGCTGGGATTACTCACCGGGCAAAACCTCAAACGAAAGAGCCGGGAAACAATCAAGTGAACTTAGTCACAACTCGACCGGTCAAAATCGTGCAGGTAGGGCCGGGATTACTCACCGGGCAGAACCTCAAACGAAAGAGCCGAGAAACAATCAAGTGAACTTAGTCACAACTCGACCGGTTAAAATCGTGCAGGTAGGGCCGGGATAACTCACCGGGCAAAACCTCAAACGAAAGAGCCGGGAAAAACGCTTGCTCCTACTTCGGCCGACCGGCCTCTCTTTTTTTTTTCTTTTTTTTTTTTGGAGCGACGTAAAGCAATTCCGACCGGGGTCGGTGAATCTTACAACGATATTAGTAGGAAAATCTTCATTTAACCATCCGAGTACAAGTATGATGCTAGTCACCCTACACTACTTGTAGAATTGTATGAGGTGTTCGGAATTCCACACTCGGTCAATCAGTCGACCGGAGAGAGTCTCTAATTTGTAGGTGCCGGGTTGGACTACTGCTGCGACTTTGTTGGGCTCTTCCCATTTCTTAGCAAATTTTCCTTGTTCGGTTGGTTTACTAGCTTCTCTCCGCCGGAGCACCAAGTCGCCGACTTGAAAGTAACGTGGTTTCACCCGTCCGTCATGGTAAGTTTTGGCGGCCTTCTGGTACTCAATCATTCTTCGTGTCGCCATGTCCCTTTTCTCATCAATGATGTTGAGCTCTGCACCTTGCAACTCGTCGTTTTCTTCCGGCTGGTAATTCCTTTCCCGAGCGGTAGGGAGCCACGCTTCAATCGGCACCCTTGCTTCGAATCCGTAGGCCAGCGAGAAAGGTGTTTCGTTGGTCGCCCGTCGCGGAGTGGTTCGGTAGGTCCAAAGAACATACGGGAGCTCTTCTACCCAGCCTCGACCCGCACTTTGTAATTTCTTCTTCAGTCCGTCGAGGATCGTTCGGTTGGTGTTCTCCACTTGTCCGTTAGCTTGTGGGTATGCTACGACTGCTCGGGTGTGCCTGATGCCTAGTTTGGCCATGAAGCTTTTGAACGACTGACTATCAAATTGCGTCCCATTGTCAGTGATTAGGTAGACCGGAACCCCGAACCGAGTGATTACCTTTTCCCAGAGAAACTTTTGGCACTGCTACGAAGTGATGGTTGCTAGTGCTTCTGCTTCTACCCACTTGGTGAAATAGTCCATGGCTACGATCACATATTTCTTCCGACCGGCTGCCATTGGGAATGCTCCGATCAGGTCAACTCCCCATCTTGCAAAGGGTATTACCTCGCTAATCGGTTGGTAATATGTGGCCGGTCGTCCGGGCAACTTGTGAAATTCTTGACAAGTAGCGCATCGCCGAACGTAGTGTTCACAATCCAAGTTGATTGAGGGCTAATAATACCCTAGTAGGATGATCTTTTGTGCCAGCGTCCTTGGTCCTTGGTGAGCCGAGTAGATGCCTTCATGGACTTCCTCAATCACAATCTTGGCCTCATCGTTGGTTAGACACCTCAAGAGCGGTCCGCCATACGACCGCTTGTAGAGTTTCCCGTCAATCAATTGGAAGCGTGGTGCTCTCAGTCTGACCTTCTTCGCCCTGGTGGTATCATCTGGTACGGTGCCATTAGCAATGTAATTTTTCAGATCGTACATCCAATCTGGCTCGCTTATCTCGACCGGTCGGACCTCAATAACATCAATGCTCGGCGACCCGATCTCTTCAATTCGTGCGATCTTAGACACGTACTCAGGGGCCTCTTGTGTCAATTTGGACAACATGTCAGCGTCTGTGTTCTCCGTTCTGGGCACCTGGATCAACTCATACTTGTCGAACTGTTGTAACAACTCCAGGGCAACGTCCTTGTATTGTATCATGCGTTCCTCCTTCGCTTCGATTGTTCCAGATAGTTGACCGATCACCAACCGGGAATCCGACCGTAACCTCAGTCGATCGGCCTTCATCTGCCTAGCCAACCGTACTCCGCCTAAGAGTGCTTCATACTCTGCTTCGTTGTTGGTGGGTCGGAACTTAAAGATCAAAGCTTGATAAATTTTGAAACCTTCAAGAGATGTAAGCACGACTCCTCCGCCGCATCCTTTCTTGCTGGACGACCCGTCAGTAGAAGCTTCCCACCATGGTTCCTCCAAGGCGGTCGGGCGGTCGGGCTCTGGGTCCCGCGCGGTGCACTCAACAATGAAGTCCGCCAACGCTTGAGCTTTGATGGCAGGGCGTGGCTTATACTCAATCGCAAACTGGGTAAGCATCATGGCCCATTTGAGAATCGTTCCAAGTGGTTGGTCGGTCAAAACTACCACCGGGTGAGCTTGAAAGTAGGCTGCAAGTTTCCTGGCGGTCACCCAGAGTGCAAACGCGGTCTTCTCAAACTTGGTGTATCGCAGCTCTAGTCTTTGGAGAGCCTTACTGACATAGTAGATCGGCTTCTGGACTCCCTTGGTTTCCTCCCGTACGAGCACTGAACTGACCGCCCGGTCGGACACCGCTAAGTAGATGAAAAGTGCCTCATCTTTCTCCGGCTTGGACAAAACTGGTGATGAGCTCAAGTAGGCCTTCAGGTCGTCGAACGCTGATTGACATGGTGGTGTCCATTCGAACCCATTAGATTTCTTCAGTATTTGAAAGAAAGGTAGAGATTTCTTAGCTGCTTTAGATAAGAAACGACTGAGTGTTGCTAGTCGACCGGTCAGTCGTTGGACGTCTTTGACCAATCGGGGTGGTTGCATCTCCATGATCGCTCTGACCTTCTCGGGATTTGGCTCGATCCCCCGCCCCGTCATCATGAACCCTAAGAATTTTCCCGTTTGGACAGCAAAAGCACACTTACTTGGGTTCAAACGCAGGTTGAAAGTTTCCATCACCTTGAATGCCCGGGCCAGGTCGGTAGGATGAGTTTCTTTCGATCGGCTCTTGACGAGCATGTCGTCCACATATGCCTCCATGGTCGTTAGGTGGCTCCAGAGTTTCGTAGACCGAACGCCATCACCACGTAACAAAATACTCCATCTGGGGTTATGAAAGCAGTCTTCTCTTCGTCTTCTTTGCACATGAAAATCTGATGGTAACCTTTGAAGGCATCCATGAAACTTAACAGCTCACATCCGGCCGTCTCATCAACCATCTGGTCGGGATTTGGTAAGGGGTATGGATCCTTCGGGCATGCCTTGTTTAAATCAGTGTAGTCTACGCACATCCTCCATGTAGGTGGTTTAGGTGCCAAGACTACGTTGGCCAACCACTCCTGGTAGAGGACCTCTCGGATGTGCCCGACCATCAAGAGGGTGGCGGTCTCCTTCTTCACGAACTCTCTTCTTTCACTTGACAAGTGTCTCTTCTTCTGCTTAACCGGTTTGAAACCCGGTTGGATGGATAATCGGTGACATATGACCGACCGGTCGACACCAGGCATGTCCTCCGGTCCCCAAGCGAAGATATTTTTGAACTTCTGTAAAACTTTGATAATGTCCTCCCGTAGGCCGGCCGGGAGGTTCCGACCGATCTTTACCACCCGCTCTGGCTGGCTAGGGTCGAGCATGATCTCCTCCACTTCCGAAGCTGGTTGGGGCTTCTCTTTGACTTCTCCTTGGTCGACTTGTTGAGAGATGGTGTGAATCCTTGCATCCTCGCGATCGGACTGCTTTACTGCCTGCACGTAGCACTGACGGGCCGCTCGCTGGTCTCCTCGAACCACTCCGATCCCATCGGGTGTGTGAAATTTCATGCACAAGTGATTCATCGATATGACAGCGGCTGCTTGGGAGATGCCGGGTCGACCAAGTATTGCATTGTGAATACATTTCAACTTGACCACCACGAACTCCATGGTAGTCATCAAGACGTTCGGCTGGGTGCCTATCTCCACATTCAAACTGATCACTCCTTCTGCCTCTATGGAGTCGCTTGTGAAACCAGACAACGGGGTCCGTATGGGGTCAACTGGTCGGTCGACAGACCTAGTTGGGTGAAGACGTCAAAGTATAAAATGTTTACTGAACTTCCCGTGTCAACTAGTATTCTCTGGACGTCCGTCCCATTGATGTCCATTGTGATGACGAGCGAGTCGCTGTGGGCTTCCCCGTGGATGGGAAGATCTTCGTTAGTGAAGAATATCGGCTCTACATGTTTCTTCTTCTCCCGGGGTTCCGAGTGGACCGACTCGACGTACAAATTTCTCGCCCATTGCTTTCTTTGGCGAGAAGAATCTCCTCCTTCTGGTCCCCCATAGATAACATGAATAACTGGCTTCTTTCCGGCCGCCTTGTTGTCACTTGACCCGTGCGGACCGGGCGCCTTCGATTGCTCCTTCGTGTTCCTCTTCCAGACGTTCTTTTTTTAACTTTCCTTTGTCTCGTTCGTCTCTCTTTACGAACTGCTCCAATTCTCCATTTTGAATGAGTTGCTCAATAACCAGACGTAGGGCGATGCACTCCGCTATCTCATGACCCTTCGTTTTGTGAAAAACACAGTATTTGTTTTTGTCTGGTCCTTCGGGTACCGGGTCGGGTGGATGGACCAGGTTGCATTGCTCGGCATATTGCAAGACTTCCACCAGGGGTTTGGTTAACGGAGTGAATCGCGGTCCATCCTCCGGTCGGCCACGTTACTTAAAACGCTGTCGATCTCTCCTCGGGTCGTGACCTCTATCCCGACCGACCGGTTGCTCTTCTCGTCTCTTAGCCATGTTAGCCTCTGTAGCGTCCGCATGGTGCCTGGCCCGGGTAGTTGCCTCTTTGTAAGTTTTGGGGGGATGGACGACGAGGTCGTAGTAGAGCGGCCCAGAACGGAGTGACGTGAGGAGGGCTTGGATTGCTGCCTGGTCCTCCATTGGTTCGACCTGGTCGATCTCACGATCCCATTTGTGCAAGAAAGCAGACAGGGTCTCCCCCGGGTCCTGCTTGACTCCATTCAGATAGGTGTAAGGCTTCTTTTTCGATCTGCTGACTGCGAACCGCCTCACGAACTTGTTAGCTAGCAGGCTGAAGTTTCCAATCGACCGAGATTCCAACTTCCTGAACCACTCGACCGCTTTGCCTGCCAAAGTGGCAAAGAAAGCTCTACATATGACTGCATCAGTCACTCCCAACATCAACATGTTGCCATAGTACATGTCGATGTGTTCTTGAGGGTCCGACTGACCGATGTAGGTCCGCATCATCGGGATCCTGAGATCTTGTGGGTAATGTGCGCTCATGACATCGTCAATAAAGGGTGTGGCGATCAGTGGACTTGGCGGCTCTTTATCTGCACCGTTCTTTTCACGAAGCTCACGTTGTAACCTCCCTTCTTGGACGTCTCTCTCTCATGTCCGGTCGGTCACCAACCCGACCGGCCAGTCGGCCTGTCCTGTCTTCCCCTCTGGATCGCGACGCGCTCCCAGTACTACTTTTCTCCGTGTCTGTAGTCCTTCGTGGTCTTTGCCTCGGTCGGTCATGGTCATCTTGAGCCCCTAATCGAGACTTAGCACTCTTCCGAATGCGATCCAATGCACTCCTACGTTGAGCATCATCAAGTTGACTATGATCTTGATGTTCTTCTTGGTCGGGTCTTCGCGATCGATCTGCTGACTGGATCTCTTCTGGGTCACGATCTCGGGGTGGCAGATGCGACTGCCTTTGGGAAGGTTGAGCTACCGGTTGCTGCTGCTCTACAACAGGAATTTGAGGGGTCACCATCACTTGAGGAGTTGGCGTCATAACATAGTACCCGGGAGTCCCAGGCCACGGTTGATACAGTTGAGCAAATCCTTGCAGTGGTGTCCCTTGAGCGGGGTTCCCTCCAAGCGCTCCTGGTGTCGGGGGCGGCATCTGACCAGTTGGGGGTAGCATAACGTACGCCATCGGCATATGAAGATTTGGGTTAGTTGCGCCATTCATTGGTAGTGAAATGGTGGGGTGGAAATTTGCGTTTCCAACTTGCTGGTCGGGGTTCTGACCAACTGGTTGGGTGGTTTGCGTATCATGTCTTGCATGGTTGGAGGTGAGCTCGTTCATCAAGCCTCTCGACCGGTCCAATTGTCGACGTAGATCATCCTCGGGGAGTGTTTCGGCCACATTGTCGGGGTGGTGTCCAACCTGACGGGTTGAGCCTTCCCTCTGCACGTAGCCCTGACTCCGACTCCTCCTGCTGGTTGCCATCTTAAACAAGCAAGGTGGAAAAGTTAACGGGACAGACAGAGTGTATCACTTCGGTCCCCACAAACGGCGCCAATGATAGCGTAAATAGAACCGGGGGTTACGATTACACTACGAATACGTATGTTTGTGAATAAGCGGGAGAGCGCTCGTAGGTCAGCCGGTCGGTCTACCGTAGGGCGACCGGGCAGTCCGAGGCTGGGTAATATCCCGAGTGGTAAGTGATTACGAGCGGGTTGCTTAGAATAGCGCAGGCTGCTATTGTAGGGTGGTCAGGTTGCAATTACAGAGCGGGAATTACGAGTGAACGGTTACACGGGGTGTAGACCGTGATATAGATTGATGTCGTAGGGTGAGATTACAAGTAGTGAGTAGTAGTAGTTACAATTAGATGGAGATGAGAAATGAAGGGGAGACCCCTCCTATTTATACTAAATCAAGTCGGTCTACGCATTTAATGCACCAGCTGCAAGTGGCTTGACGTGGCGTCTTCTTGTTGGCTTGGTCAGGTGGTCACTTTGCAGGCTACGCGTAGGTTGACTGGTCGAGGTTGCAGAGCTGCAAGTTGTCAATCGCCGGCCTGCAGGTGCAAGTTGGACTGCTTTACTTGTCGTGTAAGATAAGATTTCGGCTTGCAGGTTGCGTCACTTTGTTGACCGACCGGTCACCCTTCGGTAGGTCGGTCGGGTGTGTTTCTGTCGGGGCGACTCGAAGGGTGATCCGAGAGCATTTTGTCACGAGGCCTATCGGTACAAGCAGACCGGTTGATCACAAGTGATTTATTCTAGTCGGGTTGATGACTATGACTGACCGGTCGGGTGACTTCTTGACGGACCGGCTATACGGATCAGTCTTTTGTGCGTATTTACCCATCAGTACTATTCAAATATTTTAGTTTAACTTTTTATTACACTTTAAATTCATGAGTTTTTTATTGGCATGCAGATTGTGAAAATTATTTAGTGGCTGCATTGTACATACTTTTTTTTTTTAATTTATTTTATAAATCATGGAGATTTGAAGGTAGCCCAAAAAAAAGGTCATTGGTATTGTCTAAATCTACCTTTGCTTTGCTTCAAAATGAATAGGACCTGAGAGAAAGAATCAACACAAAAAGTACACAACTGACCTATTAGTAAAGAATGAAATATCTTCATCATCAAGTACCATGGATTTTGCAAGTGTATACCTTTCACATCTCTTTATGCTTCGGCTCCTTCATCTCCGAGTATATGCTTCTCTTCCATGGATAGTTCCATTGGCTTCCATGTGATCTGGATCCGGTTGTAGAGTAGGTTTTGGACGTTTTCCCTTGCAGGCTCTAACTCTATGCTGCTTCCTCTCCGGAGAGATTTGGTCATCAGTCACCACAACATTTCAATTTTTGTCTATGGTTAGACTTATTTATAGTGTTAGGTTTAAGCAGCATTCATTTTAAAATTAATATTTAGTCTTAAGATGCCAACCGTCATCTTCCATTTAAATTTATTATGTATTTTTTTAAACTTTAAATTTATTATGTATTGAATATCTATTATTCAAAAACAATTCTGATATGTAAAAGTAACTTTTAATATTTCAAGACATTTAAATCCTAATATATTTTCCTTCAAAAAAAATCCTAATATATTTAATGAATTCGAATTCTAAAAAAAAAAAGTTCATTTAAATCCTAATGTATTTAATGAATTCGAATAAAAAAAAAACCCAAAACGATTGTGCTTTTATTGGGCGGGAATTGAAGCTAAAAATTTTGGCCAAAAACATCTTGCTTTATTATATATAGGATTATGACGAAGCAAGTAATGTATGTTTTAGCTTTTTCGATTTGTTTTATTCACTATTAATGCCATGTATGATTAAAATTAAGTGTTACTCACTATCAATGTAATATATAATTGAAGATGCACATTTGTTTGACTATCGCAATGAAAGTAAGTAAAGTTTTTAAGTTTTTACCTTTCTCGTTAGCTTGTCTTTTCATTTGAACGTGTGGGCTTTGTTTTCCTACAGATTTTTTTTCCAAAATGGTCTATCGACTATTGCTCATTCTCAATTTTGCATTTCGACTTTCAATTACACCAATTATGGTCCTCGACTTTCAAAAACTCACCCAATTTAGTCCTACGTTACATATTCCGTCTAATCAGTGTTAAAATGGAAGACATTTTTGTCAATTCTCCTATTTTAGCCTAATAAACATTGATAAATAGTTGATAGACCATTTTGAGAATAGTTAATGGACCATTTTGGGAAAAACTCTTTTATTTATTTCTTTTTTGTTTATTTTCATTTTTTAGACTATCAAATTAGAATTTTTGTAGATTTTGCCTCATAAATATAAATAGTTAAAATCGCGCAATCCAACCCCAAAATTTTTAACTTTCTTTACAGATTTTTTCCCTCTATCTAAACATACAAACTATTCCTATCAAGTTTTACAATAAGTTCCGTAAATTTTATAAGTACTCATATACTTTTTATTTTTATCTTTTTATGTTCAAAAACAATCAATCACTATGTATCACATTAAACATTATTTTTATCATTGAAAATAATATTATTTTTTTCAAGCTTAGACACCCAAAGAGTGCAAAATGTAGGGAAAATGTTAGACTCGGCTGAGCTGAAAAGTAAAATCTTGTCAATGTTTTCTGCAATATTTCTTGTATTTGATTTCGAAGTAATTATTAAATTTCATATTAATTTTCATTATTTAATATATTGTATGGAATCTTTTATATGTTTTCCTCTTATTATTTTTTTTTATTAATACTTAATTATTAATTATTAAGGCAAGTATAATTTATTTTGTACTGCGGACACATTAGTTTTAATAATTTTGATTTAATTAAATTATACCTTAATTATAAAAATCTTACCTAATAATTTTAGTATATTACACATGACACAATAATTACTATAAATAATGTTTAATAATTGTCAATTTGTATTCAACAATAAAATAATAGTTAATTTTTAAGTCAAATATAAAATCTTTTGTACTTTGGGACATTATTTTTAATTATTTGGGTTTAATAATATTATATCTTATTTATAAAAAAAAAATTTAAAGTGATATTTTTAGTACTACGAATGTGACTAAGAATTATTTTAATCGGTGTCTAAGAGGAATTTTTGCAACACTGATAAATTAATAATTATTATTAATATTATTGCCTAATAATTATTTATGGTAATTCACATCACCTTCTTCCGTTTAATTTTTATGATAATCTATATACATATGTTTATACTTAAGGTATAATATTATTGGCACAAAATAAATTATGCTTAACTTGAGGTTGTATGTTTAGACAGAGGGAAAAAAATTTGTAGATAAAGTTTAAAATTTTGAGGTTGGATTGTGTGATTTTAACTATTTATAGTTGTAAGAAAAAAATGTATAGAAATTCTAATTTGATAGTCTAAAAAATGAAAATAAACAAAAATGAAAGAAATAAAAGAGTTTTTCCAAATGATCCCTCAACTATTCTCAAAATGGGCCCTCAACTATTTCTCAATGTTTATTAGGGTAACAATAGGTAAATGGACGAAAATGCCCTCCATTTTAACACCGATTAGACAGAATATGTAACGGAGGACTAAATTGGGTGAGTTTTTGAAAGTCGAGGGACCACATTTGATGCAATTGAAAGTCGAAATGCAAAATTGAGAATGAGTAATAGTCGAGGGACAATTTTGGGAAAACAACTCTCCTCCTGCAATTGTTGGTTGAAAAGAAGGTTAAAACTTTGTATTTCTGCAATAGAATAGAAAGAAATTTAGTTTTCAGCTTGAGGTTTTTCTTCGTTGCGTAGTGGGAGAAGAAAGAAGGAGAAGAAGTTGAGCTTTGGGAGAAGGTGTAGTGCTACAGAAATTTTCTTTCAAAATAAGAGCTTATTTTACACATTTGTCATTTTAGTATGATTAAATGCCCTGAAGTTCGTGTTAATTACAGTAGTGCTGCTGCTTTTTTAAGATGAGTGATATAATCTAAGCTATTGATGTTATTTAATCTATCGTTGTCAATGGTTCTCAGATCTCTCCAATGATAGTGTTCTCACAAGATCCATACCCTATATTTCAACTAAAGTTTTTTTTTTGAAATAAAGTTGACAACCTATTTACATTTTCATGTACATTCAATGGTCTATATTACCATTTATTCTTTTATTTTTACTTTTTTAACAAAATTTGAAATGATTTTTCATAGAAACCTCGCCAAAGCATAGTTAAGCAAACTATCCAATGAAATTGAGTTAATACCAATTTAGTTCTCAATTATAGTGATTTTTCTCGATTTAGTCGCTTAATTAGGTCATAGACTTTGATGGTTTTACTCAATTGAATCATCTATTAAGATAGTTTGGTAATTTCAGCTCTATTAATGCCTAATTTAGTCCGACTATAGTAATTTTGCCTAAGTTAGTATTCGACTACAGTGGTTTGACCTAATTTAGTCATTGACTATAGTAACTTTTCTCGATTTAGTCATTATTCTAACAGTTGAGGGTTTAATTGGGTGAAACTATCGAAGTTGAGGACAGTACAAAAAGTTGTTTAAAACTAAATGAGTTAATTCCATCAATAGTCCTCTAACTATTGTGATTTTCTTAATTTAGACGAATTAAACCATTGACTTTCAGAATTGTTTCACCATCAGTAATTCCGTGAACATGGCGTTGGATAGAAATTAAGTGAAGGGGTAGAAGTGTCTTTTCCATTGCTAGGTGTATTCTTCTCCTAAATTTCCCTGTTCGATGAGTTATTTCCAAAATCCCCAAATGTGTAAACTAATTTCTTTAACCCTAATATAGCGATAAGTGACTCAAGAACTCAATCCTCGTATTGGGACTTCAAGAACGAAGTAATACAAAGTCGAAAGCAGCAAGAACATATTGTGTGGTGATGGATTCGACAGGAAAGAGTCACAATATTGGTCCACCATGTATGTAATATGTTCAACTGGAAAGAATCGCACTGAATTTTGTGTTGTTGTCAAGCTTTAGGATAATAAAAAGCTGGAAGTGGAGACCAAATATAGGCTTTGTGTTGTGTTCTTTTATTATATGGTGTTTTGCGTGTATATATATATATATATATATATATATATATATATATATATATATATATTGTTTGCAGATTGAAATCGGTACATGTGGGGACCATTGTTGTTTCTTTATTATTTGTAAAGCAAATTGTCATTTTTGTCCACTGACTATAGGGATCCTGTTAATTGCAATCCACGACTTTCAAAACTGTTAATTGAATACCTTTACTATTCATTTTTTTTTTATCAATTTTGGTTACTCCGGCCAAATTGGCGGCCAAATCTCACCAGAAGGTAAAATAATGAGGGTATTTTAGTCGTTTTATCTTTGTTTCCTTCCTTCCCTGACGAGCTACCATCTTTCCAGTGAAACACTCTGTTCGGGTGAAGTTTTCCGGTCAAACCTTAGTTCTCGTTTTTCTCCTATCAAAGATAGCAATCCACAAGTCGTCGTAAAACTTGCAACACCGAACACTTTGTTATCCAGATTGACATGGCATAGTTCACCTAACCTATTAGAAAACTCATTCATCCAAATCTCTCAAACAGATCATTAAAAAGGTCTTCCAAGCATTTAAACATGCTAACGACCATAACGAGGAGGTTTAGCAGTTGCGGTACCACTCTAAAAGGTCGTTAATGAAGTCAACGACTCTAGAAATTTCATGGCCAAGCAAACATAAAGCATTCGCAGCCAGCGTCAAATGAAGTCAACGACTCTGGATGAATGAGTTTTCTGATAGGTTAGCAACCAACACCGGCGACAACCTGCAGCACCGAACACCATCCTCCGCTGCCGTCCACATACGCTACGCATCGCCGCCCGCCGCTGGTCGTCGTAAACCGAGAAGTGAAGCATTCGCAGATCTCGTTGGCGAGAAGAAAAAAACCTAGGTTTGCGTCGCTTGGCCCGAGAAGAAGAAGGATTCGCCGGAGAAGAATAAAAGAAATGTGAAATGACTAAAATACCCTCATTATTTTAACTTTTAAAATTTTCTGGCGAAATTTGGTGGGAGTGACCAAAATTGATAAAAAAAATTGAATAGTCAAGGTATCTAATTAACAGTTTTAAAAGTCGTAGATTGCAATTAACATGACCCCTATAGTCAGTGGACCAAAATGGCAATTTACTCTTATTTGTAGTATAAAGTAGTTGTTTGCCGTATATAATACTCTAAACTATATTGCAAGGACTTGTTCTCATTGAAATCAGGAATATTTAATCTTAATTTAAGACATGGAGGAAGGATAATTCAAACTTTACCAGCTAAATATATTGGTGGGACGACTGTTAGTTTATTTTAAAATATGGTATAAGAGAGTGGCGGTTGATTTTTTAAAAGATAAGTTAAGTGAAATTGGGTATACCATAGATGAGCCTTTGAGGTACTTCACTGTCACTAAAACTGGGTTGCAAGAATTGATGCAAGACTTTGAAGTTTGGGATTTACTTAACCAATCTCTTATTCCAAAGGTCATAAAAATTTGGATTGTAAAATGAGGGGTTGGTGATAATGGTAGTTATAGAGAAGGGTGTGATGGCAGTGATGAGTGTAATGATGAGTGTAAATATGAGGGTGTAAAATGTCGTTCCGCTGAGGATTGTGGCTATGACACGTATTGTTTGAATTATTAAATCCTAGGCACTAAAGTATTGGAATTCACTAGAATCCAAGGAAAATATGATTTAGGAATTAAAATAAAATAAAATATGCAAATAAAATAAGAGAAAAACTATATGATAAAAGAATGGGCCAGATAAGGGATATTGCAATCTTGATGCTCTAACAATCTCAAAATTAGGGAAAAATAATTAACCAAGGGATTTATTGGCAATGCACTCAAGAATTCAAGTTAGCTACTTTCGTAATCAATAATAAGAATTAGGCTAAGATTGTCTCACTTTCATGATGCATCAATCATAGTCTTAAACACCTAAGCATTGTAAGCCCCCAAATTACCTGACAGAGTAATCAGGCTAGCAGCACCCAACCCGGAAACACTGGCAGGACCCAGAGGCAAGGCAACAGACGTTCAACCAACCGTTGAACACCTCACTCCTCAGCATCAATGCGCAACGATCCAACTCCTCAGCATTGATGACCAACGTTCAGCTCTTCAGCATTGACCCTCAGCATTGATGACCAACGTTCAGCTCCTCAGAAGTTCAGCTCCTCAGCATTGACCCTCAGCATTGATGACCAACGTTCAGCTCCTCAGAAGTTCAGCTCCTCAGCATTGACCCTCAGCATTGATGACCAACGTTCAACTCCTCAGACGTTCAGCTCCTCAGCATTGACAGCATTGATGACCAACGTTCAACAGCCTTAATGCTCCATTACTGAGCTGAACAAAATAAAAGGCTCACAAAAACACTTGTAGAGACACGACACTTGAACTTAAACAAAATAACACTCAACTCATTTTGTACACCAAATACTATACTCAACATTGTATTCAGATACTCAATCACATTCAAATAATATATCGGTAACACATTATTACCGTCATTGGTGCTTTCATTGAGAGTCGAGATCAGATCTCAGGCTAAATTCACAAAATCACAAACCACTCAGTTTATCTCATCACTATCAATGGCATCTGGATCCAGCAGCTCGCATACACCTAGTCAGGTGAACAAGGGTCACCCCTCAGGTGATCTTCGTGAGCAGCTCAATAGTAACCGCGGAGGTGACCTTCGTAGCCAACTCAACAACAATAACCGCAGAGAAGGTGACCTCCGTAGCCAACTCAATAATAACCATGGTGGTGGCCACGCTCCCCTCCCAGCGACTGCTGCTCCCCTCCCAACGACTACTGCTCCCGCCCAGGCGGTGGAGTTTCAGGCAGTAGCACAGGTCATCCAACAGGCGGCGGCGACAATGGCCCAGCTAGTCGCAGGAATGCAAGGCCAGACTCTACCGCCACCGCCCCCTCTGGAGGAGGAAGTGCAATCTCCGAGGCGAGACAGAACTCAACGACAGGAAGGCGGACCTCAGTCAATTTCCAGATCCACTCGAGAACGGCCGACGGCTTCTAGATCTGTCCGAGATCGACTGGGGGTGCAAGGATCCTCCAATAGAGGTCCCCGTCAACAAGCAAGCAAGGCAATAACCAAGCGACCGCCCAGAGAAAGGATGGGCGAATCTGGTGGGCTGGCTCCGCGTCACTCCACTAGACACAGAACACCACAAGAAGATCTGGTTGAAAGGCTCCAAAAGCAGATAGACGACTTGGAGAAGAAAGTAGAAGCAAGAGAACACTCACCAGAACCGGAGGTAAGAATGGCTGCCCCATTCTCTTCTGACATAATGGAAGTTCCTCTTCCAAAAGACTTTCGACTACTCACAATCAAGGCCTACACTGGCACTTCTGACCCGCGTACCCATATGACAAGATACAAGGCAGCCATGGTAATGACTGGGGCAAGCGATGCCATCATGTGTAGAGCGTTCTTGTCCACTTTGGACGGAACGACTCAAGATTGGTTTAACACAATCCCGGACGGATCAATTCAAACTTTTGCAGAACTATCCAAGAGTTTCTTGTCCTATTTCTCAGGAAGTATACAACATAAGAAACCATTCTCACATCTCGGTGGGGTAAAGCAGGATAAGGGGGAAAGCCTGCGAGACTTCTTAAGTAAATGGAAAAAAGAAGTCAACAGCGTATATGACTTCGACTCGAAGGCAACAATTCTCATCTTCATCCAAGCACTGAGGTCAGGCGATTTCCACAAACAACTGAACGCCCACTACCCACGCTCTTATGAGGAACTCATGAGAACGACCAACCGGTACGCTGACGTAGAGGAGGCTGACAGGAGAAAAAAGAATGAGGAGGAAGGACGAAAGAGTGGGCGACCTGATAAAGCTGGTTCGCCCAGCCAGGCACCACGACCAAACCAACCACCCTCAACGAAGGGAAGAGATGAGCGACCTCGTCTCGCCTCACTGCGACACTTAACACCGCTTACTCACCCGATTAGCGTGATTCTAAGTCACGCTGAGGAAATGGGAATGGTGCATTTTCCCTCAGAGTGTATGGCAGTTTCTACGGGCGAGGACCAAACTAAGTACTGTCGGTTCCACCGGCAGGTTGGACATGATACTGACGAGTGTCATACTTTAAAAGGACAAATAGAGGAACTGGTGCAGAGAGGATATTTTACCCAATTCGTTGAGTATCCGGGACAGTACCAGCATAAAAAAAGCCTACCCGACAATGTGTGGCGAAAGGAAAAAGCTCATGAGCCTTCAACTTCCAACACCAAGAAGAGGAGGTGCGACCTGGACGTGGAAGCAAGAAACAGTGAGCTAGAGGAAAAGTCCGCGCAACGCAAAAAACATGTAATTCGCTGATGGTCCGTCAAAAACTCTCCATTTTGGCCGAGGTCAGTCCTCGGCCAATCTCGCGCTCAGGGCGTAAAAAAAAAAAACACACACACACACAAAAAATTTTAGACACGTCGTTACTCCCAAACCACCTCAACCACTCTCGTTGGCTAGGGAGTGGGGGAACTGGTGACAGGATAATCGAATACCCGACCCGGACCACGTTCAAGACCCAAAGTTCAACACTTCAGTCTTGTAACCAGTGGCGTTGCCCAATGAACGCTGCTCCCATCCAAGTAGTGGACTTACAAGCAGTGGCGTTATCGAGTGAACGCTGCTCCCATCCAAGTAGTGGACTTACAAGCAGTGGCGTTATCGAGTGAACGCGGCTCCCATCCAAGCCGTGGACTTCCAAGCAATGACGCTTCCTCCTCAAGTGCGTCCGCCTCCTTCACTTGTGCGTTCACCTCTTGTAAGCAGTGGCGTTACCTAGTGAACACTGCTCCCATCCAAGGAGTGGACTTACAAGCAGCGTTACCGAGTGAACGCTGCTCCCATCCAAGGAGTGGACTTACAAGCAGCGTTACCGAGTGAACGCGGCTCCCATCCAAGCCGTGGACTTCCAAGCAACAGAGTTACCTCATCAAGTGGCGCTGATCCTCAAGCAGCGTCACCTCATCAAGCGGGCGTCACCTCATCTAGTGCATCCACCCTTTTCAAGTGGCGCTGCTCCTTAAGCAGCGTCACCTCATCTAGTGCATCTGACCTTTTCAAGTGGCGCTACTCCTCAAGCAGCGTCACCTCACTCAAGTGGCGATGCTCCTCGAGCAGCATCACCTCATCGAGCGGTGAGTGGCGTCACCTCCTCGAGCAGCGCCGCCTCCTCAAGTGCGTCGTATCCTCCTCAAGTGCTTTTGCTTCTTCCACTTGTGCATCCGCCTCCTGCACTTGTGCACTCGCACGCCTACTGCACTTGTGCACTCGCACGCCTACTGCACTTGTGCACTCACACGCCTCCTGCACTTGTCCTCAAGTGTGTCGTATCCTCCTCAAGTGCTTTTGCTTCCTCCACTTGTGCATCCGCCTCCTGCACTTGTGCACTCGCACGCCTCCTGCACTTATGCACTCACACGCCTCCTGCACTTGTGCACTCGCATCCTCCACTGGTGCATCCGTCTCCTCAAGTGCGTCTATCGCCTCCACTGGTGCATCCGCCTCCTGCACTTGTACATCTGCCTCCTTCACTTGTGCGTTCACCTCCATAAGCAAAAGGACTCAGTAGTTGGTCATGGTCTGCCCTGATCAATTTTGTTAAAAAACAAAATAATAATAAAAAATCTAAGCTCTAAACCCTTAAGGCCAGCACGAGATCTGATCTCGCTAGCTACCTGACGGGAGAGCTGACCTTTGACCGAACCTACGGATGGTCGAAGTGTACTCACGCAAGAGCCTAAGCAAAACACCACACTCTAGTCCCTTAGGGCTGGCACGAGATCCGATCTCGCTAGCTACCTGACGGGAGAGCTGACCTTTGACCGAACCTACAGATGGTCGAAGTGAACTCACACAAGAGCCCTGAGCAAAAAAAAAAAATTAAAATATATATATATATATATATAAATAAAAAATCAACGGCGTGACCTCGGCCCAGCGCCGAGTTACGGTCACGTACCGTGACCTCGGCACTAGCCGAGGTCACGCCGCGCCGAGGTCATGTGACCTCGGCCCCGTGCCGAAGTCACAGCTACGAGGTGAGGATGCAAAAAAAAAAAATACAAACAAAGACAATTTTTACGCTGGTCATTACTCCCAAACCACCTCAACCACTTTCGTTGGCTAGGGAGTGGGGGGACTGGTGACAGAGTAATTAGGCTAGCAGCACCCGACCCGAAAACACTAGCAGGACCCAGAGGCAAGACAACGGACGTTCAACCAACCGTTGAACACCTCACTCCTCAGCATCAATGCGCAACGATCCAACTCCTCAGCATTGATGACCAACGTTCAGCTCCTCAGCATTGACAGCATTGATGACCAACGTTCAGCAGCCTTAATGCTCCATTACTGAGCTGAACAAAATAAAAGGCTCACAAAAACAATTGTAGAGACACGACACTTGAACTTAGACAAAATAACACTCAACTCATTTTGTACACCAAATACTATACTCAACATTGTATTCATATACTCAATCACATTCAAATAATATACCGGTAACACATTATTACCGTCATTACCCCTATTCTCATAGTAGGAAAAATTAGGTTGAAATTGGTAAGGCTCGAGGTCTCCACCCAACTTTCGTTGTAGTGAATCCCTCTCCTAAACTAGCAATCAATTGTGGCCACCAATTAATAACAAGTAGAAATTAATCTCCAATTCAACATAAACCCTAGGTAAATAATTTAATCCCTTTATGCAATAATTATAAACCTAGCATCAAGAATAGCAATAGAACCCTAATCCAAACCCAAAGGCTAACTACTCATGCATCATAAAAGTAAACAAAGCAAAGCAATAATAAATAACCATAAACATTGCAAGAAATCTGAAAAGAAAGTAAATAAAGGAATAATAGAACTTTACTGATGATGAAGAACAAATCCAACTTCAATCCAAGATTCTAAGCTTGAAATTAAATAATCTAATATAAAACTAATCTAAACTATGCTAGGGAAATATAAAGAGAAGGGGAAAAATAAACTAAAACTAACTAGGGTTGAGAACTCTGTAAGGGAACCTCCCAAATTATAGAGAATATGTAGAATATATAGGAGATAGATGGGCCTTGGCCCATTAGGCAACTTCCAATTCTTTTCCAATTGTGATTCTTGTTTCCTTTCTTCCTTAGGTAATTTCCTTTTCTTACAAAACTTGTCCAAAATGTTCCAAAACTCTTCCTTTGCTGCTCCTTGTGGATAATTCAACCCTTGGGACAATATAACACACAAACAATTCTCAATTTCATTAGGATAAAGAAAATAAGCATCAAAACAACTAAAATAATGGGTGAATTATTGTACAAAATAGTAGTGTGACACCCCGGGTTGGGCAACCCTACAACCGGGAGCATCACCGCCACACCTAGGTCGAACCCGGCTAACCTTTAGCGGTTCCTCCCTAGGTGCACAGGCTAATTTTCCTAACCTACACATGCTTCCCATACATCTGTAACAACTCATAACTATCTGACTCGACAACAGAAGTATAAGTTAAACATTCCAAACATATATATATATATATATATATATATATATATATATATATATATATATATATATATATATATATATATATATATATATAGGTTCATAGGAGTGATAACGACATCCTTAGAACCCCAAAACATTAGTTAGATATATATACATAATCACAATGCCAAGTTTGGCCATTGATCTACTAAGACTACTGCAGAATATGTACACAAAAAGAGAGTTTTAGACTACCCCGACTTGACCTCCACCACCCATCAGATCATACGATACACTGGGATCTCAAACTCTCCCCAAACTCGATGCCATTCGCCCTCAAACCACTTAAGGTGATCCAAGGAGCGATCGGTGACAATGACCATAGACCATTCTCCCTCGGGAGGAGTGGGATTCTAGAGATATGGGTAATGTACAATGAACTCTAGGGGGTCGCTACCCGGTAAAACTTCTATTGGGTAGTAGCCCCACCGAGCCGGATGAACATCTACCAGAGACACAAGAGAGCTGGATAGTGAGAAGGAATCGTCAGGAGCTAGCAGAGTGTAGCCGGGTACGTAGGGGTCCTCCCCTATCATATGCTGTACATAGACTCCATATCCAAAAACTGAGCCATTATAGTTCGGTGAAGTTACCGAACTATACGACTCATTGCTGGATGACATCTGTTAAAGGGCAACAATGAAGCACCCGTTAGCACGACGGCTAAGTAAGAACCCATAAGCTTCTCATTCATAGGTAAAGATGATTTAACTTACCAATTGACCATAGCATAGAATTTCCTAATGACTGACATGCTTTCATGCTTGTAAATTACCATAATATAAACAAATAAGCATACAGTTCATCATATTCACATTACACGCGAATTCCCACAACCAAACCTGACAACTATACCATTTCTCAAACGTCAAACGTCTAGTTTCTTGGAACTAGTATCGCACATCTCATCATAGCATTACACATCTCATCATAGACATCACACATCTCACTATAGACATTCATTCAACCATTACTTATGAAAACTCGACTTAGTTTCATTTCAAAGTATGAGGCCTTATAGGAAATGTTGAATATTCCTTGTCAATGACCGATTGAACCTGGAACAGGGGCTTGCGGTCCTTACCCAAGTTCTCTTCTCGGTTCCTTGGACGATGGTTCATTAGAATGGCCCCTAGTGTGGCCCCGCCTAGGTCCATTAAAATGACACCAACCCGGAGACGACGGAGTCAATACGCTTAAGTGTGCACACCCCCACAGTCTAGCCATACATGAGTGACGTAGAGACTCGGCGAATAGACTTCGCCAAAGTACGAATACAACCGTACATATATCAATGACGCCTTCGGTAATATTAAAAAGACAACAAGGTCCTGCGCTAAAAAGACAACAGGTCCTCGTAACTTCAATAATACAAATATGATTCAACAAAATTCTACCCAAAACTATGAACTAGGAGTAAAAATATAACTTTTAACCGATTAAATATAAATTTTACCGAACAAATCGCGATCAAAGCTTGGAATCTCTCTCTCCCTCTCTCTCTCCCTCTCACGAATTGAGGATGAAGATGAAGAAATGGGACTTTGCTTCATCTTATCACAATATATATATATAGGTTACGGTATATATATATATATATATATATATATATATATATATATATATATATATATATTCGAAATAGAATATATATATATATAATAATAATAATAATAATATAATATATGGATACTTATCCATTCATATATAATAATAATATATGGAAATCTTATCTTGTAATAATAATAAAATATAGATGAATCTTATCTCATAAGCTTGGTACTAAAATATTAATATTTTAATTACAAGGGTAAAAATTAGTGGCACTTGTCACTACCTTGTGGTTCCAAAATAAAAATCTTTTAACTTATCAGTTGTGGTCCAAACAGATAAAGTTTCGGTGGAAAATAAGTTAAATAGGAATAATTTTGAAACCAAAAATTTATCTCAGACTAAAACTCAAAATTGGGCTAGGTTCGGTACACCGCGAAATATAGCGATGCTACGATCAAAATAAATTTTCGCTGCTATGGACCAAATTTTCGGGGTATTACAAGTAGATATCAGGCAGTGGAGAAGAGTGTGAAGGTAGTGGGGAGGAATCTGATGGCAGTGAAGATGAATTCATTTCAGATGACTTAGGTAATAATGATGAAGATTTTATTAACATAGATGTGAATCTAGAGTATGGAGGATTATGTGATGTAGAGGTCCACCACAAAAAACAAGCTAACAGTATTACAATTGTATGTGATGAAATAAACTACTCTGATGAGGGAAACTTGGTAAGTAGTGACGGTGAGGTAGAAGGATGAAATGGCCAAAGTTTTTGAAAGGGGTAGAAGGTAAATGTCCTAAATTTTTATTAGGATTGACTTTTAAAGATAAGGAGAGTTTAGAGAAGCTGTTACAAATTATGCAACCAAAGAAGGGAATGAAATGAAATATGAAAAAAAATAACAAAGTGAGATGTGTGGTGGAGTGCAAGCATGAAAGCTGTCAATGGCAAGTTACTTTTAGGTATGTTACAGATGACAAATGTTGGAGGATAACTGTTTTAAAGGATAATCATGATGGTTGTGTTAAGACAAAAAAGAATTCAACGGTGAATTCCACCATTGTTGCAAAAAGATGGAAACAAGAAATTAAAGGGCATTTGAATTGAAAAACAAATTAGTTTTTACAAAAAAGTGTGCACTAATGATCATTATACACAAAGTAATAAGCAAACATGAAGGGCTTTAACAAAGACTAAAGGTGATATTAATTGTGAGGTAGAAGACTATTTCAATAGGATTTGGAGTATTGCAAGAAAATACAAAGAACAAATCTCAATACTACTTGTGTTGTGAAGTTGAGCGACATTGCCACCAGTGTATAATGCTAAACTTGAAAGACCTAGAAAATTGAGGAAGGAATCTAGAGGTGAGACAAGTAAAGCTGGTGAGATAAGTAAAGATGGTGTTCACTTGACAAGGAAGCACATTCGTTTACATTGCACAAAATGCAAACAATCAGGTCATAATAGCATAAAGTGTCCACAATATCCAACTGTTTGACAAGCAAATCAGGTTAGATACTTTCTTCCTTTTGCTTATTAACTAACCTTTTACTCTGAAATCAGGTCATGAAAACTATGCTTATTAATTAACCATTTACTCTGAACAACACAAAAGAAGTAGAAACAATAGACAATCACCATCTGTAGTTTAAGACCAAGTTGCAGTAGATTTTGGACGATCAATGGCATCAAGTACTAATTCAGAGTGAGGGCACAAAGAGTCAATATCGCCTCCACTGAGGCTCGATCTCATGACCTTTCATATGGGAGAGCCACTACATGTCATCTGAGCATGCATAAGGTGCTTTGCTACTTTAGTTTAGTTAATTGCATATTGAAAATGCTGAAAATATTATATTGGAAATGCATACTAGATGAGGTGGTGATAATCATAGCATACTGGAAATGGTAGTTCATTACAAAACAATCTTACAAATTAAAGGACTATTGTGTTTTCATTACACATAACCACTACTATTAGCCAACATAAGAACTTTATTTTTCTAGGTGCATTGAGTGCTATAACTACAAACAACAAAATGCATATGAGAATCACTCCAGTCACTATCCTAGTACACTTTCACTGTCTACCATTGTTTCTTTGCCCATAAACCTCAACACAAGCTTGTAGCCTCATTTTTAGCCTTGCTATTTCTTATTCATTTCGATTAATCCTTCTTAATAGTCCAAGAATAATTCTTCTTGACCTTACACACATCGGAGGATCATACCATCTAACAAAATCACAAAATTGAACAAAAAAATTAATTCGTCCAAAATGGTGTGAAAATGAACCCTAACAAAAAATTAAGACTCACATTTTCGAATCAACACTCCCAATACCTTATACATGGATTATCATTCGTCCAATATGTTTGTAACTTCAATTGTTGGCCACATTGACATTTTGAAATGGTAACCAACTCACCATAGATGTATTCTTGATTCCTTGAAGATGAAGAACTTTCACTAGTATACCTTGTAGACATTTCAATAATGGAGGAACCTTGGGCTAAGCGAGAAGAGAAAGAAACCTAGTGAAGAAGCGTCATAAACCTAAGTGAGAAAAGGAAGAATAGAAGCTATGGAGTTTTGTGGCCTCCATTGCATGTAATGTATACATATACTCGACCAAGATCAGGAAGAAGAAACTTAGCAAAGGAAATGACCCGTTTAGCCATTCACTAATATCTATCTAACTCTTGGTTAACAGAAAGACCAAATGACTAAGTCAGGAGTTTAATTCATTCAAATTAAAAGACAGATGACCAAATTTAGTAAATCACAATAATTAGAGGACTATTGCTAAAACTAGTATTTGTCCCCGTGCGATGCACGGCATAAAATTTAAGTAATTTTATTATTGATACTGTTTTTAAAATAATAAAATCAAATATTACTCATGAAAACTCATTCTGAAATGTATAACTCTTTAGAAATACTAAATTGGTTGTTATATTGAATATCATTTCATACTATTAGCATATACAGAGTATTATAAGCATTGTGTTATTAGATACCAAATGCATGATATATAGTTATGAACAAATAATATATCGTAACAGAGTCATAATATTAAAAAAGAAAGATATCACATGAGATTTGAAAATTTTACATTTAATAATTATGTTGATATGATATAAATAATTATTAGCATATATGTTTAATTAAAATAAGACTTATAATAAATATATAATAATAAATTCATAAAAAAAAAATACAAACACAACACCATAACAACACTACAAATCTAAAATCACAAATTATAAAGTTTAAATAACACATTTAATTTTCAAAAAAAAAATATCACATTTAATTATTTCTGAATATATATTAAACACATATTATTACTAAATAATTATTATTATCATTTAAATGTAAATTAATAATCTATATCCTATTTTTTAAAACTACATTTTATGCAAAAAAATAAAAATAAAAATAAAATAAAATAATACAAATATGACACACCCAGAACCAGAACAACCTAACCCTACCCATCTTCTCTGCCGCCCCCACCGTCTCTCCCAGCCTCTCACTTCTATCATCGTCTCTCTGTCTCACAGCCTCGTCGGCGCCTCTTTTCCTCCATCGACGGCTCCGAATCTTTGACTCCCCGCTCTCATCGTCTCTATCTATCTAGCAGCCTGTCCGGAACCGATTCTCCTCCCTAGGCGCCTTCGGCTCTCTGCTTTCAGTGCTTTCGAGTTCGAAGGCGATCACTCAGCATACCTGTGAGGCAATCTATCTAACAGGTGGTGTATTTAAACCGCTTTATTGTAATGTAAGTGTTTTTATTATTCTAAAATTCTTGTCCGAATTAGAATTAAGGTTTGAGTTTCACCTTTCAATTTTCGCTCTTTTCTCCATTCATCAATTTGGAGTTTCTGCTCTGTTTTTTTAAGTAGAAAATTTTCTTCTTTAGCCTGCCTGAATATGAAATCGTAAACAATTTTTTAAATAAATATGGGAAATTAAGCTTATTCCTTTAATCAGAATAAGAATAAAAAAAAATATGTATACATCATTCATATCACAAAATTACATTAGGAAAAAGAATTCACAACTGCTTGTACTGCATTATCAAATTTCGAGGCTGTTTGTACTGCATTATCAAATTTTGACTTGATTGCTTGCAACTGAACCATTTGTACTGCAACATGTTATAATGATGTGAATGCATCCCCAGTAATATAACCATAGATCACCTGCTTAACTTTGAAAAATTGATGACCTGCTTAACTGTGAAAATTTGTATTCCATGTTGACATGTTTTTTTTTCTTTTTAGAAAATATATGTACTGCTTTACTTTTATTATGAGCACATTCACTCAAACTCAAGAGACAAATGGAATATTACACTTTATATGAGCACATTATCATTTAGAATGTAAGAATATGCACAAACCTACTTAAATTTGAGTTTTTCTTGCTATTGTAATCATAATATGCTAATTTCAGGTGTCAATGCCATGTGGTTATAATTGGATGGACCTGTTTATTATTTTCCTTGGGTTAAGAAAGCTGTATTTATTATACCATAATAATTTGTTTGCTCCACCACTTTTTATTGGAATGGCTGTTTCTGCAAAATTTTATTTTATACAAACAGTTGATGCACAATATGTGTTTATGCATTCATTCACTATTCCATCAAAATTAGAGGAAGACTTACCTGCTATTATAGCTGAAAATGACACTCCATTGGACTGGCTGTGGAAACAAAATTTTATTTTATACAAACAGTTGGTGCACAAAATGTGTTTATGCATTCATTCACTATTCCATAAAAATTAGAGGAAGACTTACCTGCTATTATAGCACATTGCATTCTTAAGTTGCAGTCTTGATGGGGCTTCTACTTTGTCCTTCTATTGCAGCCTCTAAGAGTTCACATTGCTCTCCAATATGACAAACAGACTACTCCGTCAGCAGGAACAAATTTGGTAGTCTTGGGTATGATACTGCCATCTTATTTATAGTGTTCAAGTGATGCATAGGTTGTGTAACTATTTATTTTGAATTTTAAATTCATCTCTATTAATTTAAATTAATGCTAGTTTTGGAAATTGTAAAATTCATTTGTAATTCAATGCATATAGTTATTGAAACTTGCAATTATGCTTTGTTTCTTGTAGTAATCTGAACACAATAGATGCCTACCATTGAGCATTAAATGTAAAAATAATTCCAATTCAGATGTGCCATAGAGACATGATGTTTAATACAAATATTTCGTTTTCCAAAGATTTTTATTCGTATTTCGAACAGACTTATTTTAAATTCAGCCATTTATATTAAATATCATAATTAATGTAGGCATCCCAATAGTTTGTTTCCAAAACGGCGGCGTATTAGGTAGGCGGGAATTGGAGCCAAAAAATTTTGGCCAAAAACATCTAGCTTTTTTATATATAGGATAGGATGGTGATGATGATAGATGATAGATTAATAGATAATATAATATAATATGTAATATATTATATATAATATAGAGATAGAGATATATATAGAGACGTGCACAAAGCTCAACACATTGTGCTTTGTGTAGCATTATAAATAAAATATTAAATGATTATATATACTCCGTTTTATATTAAACATTTAAAGTTGGGGACAGCTGGATTTCTCAATTCTGAATTGCCCTTTTATTTTTGACCGGGAACTTTTGCTGTTCGCCTGTTCATTTAAGACAGTAAAATTTTAGAATAAAAAAAATGTAAAATGTTTAGGCGGGAAAAGAAAAAATGTGATTGGCCAATGAGTTATGGCTTTATTATATAGAAGGATTAAAACTGAATTTAAAAAAATTATTATAGTCCATGAATAAATTGCATATTAATTCCAAGAAAATTAATATTTACTCATATTGTTTAGCACGACCGTAACCTGGCATTGCTAAATCAAAATCGATTACAGATATAACGAAGAGGAAGAGAGTAGAGCCGCAGGGTCCTATAGGTGCTGCAAAGTGCAGATAGCAGCGGGGAACCGCCGGAAATTGAAGTCACTGCTTGAGATTCAAGCAACTTCGTATATCTGTGTTCAATTCTTGTTTCAATGGCGAATGAAAACGGTGTTTCTGCAATGGAAATTGAAGAGCAGAATCCAAATCACGCTGATCAGATCAACAAACCCAAGTTCTCTATCAATGGTTCTCTCTATTCTCCTCTTCGTCGTTGTATATAATATATGTTTGCGTGTTTGCACCGGATAGCTATTGTATAAAACCGTACCTGTTTGCATAAGATGCCCATTTTACTATATTGCATGAGGGAGCTGACTGTTTAATGCTCATTTCCTTTTGATATGCCTCCTTGACCCTTTTGAATTGCTAATTTGGGGCATCGATTCGGTGCTGTATAGTGTTGCAGTTGTTGAAATCCGCTCAAATGCAGCACGGATTGCGTTTTGGTGACTACACTAGATACCGGTAAGATTGATTAATAATTTATGTGTCATATGCAATAATCTGTGAGCTTTGCACTAATGTGTTTATAGAATGGTATGGTCACTGATTGATTGAGTATGCAGGAGGTATTGCACTGCTCGATTGAGGCGATTGTACAAATCACTGAAGTTCACCCATGGACGTGGGAAATATACCAAACGTGCAATTACAGCAGCTGTAGTCACCGAAGTGAGGTGTGTATAATGCACTTTGATTCATTTTTTGCAGTAGCTCTTGGGTATACGGTGGGATTCTGTTCAAGTTTTAAGATGATGCCCTGGCTGTTTTATCATTATCCACAATTGTTACATTCGTGGTGATCCAGCTATTTGGAGCTCCATTTGCTATTCAACTTTCCCAGTTGCTATTTTCTCCTTTGAAGTTGTGTGGCAAGGCTACATGTAACACTAATAAGGTTTTGTTGGAATTGATATGAAAGGTAGAACTGTAGAAATAGGGGTTGTCGGTGGTACTGAGGTTGCTGAGTGTTATTGTTGGATGTTTTTAACCAGCAGAATTCCTAACTCTTTTTATGAAGCTTAGAGTAAGTTCTTTGGGTCAAATGTAGGTTTCTTCACTTGGTTCTTTATACTGCTGAGAGAGCGTGGAGTCATGCAATGGAAAAGAAAACTTTGCCTGATGGTCCAAATGCACAACAACGGAGCTACCTCATTGGCAGGTTGAGAAAAGCAGTTAAATGGGCTATCCTCTTCCAGGAATTGTGTGCCATCAAGGGAGACTCAAAGACATCTTTGGAAGCAGAAGTGAGCCCCCTTTCCTTTCATCTATCCAGTTATTTTACTGCTTTCAGAAGTTGGTTCATTCTAATTGATCTTAACCTACCATTTTTACACCCATAGATAATTGCGTTGTAGGATTTTAGCAACTTTTTCCTCTTAAAAGTAGGCATTAGAGGTATTGAATGGTTAGGCTGCTTCATCTTTTATATCACAAAGTTCGTTATGTCGATTGCAACCTCTTATATTTTTTAATACACAGAATCTTGTAGTAAGCCCTTACTACACACTCAAGGAATTCCTTGAAACTTTGAGAAATCTTAATTTTCTCACTCATACTATTCCCTCTCAGGGAAATGTGCAGAATGACAAGGTAACTGAAAGAAATGGAACCCATTTTCGTTGGATTTGTATCAAGTTTCTTTACAATGCATCAGAGTTCAGATACTAAAAACTTTACATGGGTGTAGGATCTTTGCCCATTTATATTATTGTTATTTGTTGAGCCTTTGCCCACTGCAGTTCTTTAATGATTGCATTTGAACTGTTAGGTTCTAGCCTAACAATCTTAGATGTTGTCCCTAATTGTTAAATTTACAAAACTGGAGTCAGAATAATTGAACCTTTCAGGAAGGATATACGCAAAATAGCAAATAATATGGGGATCTGGAAAATCTTCTAATTCAAAGTATTGCTGTAACCTTAGGCCATTTTCCTATTCAATATGCATTCTTATAAACAAGCTATTTTTTCTGTGAAATTTGTTTAATGATAACTGTTTCCTGTTGGTGGGTTTCACTCACATCCACTTTTATATGCTATCATTAGGTCTGGATCTGATTTCATACTCCTCATTGATTAAATGCTTCAATTTTACAAAAAGATTTTCTTATCAAGCACTATTATTTTCTAACTGCAGGCGTATGCAGCATATATGAAAGGGAATCTCTTGTTTGAACAAGATAAAAACTGGGACGTTGCACTTAAATGCTTTCGAAGTGCCAGGTAGAATCTAACTTTAACTTGTGTGTGTGTGCTAAATGAGATGGCATTATGTCATTAAGTAAAATCTCAAGTTCAAGGACAACAACATGAACTACTTTCACCAAAAATAATTCTCTTTATTTTTTCCCTTATGCTTTGTCTCCTAGCTGACCTTAGAGTTTATTAGGGCTGTTTATGAGCAACTTGGGAAATATGGAGATTTAGAGAATCAAGTTTTATGCCGTGAATATGTGGAGCAACTAGAACCAAGTATACGCTATTGTTTACACAAGATTGGTGAGTCAAATCTGCAGACTTCTGAACTTGTACACATAGGTGAAATGGAAGGGCCTGCCCTCGACCTTTTCAAAGCAAAGTTAGAGGTTAGTCATTTATTTAATGTATTAGCTACCGTTTGCTTGCTTAATTTAGTTATTGCTCCACTGTGATCTCCATCATACTATGTGGTGGTTCTTGTGCAAGAATTGTATCCAGGGTAATTTTCATTTTCAATAATATGACTTGCATTTTCTTTGCTGGCAGGCTGCTATGGCTGAGGCTAGATCTCAGCAGGCTGCATCCATGACAGAATTCAATTGGCTTGGTCATAGGTTTCCAATTTCAAATGCAAAAACTAGAGTTTCTATATTAAAAGGTCAGCGGGCAATTTCTCTAAGGAGATACCATCTGGCTCCTTAGCACCTTGAGTTGTTGAGTTTCTTCAGATATACAAATTATGTTATTTTTCTTGATCTGATTTATGTGATACAGATTGTACTTGAGGACACATCTGGTTTTCTAGCAGAATGAGTTGTTAAGTCTTCAGATGTTTGAATTGGGTCTCTTGTCTTGATCTACTTTATAGATCGTGCTTTCAGTACTTCCTACTCAGTGTTTGAAGTGAAAATCTGTTCCTTCAATTGTTCTCTATTTTCTTGTGATTGCTCAATATGCGTAGCTTGCAAATGCCAAGTTGGAAAACTATTTCTAATCCATGTTAACAGTGATTATTTAAAATGAACATTAGGGGTATAGTCATGAAATGAAGTTTGCATGTGCACTATGCTTTGATGTGTCTTACAGAGTGCAAATTGAACATGTTTGCAAACATCATTGGGACAATTGTGCTCTACATAATTCACCTATGGCATGTTGAGGATCAGTGATGAAAATGTGTTTATGCTTAACTTTTACCTAATTCTACTGCATCATATTATTCATCATGATTAAATTTGTGTTTACATGTGTACAATCAACTTGACCTGGTAGCATTATATTTATCTCTTTATTATGTTTGACATAAACATTTCTTGTATGTGAAACTTTGATCAGCTCAGGAATTAGAGAGAGATATTCATGGTCCAGCAGGAGATTCTCTTCCAGCAGAGAAGAGACTTGTCGTCTTTGACAAGATTTTTGCAGCATATCATGAAGCCAGAAGCAGTATCCGCAGTGATTTGGTAAGAAAGATACAAGTTTTATTATACTGCTCCTCATCAAATTCCCTCCTAAGTCTCAAGTAATTGATACTTCATAACCTTTATATGGTACCATTGATAATGCAGAATATGATGCTATTTTCTGCATAACTCTTGAAGCTGATACCAATTTTGTGATTCCTTTAGGTTACTGCAGCTAATTCTGAAAATGTGAAAGATGAGTTAAGTGGCCTTGATAAAGCTATTGGTGCCATTTTAGGGCAACGAACTATTGAACGGAACCAGTTATTGGTTAGCATAGCGAAGAGTAAGTTCAATAAGGTCCGCGATGATAAAAATGAAAAAGTTACGAAGCCTGAAGAGCTTGTGCGGCTGTATGATCTCTTATTACAGGTAAGGATAGAATTTAATTGCAATTTTTATGTCAATATGAAATTTGAGAGATGATTTAGGCCATAGTAGTGATAATAATGCGAATATTTTGCAACAAATGTATTAACTTTGTTTCTTTTTGCAGAACACTTCTGACCTTTCTGATTTAGTTAGCTCTGGAAGAGATAGAAAACCAGAAGAAGTGGCATTTGCTGAGGAATGTGAATTAAAGAGTATGGTTTTCCGAGCCCAAAGGTATGACTCCAGTTATCTCCTTTGTTTTCCAGCCCATTTCCTCTCTTCTTCCTCCAATTTTGGTTGCCATATTTGACCTATCCAAGCAAAAGCTACACTAATCCACTATACCACTATAGGGAGAAAATCCAATCCTTAATTTAGAATTCATTTCTGATGACCTTCTATTGATTTTAGAATGTGAAGATCTTGAGAGTTTTTGCAGTCATGTCTTTCTTGATCATCTTATGTTTGCCAATCTCTTTTCTTTGTCTGAAATTTACAGAAAAAAAAAGTATGGTAATTTAATTTTGGAGGCTTAAATTGATTCAGGACAACACCTAACACTATCATGACAGGTGCTTCTACTTAGCCAAATCATACAGTTCTTCTGGAAAGCGGACTGAAGCTTATGCCTTGTTCTCTCGAGCTCGTTCTTTAGCTGATGCCGCACTGAAGAAACTTCACAGTGTGGATATTTCTGATCAGGTATGTGCATTGTATACAGTTAAACTGATTTTAAAGTTGCTTAAAGTTGATTTTCTTAGATATGTCATTGATGTAGCAGAAACCTAATGTTACTTGCTCATTGAAATTAATCAAATTATACATCAAAGACATCTTTTATCACCACATGTCTTCTGAAAATTGCATCTGTCTTTAGAGTGAAGGATACTGTTTTAATTAGTGGTGTTCTTGCTGTGGGGCTTCTTTTGAAATTCACTAATGATTTATTGTATATTTCCTCCCTTCTACCACCAGGTCATAGTCAATGAACTGAAAGTGTTATCCAATGAGAGTAGATCCAACAGTTGTATAGAGCATGCAAGAGGAATTATGGAGGAGGAGAAGGTTCCCGAAAATCTCTCAAAAAAGATATCAGATATTTCATTAAGTGGAAATGATAAAAAGGTATTCTTGTAGCATTTTTCTCTATAGGTTTTATTGCTTTATATTTCACTTGGAAAGAATGAAAATTCACCATTCATGGATTGAATTGGAAGCACTCTGAATGTTTGTTAAACGAGTATACCTGCTAGTTGGATGTATATTATTCTTTTTGTTGCTTTTGCTTGTGCACTTTATGGTATAGTATGATGAACTGATGTATTTTACTATTGATCCTACACTGATTTTATGGCCGTTTCAGCTAGAGAAATTTCTCATGGAGAAATTGGATTCATACGAATCTGCTGTTGGTGATTCCAACACAAAAGTGGCACCTCGCATCGAAGTCTTCCCACCTCCCTTCCAAGCAGTACCGCGCAACCCGATTGTCTTGGATCTGGCGTATAATCTCATCGAGTTTCCAGCGCTGGACAGTAGGATGCGAAAAGATAAGAAGGGAGGCTTCATTAGCAGATTTTGGGGTTGAGTTTACATTTATACTGTCTCTAATTTGGAATGATATCCAGGATTTCCCCCCTTGTTTTAGAACTGCAGTTTGCCATATCATATTTCCAGCGGCTGAATTTTGGATTGATCGCTTGTGACACTTTTTTTAGGATCAGAAAATTTGAATTTTCTTAACTCATGACAAAAGGGAGAGCTTTTATGTTTGAAGGCTATATCATCTTTTATGTTTGGATCTTGAATCTGCAGTTGGCTCAAAACATCACAAGCTCGAGTTAGGCTCCTAGTTGGCTGGCCAACTAGGTAGCGCCCAAGTGAAAAAGTGTTCCTAGGCGCGGTTTTTATAACACTACTTTTAATAGTTGAAGAACCAATTATATAAAATTCTTATGAAATTTTAGAATTTGACATCATATCAAATCAATATTGTAGAAACTCCCTGTCTATATAGAGGGGTATGCTCAAGTGAGAACAATTGTCCAAGAGAGAAATTAGAACCACTCACAGCCGTTCACGTGTCTAGATTTAACGAATCAGATGTAATTTTTAAAAAAGCGATGCGGTGCTATTTTTGTAAATAATTTGAACTTTGGTGCAAGTAAAATATGTTACAAGTGCAAGTAATTGATGCAAGTTTGCAAATAAAAAGTGCAAGTAAAATATCTTGGTAACATTCGTGTAGGGCTGTGCAGGACCGCCCAACCCGCCCGACCCGAAACCCGAATATGGACAAGGAAAGGGTATCCGAAAACCGAATCCCAAACCCGCCCATTTAACCCCCCGTCTCCAGCTTATTTAGGATCGGGTAGGGTTGGGTATTTCGCTACCCGAACCCGTCCGAAATCCGAATAGATATATATAATATATATATATGTTACATTATACGGCACCGTTTCATATATAGTATATATATATATGTAGGGTTAGGGTTTGGTCATTCGAGACCCTTCTCTTGTCTGCGCAGTCGCGACTCTTCTCCACTTCTCCCTCACTCCCTCCGTTCTCTCAACTCTCAAGTCTCATCTGTGAGTTCTCTCTTCTCCAGTTCTTCATTCTTTCTTCTCTGTCCAGTCTCCATCTCTGAGACAGAGTCTCTTACTCTCTTGGAGTCTTAGTGTTTCATTGACTCACTCTTTTGTCTCCGACTCTTAGAGACTTCTAGGGTTTTGCCCGTTCTGCACAGCCCTAACCCTACAACCCGTACTTGAGTTCGTTGTCCGTAATAGACGTCGGTGGTGGAAGCCCGTGTCCGGTGGTGGTCTGGTGGAAGCCTCAAGCAGTCAGGCCAGTGGTGGAAGCCTGTGTGCGGTGTGTCCGTGTCCGGTGTCCCTGTGTTGATTTGTTGAAGTTGAAGCCCTA
>CP025650.1:6672683-6700454 GCA_003576665.1 Ipomoea trifida
GCTCTGAAAAGGTAAACTATATTTCTGTTTAAAGGTTTTGTTCATTTTGTATTTCTGTATGTTTGTTGATTTATCTGATTGACTGATTGTGTGTTTTTTCTTTTGTGTTCTGTCTGTTTTTTTTTTTTTTCAAGGCAATGGGGTCCCAAATGAAACAAAAATTTCAGAAATATTGGGGAGATCCAGAAAAAATGAACTTCTTGATATTTTATGCAAATATCTTGGACCCTAGGGATAAGATTGAGTATATCCCTGCCCAATTTGCCCAACTGTATGGTGAAGAAAAAGGAAAATCATGCTTTGATAAGGTTCAAACTTCTATGGTTGAGCTTTTTAATGATTATGCAGCCACCTATAATGTCCCTTCTAGTACTGTCACCTCTAGTATTGTCACCTCTGAACCAGTTACTATCCATTCTCATACCTCAGTTAGTTCAGTTGGAAGACCTCAGTCTAGATTGAAAAGCCAGCTGAAAAAACAGAGAATGGAGAGTGGTGGAAGTAATAAGCGGACTGAACTGCAGATTTATCTAAGTGAAAACATAGTGGAAGATGGAGAGAATGGGGAGTTTGATGTGCTTAGGTGGTGGAAGCTTAACAGTGTTAGATTTCCAATTCTATCTAAAATGGCAAGGGATGTGCTAGCTGTTCCAATATCAACTGTTGCCTCTGAGAGTGCATTCAGTACTAGTGGTATTAGATGCCTTTAGGAGTTCCTTAACTCCTAAAATTGTGGAAGCCCTTGTCTGTGCACAAGATTGGTTGAGGGCACCTAATCACCCAATCTCTGTTGAGGAAAATTTGGATGATGTTGAAAGATTGGAAAAGGGTAAAATTTCTAACTTTCTAGTTTAATAGTTAATTGTTATTTGTTAATTGTTAATTGTTATACTTTCTAAACTGTTTTGTTTATTTTTTGTGCATAATTGTCCACTGGAGTTGCTAGTTCTTCACAAAGTAATGTTGGAACACTGCCAACAATCCCTGTAATACAATTAGTCATTTATAATTCATTAACACCCTACTTTCAGTTTACTTAGATGTTATACTGCTATACATTATGCATGTAACTATGTGACATTGTGATGACTGATGAGGTCTTTGAGGGAATTGAGGCAACTGGCAAGCATACAATTACAACTACTAAGTGGCTTGGTAACTTTTTTTATAAATGTTGCTGCCCTTAGGAAGTTAAGCCCCAGAGTCCCTCATCTGGTAAGTTCAAGTTGTAAGGAATTGTGCTTTTCTGAAATCTGGACTTCTGGTTCTGGTATATCACTTCCTTTCATCTCATATTATGATATTCTCAAATAATCAATTGTCTAATATAGTTGTTTTTGGCTATGATGATGCTTCCACCATTAGTCTGAATTAAAAGGACTTTGGGAGTTTGGGTTGGTATGTTGCTCTGATTGAGTTCAAGAAGCAATTTGCCCCCAACTCTAACATGAAATGACAAAAAGCACTCTGAGCCTTTTTTTATCTTAAGTTCTGTGTAGTTTTCTACTCTCAAGTCAGTGTGTTGTTTATCACTTTATTGTCTTTTAATGATTTTCAAGCTTTAATGAGCAGGAAGAAGAATAGAGAGATAACAAAATTGACTTTTGAGTGGCTAATTGGTGGCTGATTGGAGTGATTGCTGCCTTGCTGGTTGCTGATTGCTGTGAAATCCTTGAACTAGTGATGGCTTTTGCCTTTTGCTACCTTAGAGGCTTAGACAGTCACAGACAGACAATTTGTGTTTTTGTAAACTATAAACATTTGTGAACTGTAACATTTGTGAACTGTAACATTTGTTCGTATCTGTAAACTGTAAACTTAGATAGTTTAACATTTTGGTTTTTGATTTAAGTTAAGTAGTTAACTACTTAACTACATTAGTTTTTATTTTTAGCTTTTAAGTTTTAGACAGTTTAACATTTTGATTACACTTTTGCCAATCCGAATTGAAACCGAAAACCGAATCAACCCTACCGAAACCGAAATACCAAAAATCCGAAAGGATTTTGGTCTAATAAACAAAGGGTTGGGTTGTGCTTTTCTAGTCCGAAATCCGCACGGGTGGGCAGATGGCAAAACCGATCCGCCCGAACCCGTCCGCTGCACTAATGATAACGTTAGATGCACTTAATATTGATTCTCAGTGTGTATTTTACTTGCATTTAAGTGCACTATATGAAACTGTTACTTGCACTTTTAACACAATTTACTTGCATTTCGATGTTCAATTATTTACGCAAATGCCATCATGTTTTTTTAAATCAATATTTTTGATCCGTTAGATTTGGACACATGGACGGCTATGAGTTGTTCTTAGTTCTCTCCTGGGCTACCCGTTCTCACCTGAACGAGCTTTTATATATATATATATATATATATATATATATATATATATATATATATATATATATATATATATATATATATATTGAAAACATGTTTTATGTCATGTATGTATTGTGTGATTTGTGTCATTCACTTAGAGCTGTCAATACGGGTTGGCAGGGTGGGCTAAAAAGCCCACCAAATTGCGGGCCTAAGAGGGGCCAACCTGCCCTGCCCTGCCCCCTAGGCCTACAAGGATAGGCAGGGTACCTACCTTTTTTTTTGTTTTTTATTTTTTATTTTTTATTTTTTATTTTTTTGTTTTGTTTTGTTTGATAACTATGTTTTTTTTTTGAAGTTGGAATAACTATGTTAATTATTCGATTGCTATCTATCACTTTTTTTTTTGAAAACCAAGTAAACTCAATATATTAACGCATAAGGTTCAAATACCCAGAAATACAACGAGGTATAGAATCAAGAAACACATATGGCTCATTGTCCGAATTTAGAAGAGATTTCCTAGCTAAAATATGAGCAGGATGTTTACATCTACGAGGCACGAAATTAAGTGTAACCGAATCAAGTTGCTTCAGGATAGTCCGGATGTCATTCACAAGTGCACCAAAAGGAGTAATGTTCACCCATCGTTCCACAGCTTTCGTCACAACCTGAGCATCAGTTTCAACAATCACTCGTCGCCACCCTTGTCTTTTAATCCAACTCAAAACCTCCCTATGTAATACCCCGTATTTTTCTAACATTATTATTTTAATAAATATTTTCAAAAAGGGATTATTATTATTATTTTATATAAATCTAACTATTTTGTTATGGGCATTGGGTCAACTTATTTTTATTTTACTACTTAAATCTTTAAGCCCAAATGTGATTATTTCGTAATGTTCTGAACCTAACTTTAGCCCAATTCCAAATTAATTATTTTAGCCCAATTTTTTTTTTGGCCCATTTATAATTCTCTAATTTTTCTACCGTAACTATATCTGTTTTAACCCATAACAATCTAACCAAAGATATTTTCCCTTACCCACCACAAAAATGTGACAAGTGTCACTTTCTATACCACATGTTTTCATCCTTATCTTATAAGATAAGCTTGATCTCCCATATGTCTTTCTCTTCAAGATTTGTCTTCCTTTCCCTTTTGCCTATAAATAGATGGGTTGTGTGGTGAGGAAAAATAAGGAGAAGTGAAGAGAGAAATCATATATGTGTGGGAGAAGGATTGGGCAAGTGAAGTAGAAGAGTTGTTAAGATTTATGTCTATCAAAAATTTATTTTACCCCAAATCAAAATATTTTAATATATGCTTATGTGATATTATGTTTAAATGATTTTTGTGAAAATGTGATTTATCATGATTTAATATATATGGTTTGGCGGAATGGATTGGTGGTTAGAGCTTCGGCTCCTGATAGATTGGTGGTTAGAGCTTCGGCTCCTGAAAGATCGGTGGTTAGAGCTTCGGCTCATATGTTATCATTATTTTTATTATTGGTGTTAAGGTGGGATCTGGTGTTCCGGATGGACTGGTGTTCGGTTGGACTTGGTGTGTGGTGGAATTTAGGGGATTGTGTGAATTAGATTTATTAATTAAAAAAATATCTTCTTAATTGTGATCATGTGTGGTTATATATCTCCCTTAATATATATATATATTATGTGATGTTGAATTGGTATGTATTTTTATACATATTTGGATGTGTGATTTCCTCAAGATATACTTCTAATGGATTAAAGATGATTTATATTGATGAGATTAAGAATATATTAAGGGGTTAAATTTATTATGTGGAAATATATGTGCTCCAAAGTGCTATGTGCTATGTGTAAAATGTTTTACGGGGTAGAGTATTTCTTACCAGCCGTCGTGCTGACTTTGTTTCTACCATAGTGTTTTTTGCAGGAAAAATTTAGCAAAGCGTTTGGGCATAAGAACGAATTATTGTATAAAGATTTTTATTGTACCATTAGGAATTCCACCATTGTAATAGTAGTTTTGGTAGTAGGTTTTGCCTGTGCGTTTGAGTATAAGAGAGATACTCGAACGTGGCATAACACCCCTTTTTCCTTTTAGTTGTTGTTTAAGCTTCCGCTGTTGTATAAAAAAAAAGATTAAATTATACCCGTATTTTCGGTAGTGGAAAAAGTGGGGTGTTACACCCTAACCCCCAGTGCTTCAGCTTCACGAACCGTACCTAGACCCGAGACCTTTCGCATACCCACCCCTTGCACAACTCCATCCCCACGTCGAATTACCCACCCCAAACCTATACACTAATTCCCAAAGTCCATAGAAGCATCAACATTTATTTTGAGATAATGACTTTGGGGAGGCATCCAATCCACCGCATGCATTGGACAGTAGTCGACGTGTGAGTAGAAAACCCAACCTGAGCAGCCTGCCAAGCATGAACAAAGAGGAAAGCATGATGCACTAAAGACCCCAGATCCTTTCCCTGGCTATTCCACACCATGTCATTCCTATTCTCCCAAATAGCCCAACACACCACTACCACCTTTTCAATCATATTTAAAGACAAGGAAGACCACATATCAGACACCCAGCTATGAACAGACTCCGCCAACCCCAGCCCCCAATCCTTACTCAAAACTCGCCAACAAGCATGAGCAAAAACACAATTTGCGAAAATATGCACCGCCGATTCAGCCTCATTTCCACACAAGGGACAAATAGGGTCACACCGAACCTGCTTTATAAGCAAAATATCCTTAATGGGCAGCCTATGTGTACACAAAGTCCAGAAAAAACACTTAATTTTCGGGGGAATATTTAGATTCCAAACTTTTGTCCATTCAAAACCCCTCTCATCAACAGAAACTTTGACCGCCAACCTCTAAGAACTACGAACAGTATAATCTCCATCACTCTCCACCCCCCAGAAAAGAGCATCAACCATGTTAGTAACCGGAATAGGAATACTAAGGATTAGAGACACATCCCGATGAAAAAACAAATCCCTTATCAAATCCACATCCCAACAAGTAGTATTAGCCTGAAAAAGAGTCAAAACACAAGGATTATCAAGACACCCAGGATTTGGAGTAGAGATATAAGGATCATTCACATCAGGTAACCAAGGATCACCCCAAATCCGTACCCTCTTGCCATTTCCAATTCTCCACCGAGCACCCTCTCGCAACAAACCCTAAGTCTCCCGAATACTAGACCACACATAAGATGGACTCGATTCCCCCGGGCCTCCAAAAAAGAACATTTTGGAAAATATCGGGCTTTGAAAACTCTCGTAACCAAAGAATCCGGTTGAGTCATAAACTTCCACCCCTGCTTACCAAGCATCGCAAGATTCATCTCTCTCACCCTTCGAAACCCCATACCCCCAACAGACTTCGGGTGACACAAATCAGCCCAAGTACTCCACCTTATCCCCCCTACTTTGACCTACACCACCCCACTAGAAAGAGTTCATTAATTTCTCAATCTCATCACTCAACCCTTTTGGTAACAAGAAGACATTCATGGCATAGTTTGGAAGACTTTGAAGAACAGTTTTTAATAAAACCTCACGCCCTGCTCGAGAAAGAAAACGATTTCCCCAATGAAGAATCCTAGTTCGTACCTTCTCACGTACAAAACCGAGAATTTCCCGTTTACGTCTTCCGACATACCCTAGAAGCCCCAAATATTTCCCCCTCACGGCCTGCTCATGGATCCCAAGAGTCTCACAAACCCCCTCATTATCCTCCCTCCCCACATTGTTCCCAAAAACGATGGTAGTCTTCCCCAAGTTCACCTTCTGCCCACTAGCCTGCCCATACTCCCTCAAAATCTCCCTAATAACCCCTGCTTCCAAAGTGTTTGCTCTAAAGAAAAACAAACAATCATCGGCGAAAAAAAGATGGGATATCGAAGGAGCCCCCCTAGCCACCCTTACCCCATGTAAACCACCCGTTTCCTCCTGCACCCTTAACATAGCACTTAAACTTTCTGCGACCAAAATAAACAGGCACGGAGACAAAGGATCCCCTTGTCGTAGTCCCCTTGATGGTTTAATAGGTCCCCACTCCTTTCCCTCAACCAAAACATTATACTGAACAGTAGAAATGCACTCCCTCATCAACTCACCCACCGATCACTAAACCCCATCTTACCCATTACTCTCCCCAAGAAACCCCACTCCACCGATCATATGCTTTACACATATCAACTTTCAAAGCCCCATAACCTCCCCTATCCCCCGTACCTCGATACATAGCATGATGAGTTTCAAAAGCAATTAACACATTATCCACAATAGACCTCCCAGGGATAAAAACACTCTGAACATCAAAGATTACAACATTTAACACCCCCCTCAACCTATTTTCTAAGACCTTCGCAACAATACGGTAAATAACATTACAAAGGGAAATAGGTCTAAAATCAATCATTTGTTCAGGATGCTTGGTTTTAGGAATTAAAAAAAATATGAGTATCATTTATAGAGGCAGGTAAAAGACCAGAAGTAATGAAGTTTTGACAGAAAGTCACTACCTCGGCGCCCACCACATCCTAGTGTGTTTGGAAAAAGCCCGGAGACAATCCATCTGGACCTGGTGATTTGTCTGGGTACATTGCAAACAGAGCCCCTTTCACCTCATCCACAGTTACTGGCGGAACCAAAAATTCATTCTGCTCATCCGTGATCTGCCGGGAAAGACACTCAATTACCAGTCTATCATCTCCCTCCTCTGTAGCATACAGACTAAGGAAATAATCGACCATAACCGCTGCTTTTCCCTGCTCGTCGACCACCCAATCCCCACCCCCAATCCGCAACCCGTGAATAGAATTTTTCCTCCTCCGTCCATTCACCAAAGAGTGAAAAAACTTACTATTCGTATCACCCCCTGCATACCACCATTCTTTCGCACGCTGCCTCCATTTATCACTTTGATCTTTAACAAGGCCTAAATACTCCCTCTGAACCTCCCCGAACTCCCTCACACTCACTCCATCACTCCTACCCCTCAACCTCTCCAATCTCGTTTTACAGCGCATAATCCCCTGTACCCCTTCTCTCTCCCTCAGTCGGCCCCATTCCCAAATTTCCCTACCACACCTCCCCAACTTAATAGCAATTGATTCGTCATTAAAAGTAGTCCACGCCTCAGCTACCACATCCTTACACTCCCGAACCCTCCCCCAAGCGTTCTCATACCGAGGACGACGCACGTAACTCCTTCTCCCCACCAAATTTGTAATCAAATGCAAAGGCATGTGATCACTACTATTGCCCTCAATTGACCATGCTCGCGTGTTCGGAAAGGTATCTCTCCACAAACCCGAAACCAGAACCCTATCAAGCTTCTCCCTAACCCAATTTGCAGTACCCCGACCCCTTTCCCACGTAAATTGACAGCCCTCAAAACCAAAATCTGTCAATCCACTCTCCCGAACCGCCTCACAGAATCCCCTACAGAGCCACTCCGGGTGAGAAACTCTGCCTACCTTTTCCCTCTCTGACATAATGTCGTTGAAATCCCCCATCAAAAGCCAAGGCAGAGAGTTTAGAGAAGCTAAATACCTTAACAAACTCCAAGAGTGGCGACCTTCCTCTCCGGACATCCATAAAAACCCGTAAATCTCCATCGCGGTTGATTCGGTCTTGATACAATAGCATCGATATAATGATTTGAGTACCCGGTGACCTGGACATCTAATCCCCCATTCCAAAGAATAGCGAGACCACCTCCTCGACCCACGGCGTCAACAGCAAAACATGACTCATATTTTAATCGGACCCTCACTTGTTCCATACGACTAGCATAACATAAAGTTTCAGATGAAAATAAAATATCAGGTTTTTTTTGAAGGACAAAGCCCAATAAAACTTGAACTACCACTGGGTTTCCAAGCCCACGACAGTTCCAGCTAAAACAACTCATTGGGCCCGGTGGGCCTGATGACCAGAGCCCACCTCCAAATACAAGGTTTGATTAATTTCTTCGACATTCATTGGGCTAATCCATGAACCCGACCCACTCTCTTCCTCTCCTCCACTACCTTTTCGTTTTCTCTTCTGCTCCATAATAACCATCCCCTCACCTTCATCACCCTCATAACTATCATTTAAAATCTTTTCATTGAATTCCCTTCCCACACTCTGGCCCGTTGCTACACCACCAACATGTAACGGTTTCCCCATCATTGCCAAGCGCATTAACTCATCATCATTAGTGACCGTTACAGATCGCTTGCTAGCACCGGCAACCGGAGTTGACACCGCCGGAGAATCCAAAACCATCCACTTATTCGGAGCCTTCTTCGCCGCGCCACCCCAACCACCGACCCTCATCCACACCCCATAGATCTTGTCCTTCCCCTCAACTGGACTATCAAAATCCACTGAGCAAAACTTCTCAGCATGGCCCATGATGCCACAATTAAAACAAAAAGACGGAAGCCGCTCATATTTAAAATCAATCGAAAACCACTCTCCCCCTGGTCGCTTCAACTTCATCTTCGTTCTCCGAGGCTTCGTAACATCGAGTAGGGTTCGAACACGCAGGAAAGTCCTCGGAACCCCATCAAAGTTACGTTCATCTGCCATGACAAATTCCCCCACATAGGAACCAATGAATCTAGCAACTTTTTCAGACCAAAACCCCTGCGAAAGGTTATGAAACTGTACCCAAAAGGAAGAAGAATCCAAATGAACCATCAGTGGATCATCCCCTTCATGCAAACGTTTCTAAAGCACTAAATTTTGATCAAACGTCCATGGCCCATCCTTTAAAACACGAGCTATATCTCTCTCATGGTAAAACGTAAACAGGAATCGTTCATCACCCAGCTCCCGAATGTTAACGCCGCGAGCCGGCTTCCATGCAGTAGCCATGACATTCCAGAATATCGCCAACTTAACAGGCCGTGTAGTAACAACCCTACCGACCGCCGCAAAACTGTAATCAATAGCAGATTGCACCACATCCTCATCCTCCAAAACCACTCCGTCCTCGTCATCCACAATATGCAAGTCCGCACATGCTTCGACCAAACCACTCGTACCTCCCTTCTCTATAATACACAGAGAAAACCAAGAAAAGAAGAAAAACAACACACTCACAAAGGAGAGAAGAAAACGCACTCAGCACGTATCGTAGAGAGAATACACCGAGAGAGAGAATTAATTTCGGTATTGCTATCTATCACTTAACTAATAAATCTAAAGACAAATACTCAAATGTATTATAACATTCATTTTTTTTGAACTACCAAAGCATCAATCATATATTAAAACAAACTCGCAATACAACTAGGCGGGGAAGACTCCCAGACCGTAAGGACAGAAGAAGAATCAGTTGCCCGTGCTAATACATGAGCCACATGATTCGCTGACCTCCTGACATGGCGAACCAAAATGTTCCCAATGTCACTAGCAATGCATCTACATTGCTTAACAATCAAACCAATGTAAGAGTAATCATGTCTAACAGAAATAAAACTAGAAACAAAATTCAAACAATCAGACTCCAGGAAACATCTATCAACCGATTGCGACTTGATCCATGATAACGCCTCCTTAAATGCCAACGCTTCTGCTAGATATGAATCATGAACTCTAGGAAAATTGCCACTTAAAGTAGCAATGAAGACGCCACGGTGGTTGCGAATAACAACTCCAAATGATGCACCATTTACATGGGTAGCCGCATCGATATTGTACTTTAGATAACCGACCAGAGGAGGAACCCATTCCGTAATGCCAGCAGCCTGCTGTTGAACAGACTTGGATCCAGAATGCCACACCTCACACCACGAAGCAAGCATCATATCAACATACTGGCGCATCTCGGAAACTTGCCACTGTTTACCGTTCCAAACCGCATCATTACGGACCATCCACATAACCCAGAACCGGGCAACCATAGTGATCCCCTCTTTCAAGTCTGCAGCACGCAACTTAGATTCCACAAAATCCACAAAAGAATTACCATGCAGGACATTACCACTACCCCAAAGTTGGCAGGCTACTGGACATTCGCATAAAATGTGGGGAATAGTCTCAGCCTCAGCAACACACAACGGGCACCCTCTTCAAATCCACACCCTCTTAAGTTTTAGCACCTCACGCACTGGCAATATATTACGCATGCAGCGCCACACCAAATTTTTTATTCTTGGCGGAACCAACAAGCTCCACAGTCTATTCCATTCCACAAACATTACCGATCATTCTTGCGTGAGAAGAGCCCGGGTTAATAGATGGTAGCCATGCTTCACCGTATACATGCTTCTCAAATCACCCTTCCAGAACCACGAATCACATTGAATCGGAGAAATAGGAATGCTCATAATTCTATGAACATCATCAGTATGAAAGATATCCTAAACCAATTCCTCGTCCCATGTTCCTTCCGAAGTCATAAGGTTGCACACTTTGGCATGTTTCAACTCCTCTATACAGGTTGTTCGCAGGTTAGAATCAACCACATCCGCCAACCATCTCCAACCCCAGACGAACGTATCCTTTCCATCACCTAGTCTTCAACAAACACCCTCGCGAAGAAGATTTTTGCCCGCAAGTATGCTCCTCCAAATATAGCTTGGATTGTGACCCAACTCCGCCTCTAGGAAACAATTGTTAGGGAAATACCTGGCTTTTAAAATCCTGCATACTAAGGAGGTCGGATTCGTTAAAATGCGCCAGCCTTCTTCGCCAAAAGAGCAATGTTAAATTCATGTAGCCTTTTAAACCCTATACCACCACTTTTTCTGGGAAGTGTTAGCCGAGACCAATTCATCCAGTAAATACCTCGCGAATTTGTACCTCCACTCTCCCACCAAAATTGATTCATAATATTCTAAATTGAAGTGCAAACTGTACGTGGCAATAAAAATACAGACATGTCAAAAATAGGCATGGCTTGGGCTACGCTCTTTAACAACACTTCTTTCCTAGCTCTAGAAAGAAGTTAAGAAGTTTCTTCTGCCAAGAATTTATCCTATCTCTCACACGTTGCTCGATATAACGGAAAACTGCAGTTTTGTTTCGACCTAGAAAGGAAGGTATGTGACACCCCAACTTTTTCACAAGCTGAGATAGTTAAAACTTAACACAGAAGCTGCCTATCTCAACCATAAAACATAACATAGCGGAAACGAATTTAAACCTAAGGGGCATCATGCCACATCTAGGTAAATAAACACAGCCTAGATGCACAGGCTAACCAAAACTGAAACCAACAATATATAAATCCTCAAACATATCCCAAAAGGATCCAAAATCTAAAACAAATGTATATAGAATCTCATAGTTGCACACAGGCCCAAAACATAAGTCTAAGAGCATAACAAACTAGTCTAGCATCCTCATACGGATATATCTCTATCGCGCTCGTGCTTAGACTTTATTGCGAACCTGGCAAAACACACAAGGAACCATTAGCAAAAGACTGCTAAGTAACCACCATTCACACCCGCAAGGAAGTATAGATATACATAAGGTTGTAAATAGGTTTACACACCCGTATAGAATATACACACCAACAAACTGCTCTTTAATTAAAAAAACGGATACTCAACAATGATAAACTGAATGAATCGCAAACCAAGACTCCTCCAAATGAAACCAATATTCAATAACGGATGTATAAGACAACAAGTCCATAAACAAGATATCAATTGAATCATAATTCCAATGAAATGATCACAAAGGAACCAACCAAACCGTAACATAGCGAGGAACAACAAGATATCAACTGAGATATACAACTTAACCGAATAAGCACAAGGAAACTCACGAATACATAATACCAAGAAAGAACTCCCATTTCCAACCTCCAAACCGCCATACCAACCCTCATACCAAACACCAACCCAAAAGTTAGTTCACAGGGGTAGAAACCCAATCACAGAGGCCATAAATGCCCAATCACAGGGGCATAAACCCAATCACAGGGACCCAAGTCCAATCACAGGGGTAGAAACCCAATCACAGGGACGAAAGTCTAATCACAGAGGTAGAAACCCAATCACAGGGACCAAAGTCCAATCACAGGGGTAACAACCCAATCACAGGGACGAAAGTCCAATCACAGGGGTAATAACCCAAATATAATTAATAATAACACAGTTAGTTCGCCCATCAACCACCAAGAGATACTCAAAGATCCACCACTCCATATTCATACTCCAACTCAGCCCAAGAACAACCAATCAGAGTGTTCATCTCAACTATGAACGCAAACCAACTCCCAGATAATATAATCAAGGAATCAACAAAGCAAGAGTTCAAAAGAGGGACCAAGAGACATGAATAAATACTCCAAAGACATGGTAAAATACCCAACAAAAGGCATGAATAAATACTCCAAAGACATGGTAAAACACCCAACAAAATACTCCAACAATGTTCAGAACCAAAAAGGAAACAATCAGACAACAAATCACAGAACAGCCTCTGGAAACAGTTCTCCAGAAAACCTAGCGGAACACAGTAACGGATCAAAGGCCTCCGCAAGAAGAAGGCGGGTCACCTCAGCGGAACACCCCCTTCCGCCATCCCTCTCCGTTTTGTTCTTGCGGATGACCCTAGCGGATTACATTGTGCCGCTAGGGTGCTCCTCAAGGCCAAAACTCACCCCTCACTCCCAGACTTCGGCTCAGACACGAAGAAATGTCCCAGAATACGAAAATCATATTATAATACCCAGATTTCATCCAACAGAGGTCAAATAAACATGGAATCCATACCAACAATTGCTCATAAGCATCAATAGGCAAAGGATCAAGACACAAGTTCATGAATCCATCAAACACAAATCCCATAATCAAGAACAAGGCTAATGATATGAACCTAGTCCAAGGTTCAAATAAAGATGGAGTATTGTCCTAAGATAGCTCCCAAAGTAAGGATAGAGATGGATCGAAATACCTTAGACCTCACAAGAAACCCTTAGTCTCGAATCCTCAAAGACTTAGAAGAATCCCATTGTAGCTTCAAGTACCTCGATGATGCAATCTTCAATCAACTAGAGTCGGATCTAGTTTCCTTCGATTCAAGAACGAGTCCACGAACCTAAATCTAAGGTTGAAGAAAGGAAGATTGATTCGAGTCCACGAATCAATTTGCTAGTTGAGTCCACGACTAGCCACTAATTGAGTCCACAATTAGCTATAAGGTTTCTTACACAAGTGTAAAGAAAAACTTAAGAATTTTATTGAATGAAAGCCTTCCTTAGACTGATATGATTGTGCCCTATTTATAGGTATAGGGACATCATTATAATCCTAAATACAATGGGAAAAAGAATCCTAAACCTAATCTAGAAAGCAAGTAAATATAGTCCTATTTAGAAAGGGATTTAAGGAATCCTTTCTAAATACAAACTACTGTTTTCTTTTTCATGCCAAACAATTTAAAATAATGATGACCAAAAATATTGGGCTTGACTTGGGTTTCCACCATCTTTGAACATAACCAATGAAGAGTTGCCTTAATTGTTTGGACTTGGGCCTTGTGATTGGCCCAATTGATACAGTTAATGGATGTTCATTATGTTGGGATCCATCATCCTCCCCTTCTTGAAAATGATTCGACCTCGAATCTTATAAGCACTGCCTTCGATCCCTGGTATCACTTGAAATGGGTCACTATAATTCTTTCCTCTATCAAATGGAATTATTCTTGGACTTTCTTGTTTCTTCCACCAATGATGCTTTAAGGATGTAGTGATGGGCCTTGTAATGAGAACACTATGGACCCTTATTGGATTCCGTGTGTGCTGGTTCCTATTAGCTAACATTCAAGAAATTTCAGGATTCCAACACCAAATAATATCACATAGATTGAGAGTGTAAAAATAGATTTTGATGGACATAGTGGTTACCTTTTGAAGCCCTTCTCACCCAAGCAAATCCTCACTACACTTCACAAAGCACCTCCTCCTTCTTGATCATCTTTTCCCAAAAGAACCCCAAAAGAAACATAAGAACTTGCATAAAGGTTATAAAAACTATATGATGCAATGAATATTCCTAGATATAGATGCTTACCCAAGCTTCAACAACCCTAAAAGAGCAATCTTGACTTGAATACTTGAAGATGAAATGAAGATCAATTTTTGAAGGGAAAGAGGATGAAAATGGCGTGAGTGTAGTAGTAGGGAAGAGAGAGAGTGAAAACCTCTAGAAGAATTTAGTCTTGAATATATATACTACAATACATATATTCATATATGTGTATATTAGGGTGAAAGACTTGGAATGGGTTCCATCCTTTTTATATATATATATATGACAATATTATGTACAAGATTAATTTATTGGGCCAAGAAATTCATCTCTTAAATAAATAAATACTTAGAATAAGAGAAAGCCCATAATATTAAGAATTAAATGTCTTAGACACAATATATGTATATATATAGAATTGGGCCATTATAAGAATACTCTTATACATAAGAATTGTAAGGATCCAAATTAGAATAAATCCCTTACAAGAATAAATTCAAGAATTGGGCTCTTGATTAAAATAATGAATTTGGGTTCCAAGAAATATATATGTATATACATATATCTATATACGAAATTGGAAGAACAAGCCCAATTAAAATAATTAAATTGCCCAAAAGAATTAATCGGTCGTAAGGCTTGAACGAATTTACGGGGTGTTACAAGGTAGGCCTAAGTATTTTCCAAAATCATTCACTTGTTGGACACCAAACAATCCCGCCACATGCAGTCTCACGTCTGCCCTTGTATTCTCACTAAACATGATGTTGGATTTCATGAAGTTAATAGCCTGGCCCGAAGAATCACAATAAATACGTAAGCATTTCCTGACCTCCTGTGCCTCCACCTCGGTTGCTTTGAAAAAAAGCAAACTATCGTCTGCAAAGAATAGATGCGACATAGACGGAGCTCCCCGAGCTACTCTCACACCATGCACGTTACCCCTAGCCTCCTCTTGTTGTAACAACAAAGACAGTCCTTCAGCACAAATAATAAATAGGTAAGGAGACAATGGATCGCCCTGCCGAATGCCTCTAGTAGGAATCACATTACCAACACTTACTCCATTGACAAGGATATTGTACTTTACCGAGGACACACAGAGAAGAACAAGGTCAACCCACCCACGGGCGAACCCTAACATTTTTTACATATCCTCTAAGAAACCCCATTCCATGCGGTTATAGGCTTTCGCCATGTCCAATTTCAGAGCAGCCCAACCATCATTACCAGAACGCTTCCTTCTTAAGTAGTGCCTTACCTCACCAGCAACAATAATATTATATGAAATAAGCCTGTCTGGGACAAAAGCACTTTGAGTCGGGGAGACAATAGAATCCAAAACCTCCTTTATGCGATCTGCCACCACCTTGGCAAGGACTTTATAAGCGACATTACATAATGCAATTGGCCTTAAATCTGAGACTGACTCCAGGATTTTCCTTTTCGGGATTAGCACCACATTTGTATCATTTAATCCTGGTGGTATGTAACCAGTATTAATGCATTCGGAAATAAAATCTGTAAGATCTCGTCCAACAATAGACCGAAAGGATTGGTAAAAACGACTCATACCATCCGACCCTGGCGCCTTATCCGGCATCATCGAGAAAATTGCATCCTTTACCTCATCTGCCTCAACAGGCTTAAGTAAGTGTAAATTCATTGCATTTGTAATGCGACTGTGCACTCTTCTGATCGCATCCCCACCAACAGAAGCAGTTTTAAAAATATCATCATATACCTTATAACCTCATCATGCATAGCCGGTCCATCCACCCACCTCCCTTCCTGATTACGAAACCGTGAGAGATAATTGTTTTTTCACCTACAAGAAGCGAATTTATGAAAATACTTTGTATTCTGATCCCCCTCCTCAACCATAGCTGCTTAGACCACTGTTTCCAATATATTTCTTCTTGGGTGAGCAATAGACACAATTCTTTCTCCAACCCTTGGTATTGAATAACATCACTCGAAGCCCGGCTACTCCGGAGTGACTCTAACCGACGTCTCAACTGCTGAATGCGCCTTCCAAATTTTTTAAAATGATCTCCACCCCATCGCTATAAATCACCACCATACCTATCTATTCGATGCTGGAAAGTGCCACCCGCAGAGGAACTCCAAGATTGTTTAACAACTTGTCTACAATTTTCATCAACAAGCCATGCTGACTCAAACTTGAAATGGCGACCACCTCGACGCACCGACCTTCTATCAAGATCAAGAAAAATAGCGCTATGATCAGAGGTTAATGTAAGAATATTTCGAACAGCCACGTCGTTAAACATAGTACACCATTCCGTGGAAGCGACATCCCTATCAAGCCGTTCCTCCACCCAGTGCTCAGTACCTCTACCTCGCTCCCCCACGTAAACCCATGACCAACCATCCCCAAATAAAAAAAGATCACAAGCTTGCAAAGTATCTGTAAAGCCACATATTAAATTATCCGGGTGATGAACACTACCCTTTTTCTCAGCATGACTGGCAATGTCATTAAAGTCACCAATGACAAGCCATGGGAGATCAGATTTATTCTTTAACTCCCGCAGAAGATCCCACGATAGTTGCCTTCTTGACCTCTCCGGGAAACCATAAAAACAAGTGAGCCTCCATGGTCGTTTATCAGGCAAACTAACCACAACATCAATATGATTTCCAGAAAAACCAATAAGAGATGCCATTTCATTTTCTCTCCACAAGAAAGCCAAACCACCTCCCATGCCAACTCTATCAACGGTAAAATTGCCTTTAAACCCCAAACGCACACGTAACCTCTCAACCGATGTAGACATTGATTTTGTTTCCGAAAGAAAAATAAATTTGGGTTGCTGTGAAGCCACAAGGCCTATTAATTCTCAAACTGTCCGAGAGCTACCAAAACCTCGGCAGTTCCTACTTAAAGTACTCATTGGGTAGGGCGGGTCTGGCTCGCCGGACATGCCGAAAACAAGTTTTTTGAAGCTTCAATCATAGTAGAATCCACAATAACTAGTTGGTTGTTAGGTACATTATCCTCACGTCCTCTTTTAAGTTCACCTTGCATAACAACCTCCGCCTCAACCTGGGATGGATTGTGCGGTGTAGCTGTCTCATTCTGCACAACAAAGAAAGGTGTTGCAGGTAAATCTGGTAACAACCATTTTGCACCCACTGGTTGTGATTGGCGTCTTCCACCAGCCCTCAACCATGCTCCATAAGGATAATCCTTGGGTGTCAAACCCTCCTCATAAACCTTACGACAGAACTTATCAGAGTGCCCTAACAGACCACAACAAAAACAGAAGGTATTCAAAAATCTACAAATCATTAAAAATTACTCAAATTAGTCCATCACCCATAGAGACATAAGGATGAGAACAATAAATTGTATTAACAGAACTTGATTACAAGAGTATAGACATAGGGATATATATACAAGGAAAATCATAGGAAGATTAGGATAGGGAGACTAGGATAAAGAGTCATAATCTGACTCAAAATACATAGAGTCCTAATACTCCCCCTCAAGCATAGGGTATACTAGTAACCTGTAGCTTGTCTCTAAGAAAAGAAGATCTAGGACTAGGTAAAACTTTTCTAAATATGTCAGCAAGTTGATCTTTTATTGAAATAAAATTTACTTGAATTTCTCCATTGGCAACTCTATCTCTGACAAAATGATAGTCAACTTTCACGTGCTTGGATTTGCACACATGTATGTAGCACAAAGATTATCACACCAAAGTTTGGGAACCGAGATACCAGACACATTAATTTCTTTTAGCAAAGACAAAACCCAAATTACCTCAGCACAGACATATGCTAGAGCCTTTCATTCAGCTTTAGTGGAGGACCTGTCAACATTTCTTTGTTTCTTGCAAACCCAAAACACAAGATTTGACCCAATGAACCCAGCATAGCCACTAGTAGATTTACGATCTTGGGGACAGCTAGCCCAATCAGAATAAGAGAAAGCTTGAATCTCTCTTGATTAGGATTGTCTTATACGTAAACCAAAACTAACTGTTCCTTTAACATACCTCAAGACTCTTTTTTAGTTGCTTCCAATCTGAGGTTGTAGGATCATGCATGTGTTGACATAACTGATTTACTGCAAAAGATAAATCTGGACGCGTAATAGTCAAATACTGTAGTGGTGGTCCTGCTAGACCTCTATATTGAGTAGGAAACAGAAATAGGAGTAGACAAAGATTTACATTCTGCCATGCCAGCTCGTTTCAGAATATCAGTCATGTATCTTTGTTGTGATAAAAATATATCATCATTACATTTAACTGTTTTAATACCTAGAAAGAAACCAGGTTCACCAAGATCCCTAATCTTAAAAACAACAGATAACTTGGATAACAAATGAGTTATGAGATCATGATCACTCCCCATGACAAGTATATCATCCACATAAACTAAGAGGTACACATAAGCAAAATTTTGAGAGAAGTAAATTAGAGACACATCCCTTTGTTATGCTTGAAACCCAACAGAGAGCAAAAAGGAGTGTAAACGATTAAATCACGCTCTAGGAGCTTGCTTTAAACCATATAGAGATTGTTTAAGCAAGCAAACATGATTTGGATACTGAGCATCAATATAACCTGGAGGTTGCTTCATGTAGACAGTCTCAGATAGATTACCATTTAAAAAACATTATGAACATCAAGATGTTGAATAACCCAACCAGAAGAAATAGCTAAAGAAAGATGGAACTTGACAATAGTGGGTTTTACCACATGACTGAAATTGTAAAAAAAAATCCTGACCAGGCACTTTATTAAATCCTTTTGCTACTAACCTTGCTTTGTGTCTCTCAATGGAACCATATGCCTTTCGTTTGGTGCGAAAAACCCATTTACACCCAATGATATTCATGTCTCTCAAGTTGAGTTGCTTCAAGTTCCACCAAAGACAAACCACAAACCAACAAAGGGGAGTAATGACAACTACAAGATGCGAAAGGCAATTTACAAAACATTATGCACAATGAGTCACCCAAGCAAAGCTTCAAAAATTTTTCAAAATTTTCCCAATTTTTGTCGTCCCCCCACACTTAGAAATTACATCGTCCTCGATGTGAAAGAAAATAAAGCACAAGGGGGAAAGATAACACAATAAGCATAAGGAACACAATCTCTACTATCTACACCAAGTAAAGCACTATACACAACTTAAAGAAAGTAGAGAAGGAAAGTGAGACTCCCTTAATGAATCTCTTATGCACAAGAGTCATCATGAAGCCTTCTTGGATCTAAGCATGTTCCTCGGTGTCAATCTTAAGAGTCAAGAGAATATAGACATGAAAGCACAAGTGAAAACATGATATATCAAAAATAAAAGTGTAAAGAAAAACAAAGAAGAAAAATAAAATGCAATAAAATGAAAGATAACATGGGGTGCCTCCGATGAAGCGCTAAGTTTAATGTTGCTAGCTCGACTCAACCTCCTCAAAGAACTATCCATGCATGATTGGACGAAGATGAGTTCCTTTTCTCCATCAACTTTCTCTTCAATAAATGTCCTTAAATGCCGGGCATTAAGGAACTCCTTTAAGCTCAAAAGTAGGATATTCTCCTCAAAGAAATGGCAATGATCCACTTTCAAGAATATGCTCTTTTCTTCAATCGTCATCTCTTTTTCTCCAACCTCTTCTTCCAAAAAGAACTTCAAGTGGTAGCCTTCAATAAATTCCTTTAAGCTCATATTCACCACTTCAAAGTTTAAGAAACTATGCTTATCCAAATCAAACTTCAAACTTATCTCTTCATCAAATCCATTTTTTATCCATAAATCAACCAAGGATTTCTTTCTAAACTTTGGATCTAGATAGTACTCAAGAACTTGATCATTTCCTTGGTTTCCACTTCTTTTCTTTTCTTGACTTCCCTTTTCATTGGTATATAAGGGGAGTCTTGGGTCTTTCTCATGCACCAATAAGAAGTGGGAATCCCTTGATTCAAACATAGGCCAATGTGGCCTTCAACTCTTCCCGATTTCCAAATTCTCCTAAAATTCTTATCAAAGGGAGTGTCATCCAATGAAGGAGTTTCTTCATTCACTTCATTCTCCTCTACTCTTTCATCCAACAAGCCATGTTGCAATTGTTCCTTGCCACCATTTTCCTCCAATTCAACTTGTGTCTCAAGCTTGTCATCATCTTCTTCATTCACATCTTTATCTCATTGCACCCCTCAAGGACTTCATTTTCAAGACTTTTCCACCTTTTATCATCTCCATCAACCCCATGCTCTTCATTAGATAAGAGAAATTCATGTTGAACCTCTTCATTGGACAATAAATCTTGAATCGGCTCTTGAGTTACCCAACTTCGTACTTGAGCCATCATGTTGTCCGATTGAGTTTGTAACTCATCCACTCGTGAAGAGACTTGCATTATCTCACACATCAACTTGGATATCATCTCGGACTCTTGATCAAGGGGTTGACATTTGTGACACCCCAACTTTTTCACAAGCTGAGATAGATAAAACTTAACACAACAGCTGCCTATCTCAACCATAAAACATAACATAGCGGAAGCGAATTAAAACCTAAGGGGCATCATGCCACATCTAGGTAAGAAAGCACAGCCTAGATGCACAGGCTAACCATAAGAACTGAACTGTATAGATAAAAATCCTCAAAACATGTCTCCAAAATATCCAACAACTAAACCAGAGTATATAAAATCTCAAAACGGCACACAGGCCCAAAACACAAGTCTAGAAACATAACGACTAGTCTACGCATCCTCAGACAGGTATACTCTATCGCGCTCACGCATAGACTTTATAGCAAACCTGGAAAACACACAAAGAACCATTAGCAAAAGACTGCTAAGTAACCACCATTCACACCCGCAAGGAAGTATAGATATACATAAGCTTGTAAATAGGTTTACACACCCATATAGAATATAAACACCAACAAACTGTTCTTTAATTAAAAACGGATACTCAACAATGATAAACTGAATGAATCATAAACCAAGACTCATCCAAACGAAACCAATATTCAATAACGAATGTATAAGACAACGAATCCATAAACAAGATACCAACTGAAATAACAACCATAAATGAACCAACCAAACCATAACGAAGAACAACGAGATATCAACCGAAATACGAATTAACCGAATAATCACAAGAAACTCACGAATACATAATACCAAGAAAGAACTCCCAACTCCAACCTCCAAACCACCATACTAACCCTCATACCAAACACCAAACCCACAAGTTAGAAGTTAGGTACGCAGGGGTAAGAAAACCCAATCACAGGGACCGAAGTCCAATCACAGGGACCTAAGTCCAATCACAGGGGTAAAAACCCAATCACAGGGGCAAGAGCCCAATCACAGGGACCGGAGTCCAATCACAGGGGTAAAAACCCAATCACAAGGACCGAAGTCCAATCACAGGGGTAAAAACCCAAATATAGTCAATAATAGCACAGTTAGTTCACCCATCAACCATCAAAGGATACCCAAAGATCCACCACCTCGTACTCATACTCCAACTCAGCCCCAAAACAACCAATAAAGTGTTCATCTCAACTATGAACACAAACCAACTCCCAGATAATATAATCAAGGAATCAACAAAGCAAGAGTACAAAAGAGGGACCAAGAGACATGAATCAATACTCCAAAGGCATGGTAAAATACCCAACAAAAGGCATGAATAAATACTCCAAAGACATGGTAAAATACCCAACAAAACACTCCAACAATGATCAGAACAAAAGGGGAAACAATCAGACAACAACTCCCAAAACAGTCTCTGGAAGCAGATTCCCAGAGACCTAGCGGAACACCCCGGCGGGTCACAGCCCTCCGCCACTCTCCTCCGCATGAAGGAAACGGCACCCCTCAACGGAGCACTCCCCTCCGCCACTCTCCTCCGTCTTGGCCTTGCGGAAGGCCTCAGCGGGTTACATTATTCCGCTGAGGTCCTCCGCTAGGTCAAACTTCCACCCATTCCCAGACCTTCTGCTCAGACACGAAGAAATGTTCCAGAATGCTAAAAATGAGATCATACTACCCAGATTTCAATCAACAGAGGCCAAATAACATGGAAATCCTTACCAACAAATACTCATAAACAACAATAGGCAAAGGATCAAGACACAAGATCATGAAATCCATCAAACACAATCAATAATAGGGCTAATATCCAAGAAATTTCAGGATTTTCAACACCAAATAATATCATATAGATTGAGAGTGTAAAAATAGATTTTGATGGACATAGTGGTTACCTTTTGAAGCTCTTTCCAACCAAGCAAGCCTCAACACACCTCACAAAGCACCACCACCTTCTTAATCATCTTTTTACCCAAAGAACCCCAAAAGAAAACATAAGAACTTGCATAAAGACTAATAAAACTATATGATGCAATGAATATTCCTAGATAGATGCACTTACCCAAACTCAAACAAGCCTAAAGGAGCAATCTTGACTTGAAAACTTGAAGGAGAAATGAAGATCAAATTTTGAGAGGTTGAAGAAGAAAATGGCGTGAGAGTGTAATGGGTAGGGAAGAGAGAGAGTGAAAACCTCTAGGGGATTTTAGTCTTGAATATATATACTACAATACATATATTATATTAGGGTGAAAGACTTAATAAGAAATGGGCTCCATTCTTTATATTACATATACTTACAAGAATATAATGTACAAGATTAATTAGTTGGGCTAAGATATTCATCTCTAATCAATTAAATATATATAGAATAAAGAAAGCCCATATGATGTCTTAAAGACATTACACTTATATATTTATTAAGAAATTGGGCCATTGTAAGAATACTTTTAATCATAAGAATTGTAAGGATCCAAATTGAATAAAATCCCTTACAAGAATAAATTCAAGAATTGGGCTCTTGATTAGAATAATTAATTTAGGCTCAAGAAATATATATATATATATATATATATATATATATATATATATATATATATATATATATATATATATATATATCTATGTATGAAATTGGAAGAACTAGCCCAATTAAAATAAATAAATTTCCCAAGGAATTAATTATCGGTCTTACGGCTTGAACGAATTTACGGGGTGTTACAACATTCTTGTTGAGACACTTGATTTAGAGGTCCTTGAGGTTCCCATTGAATATTGACATTTTCTTCCTCACTTGGCCTCATGGGATAGCCCTCATCCTCAATGCCACCATCGGGTACAATAGTGCCTCCCCAATGCGTAGCCAATGCTAAATTTTCCTCATCCAATTCATATATCCCCACATTTGGTGAATGGTTGAGATGTTCATATGGAGGTGAGCTTTGATGGTATGGATGTTGGGGTGGAATGTTGTTTTGAGGGTGGTAAGAAGGATATGTAGAGTATGGAGATATTTGTTGGGTATGAGGGTATTGATCATATGAAACATATTGAGGATCTTGGTGGTGTTGAGGATATGATGAAGATGTTTGTTGGGCTTGAGGGTATTGATCATATGAAGCATATTGAGGATCTTGGTGGTGTTGAGGATATTCATTGTAGTGAGAATCTTGGGAATGGTAAGATGAACCTTGGTAGGGTTGTGGTTGGTAAGAATTTTGGTAGTTTGGGGTGTATTGAGAGTATGAGTTTTGGTAGTGGAATTGTGGTGGACAAGAGTTGTGGGATTGAGCATCAAAGTAATTTTTCGGAGGTGGGGCTTGAGTTGTACAAGGATAAATGGATGGAGCTTCATAGTATCCTTGTTGTGGCATGTAGTCTCCATAGCACCCATGGGATTGAGAAGTGTAATATCCTCCATTAGACATGTAGCTTTCTTGGCTTCCATATTGCTCCCCGTGTTGATATTGACAATACATGCTATGCAAGGCTAACAATACACCAAGTTATGTAACACATACAAGAAGAAAAAAAAACAAAAAAATAAAAAAAAATAAAACAAAAGACTAGGCTCTCCTAGAAACACATTCTCTTATATTGAAACAAAACAAAAAGCTCAAACACCTCTACCAGTCCCCGGCAACGGCGCCTTTTGATGGAGTAGTCTTTTGGGTGAGTGGATGTGTAAGAGCTTTAGTGTTTCAAGCATAAGATACTAATGTTCCTTATGGAAATCTAGCTAAACTGAAGGGTTGATTTGGATACAAACACAATATCGAACAACAAACTATAATGAAAACAATTGATAATAAAGTGGAGGTAGATAAGAACTAAAGGTAGGTCAAGATATTGAAACCAAATTGGGGACCAAAAGATGATAGATGTCATATAACAATAGGGAATCCTTTCTCAAGGTCATCCCACACTCATAGAACATTCAAGGACATTCTCAGGACTCAAGAATGTCTAAGAGGCATTTCATCAAACACTTGGTGTTCATAACATCACACACTCCCCTTCTCTCAAAGGTGAAGCATGGGTTGATCAACTCCTTCAACTTAGATTAGGTTGTCACTCCCTAATCGCCAATCGGGACTCAAATAATCATGTCAATCAATAACATCAAAGTCATGTCTCAACTATCCTTAACCAATTCAAAATCAATCATCAAATACCTAGCCTATATCCCTACCTCCCTCTAAGGAGAACTAATCACACATAAGCATAATGAAAAATAACACAAGATTCATAATCAACAATGAATTCCATAACAAACACAAGATAAAGATCAAAGCAATAAAACAAGAAAGTAAATTGCAAGAAATGAAATAAAGAGAAGAAGAACTTATCTAGTGAAAATGGATATGAAATCCTTGAAATTCAAGTTTAAATGCTTCAATACAAGCTTCCAAAATGTTTAGGAACCTAAATATAAGCCTAATCTAACCTAAAAATATCAAATAAAATGAAAGAGAGAAGCTAGGGTTCTAAAATGGGTCGGAATCGAGTTAAAATGGCTAAAAACAGGGTTAAATACAAGCAAGAAAGGCTGGCCACGGGCATGGCCACGGGTGTGGCCAAGCCCGTGGCCAGAAACAGGGGGCATACTGCCCAGTGGCCACGGGTGTGGCCAGACCCGTGGCCACAATTGTGGCCATCTGCCGGGAAGGATTTCTGTGCACATTGTCTGTCTTCTAGGATAATTTTCACCCCTAAATCTTTTGAATTAACATTTGTTGTCTTCATCAAAGTTGTAGCCCTTCAAGTTAGCTTTCCAGTGATATAAGAATCACTTGATTTGGACACTCCTACGCAGAGATATGGTCAAAACACCGAGCAGTGGACGAATTGTGCGGGAATCTCAACTTCTTGCTCTTTTGCTCCAATTTTGCCTTTGTTTGTCCAAATGACCAAGACCATTAAAAACACCATAATTTGGCTCTCTTAGAGGTGTTTCTCCCATCTTCATAGCTTCTCATTGGCTCCCATTGACTCTATATGCTTCCGAAATGGTCCAAAAATCATTCAATTCATCTAAATCACCAAGAATTGGGCCTAAACACACAAATGAATCAAATGAGAACATTTTGCGAAAAATTATAGCAAATGACAAGGAATATAAACTTAAATGCAAGGTGAAAACATGAACATTTTGGCACTTATCAACTCCCCCACACTTAAGTCTTTGCTTGTCCTCAAGCAAAAATAAGAACTAAATTACCAATATAGCATTGAAGTTGATCATACTCCCACTTTGCACAACTTAACAAACCACAAACCAACTCTACACAACACAACTTGTTTCAAGAATCACCTTAGCTTGGCACACAAGATCCATTATCAAGACAATAATCAAGTACCAAAACCTTTAAAGTGTGTAAGGATCAAGTGTACACAAATACTAAGTTGAGATTATACAAAACTTGGCTTTGAATGAGATTCCATAAGCTTGCACTTCATACTTCCACTAGCTCAACTCTAAGAATGCATGCTAAGATCAAATAGGTCTCTTATTAGGCTTGTAATGGGGCTAAAGGTGAATGGCTAACAAAGAAATGATATGGAAAATAAACAAAAGAGAGAATCTCACACTAAAATTTTAAAGAAATTTCAGCTCATTAGGTAATTAAGTTCGGTTAAAAATAACCGATCATAACTGACCGAAATTTTCCGTCGCTTCGGTTATGAGATGTATATCGGTTATTTCGGTCGGTTATGCGAATGTCATGAATTTTTCAGTTATTTTGGTTATTAACCGAAAACCGATCGATGCTCACCCCTACCTGAGACTGACTACGAGTAGCCATTGCATGAGTGCATGTAGTACACTTTACATACTTCCCATGTGGTAGGCCACAATGACGTATGCTAGGTTGTGTACTGTCCGGATCGTGTTGTGGGTCAGCTTCGGACTGCACGCTGGGGTTCATGGCGTGAGGACCAGGTTGACTTGTGTGGACAGTGTGCTGTTGCGAATCTGCGCCAGGCTGTACGGTGGACTGCACAGAGTGAGGAGCAGGTTGACGCGGCTGGGTCATGTACGCTGAATGCGAACTGGCTTCGAGCAGTTGTTGCCGCGCGACAGTGATGGTTTGGAGGCGTAGAATAGATTCAGCCCATGGGGTGCTCTACGAGATGTGAGGTGCTTGAAAAATATTTTTAGAAGTAAAGGGAAAAACCCTTCATCAAACCTTACATGTCTGCACACGTAAACATTATTAGTATGCAAGTCAATGCACTTATATCCCCGAAACGACTCAGGATATCCTAGGAAGACACATGGAGAGGACCTGTAGGACATTTTATGACGATTGTACGGTCGGAGATAAGGATAACAGTGACAACCAAAGACACGAAGGAAAGAGTAGGATGGAGGGGATTTATGCAATAACTGATGAAGACTAGTGCTATTTAATATAGTAGAGGACATTCTATTAATTAAATAAACAGTAGTCTCAAAAGCAAAATCCCAAAATTTATGAGGAACAGATGCACGAGCTAACATGGTCAACCCTGTTTCAACAATGTGTTTGTGTTTTCGTTCAACAAGACCATTTTGCTCATGAGTATAGGCACATGATTGTCTATGAAAAATTCCTAACTGAAAGAAGATAATGTAACTTTTTGTACTCAGCTCCTAAATTAGATTGTATAGCTTTGATTTTTCTATTGAAGGAGCGTTCAACCAAAGTGCGAAATTTATCAAAAATGACATACAGATCCGATTTTGGTTTCATCAGAAAGTACTAGGTATAATAAGAGTAATCATCTACGAAAATAACAAAGTAAAGATAGCCATCAGTGGATAATACAGGAGATGGACCCCAAATATATGAGTATATTAAATCAACAATGTCTGAACTAGACGACTCAACATGTGGCAAAGGAAATCTTGCAGATTTTCCTAATGGACACGCATTATATAAATTGGAATTGCAACTAGGGGTGAGTGATAAGCGCATTTTGTATACTTTAATTTATTATATTTTATTTAATAATTTTTAGTACATAGTTATATTTTCTTGCTTATTACTATATTATTTCATTTTTTTATTTTATTTACTTTATACTTATCCAA
>CP025650.1:6713830-6762749 GCA_003576665.1 Ipomoea trifida
TCAGAAACTAAGGTTTTACCTCTTTTGGAAACATTTCTCCATCCTTTAGCCAATTAGATAGCACCTTAATTATCACCCATAGTGATAATTAAGCATAATCATCCTCACTTACTCAATTACAATTAACACGTCTTGAACATATAACACATTCACATACCTTCTTACTATATATATATCTCATATAGAATATACTATACATATATTCATACATTATATGAATATAATTCGGTGTACACACCCACTATAATTATAACCCGAATACATGTACATACTAAATATAGTATATATATATATATACGCATAACACACATACTATATATATATATATACACACATACTAATTATAGTATATATACACATATATACGCATAACACATACTATATACATATATATATACACCCATACTACATATAGTATATATATACATATATACGCATAACACACATACTATATATATATATATACATCCATACTACATATACAATATATATATATATACTACACGCAATACATACATATATATACATATATATATACATTTACTCACTACATATACAATATATATATATATACACTACACGCAATACATACATATATATACATATATATACCATAATGTACCTATACATTTATTTATACACACACGCCACATATATATGCATATTTATTCCATAATCTAACTACATATACATATACACCACACACCATATACATATATACATTTTCCATAACATGCCTACATATATTTATTGACATACTAGTAACCAAATTTCACTAACATAACCATTTGTAGCCATAAATCATGAGATATACACCTTATATACACTATATACAAGCAACATATACCAAACATTTTTACTAAAATTCACTAAGTCATAAACAACTATCAATTATTCAAATTTGAGCAATCTAGTCCAACTTAAGGGAACTCCTTACCTCCAAAGTAGTTAATTTTGTCTTAAAGATGCTCTTGATAGATTTTCCCCAATTTCTCTTGAAACCCTAGTTCCCAAATCATCATCATAACAACAAGATTCAAGAAATCAAGACTTAGATTCTTAATCTAGGGAAGGAAATAAAGCTATTTACCAAATAAAATTAAAGGTTTACCGAATCTTGATGAAGTTATGAAGAAAGTTGGCTATGGAGTCTTTGGAGCTTGGGGTTGAAGATGAAGAATTTCCCTTCCCTTTCTCCTCTCTCTCTTTTCGGCCAAGACCAAGGAAATGGGGAAAAAAATGGCTTTTTATTGTATTAGTCAAATGGTTGACTAGTCAAAGTCCTAAAGATAAGATCCAACTAATATAGAATAAAATAATCCCAAAATATCTTAACTTAGACTGTTTGGAATTAATTCAGATAAATTCTCGGTGGAAACTAATTTAATTCTCATAATTTTCGAATCCAAAAATTAATTCCAGTCTAAAACTCCAAATTGAGCTAGGTTCGGTATCCTGCAAAATTTCGCGATGTACGATCACAAATAATTTTTGACTGCTATGGGCTAATCTAATAAATTAGGAAATTCCAGAATAATAGTAGGGTGTCTAAAAATCCATTTCTGAGGTCAATCGGGTTCGAACACTAGTTCCTAAAATTATTACGGTTCGTGACCGGTACGTAGATCGCAGCTTAATAATAACTATATTTCCTTATAAAAATTCTTTTGATGCTTCGGTCACTCATCTCAGGTATGTCTTAACTTAAAAATATATATTTCTCGAACTTTAATTTGATCCGGAAATGACGAGGGGTTACACCTAATGACCAGGCCACACCTGAACTCTACCCTATATATATATATATATATATATATATATATATATATATATATATATATATATAGAAATCTGTTCAAATGTGGTCGCGCCTTCCCGTGCGGTCGGTGCGGTTAACACCACTCAATGTTAGAAAACGCACTACAATGAAAATACATAAAGATACCATAAAACACACCACACACCCAAAATAATGCACCATAACTCACCTGCCCCTAATGGTGCAGTGGTGTATATTTACATACCTAGTGGTGTGTTTTTTTGAAGATGCGTACCTAATGATGCATATTTGTGTGGTGTATTTTCTAACATTGAGTGGTGTATAGTTGTATACATAGTGGTGCAGCCGCACTGACCGCACGTTAAGGGGCGACCACACCTGATCATGATCCTATATATATATATGAGTCATTTCCATTTTTGGTCCTATTGTTATGGGGGTATTGCCAATTTTAGTCCACTTCATTAATTTTTGCCACATTGCGGCCAGTCTTATTTAGTCCTTACCACTTTTAGTCCACCGTTAAAATTTTCGTCAAATGGCCGTCCTAAACAGGGGTATTTTTTGTTTTTTCATGCTTTAGTCATCTCCTTGACCCTTTACAGTGGTTTTCCTTACACATTTTCTCCAATGAAGAGGTCCAGCGAAAGTCATGTGAGCCACATTACAAAGCCATGGCTTTCGCCGGACCCATTTATTGGATGAAAATGTGTAAGGAAAACTACTACAGAAGGTTAAGGAGATGATCAAAGCATGAAAAGACCAAAATACCCCTGTTTTGGACAGTTATTTGCCAAAAATTTTAATGATGGACTAAAAGTGGCAAGGACTAAATAAGACTGGCCGTAATGTGGCAAAAATTAATTAAGTGGACTAAAATTGGCAATGCCCTAATAACAGTAGGACCAAAAATGGAAATGACTCTATATATATATATATATATATATATATATATATATATATATATATATATATATATAACCGAGTTATTGAATAACCGAAATTTTTTTGACCATATAACCAATAACCGAAATTATTGGTCGGTTCGGTTATTGGTCTGTTCGGTTGTCAGTTTTTCGGTAATTATGCTCACCCCTAATAGCAACGATTTGAACTACTAGACCTACTAATCGAACAAGACTGAGGAATTCGATATAAGACACGATTGTGCGGATGTCCTAAACTATTATGCCACACGGACGTAGACTTATGAGCAGACAGGAATGCATACGGAGACAAATGTGAGATAGAAAGTGTGTATAGACCCCCAGTGCTCTAGGGTTCCCAGCCCTGCTTCGACACCCGCTTGCTCCGCTCCTGTTTACTTCACTTGTCCCAAATTTCTCCCACACTTAGCCATGAAACGAAATTTTAATGCTTTGTTAGCCCTTCTCCTAGGTTTCTCCATTTCCTCAAAGCTTCCTTTAATACGATCCATACACCTCAGTATTTAATTTTCATTAAATTTGCCATTTCCTCTTAATTTATCTCATGCATTAATATCTTAAATTTAAGTTTTACAACCATCCAAAAAGAAAATTTCCAACCTTACTAACAACCTAGATTTCAGATTCAAATAGGATTTATGCTTCTAACTACGATGCGTGATCACATTTTCAATAATTAAATTGCTCGAATAAGAGAGTACATGTCTCCAAATCAAGGTCCTCAGCTTGAGTCTGACTCATCACCATGATCCTTCCCGATCCATTCCCTCTATTCCGGCCTTGACTTGCTCTTCCACATACCTGATTGCCACTCTATGATTGCCCATTTGTCCCACTTGCTACATTGGGTCCATTCTCGGTACGATTTCTTGAATTGATAACTCGGCCTCCACTCACATTGTGTCCCTAAATGAACTGATTCCTCGATTAACTCTGCCCAACGCTCATCTGTCCCTTATTCCTGGAGAGATAGCAATTCACAGCTCGATGCCCTTGCTTCCCACAACTAAAGTAGATGATTGGGTCACCTCGGCAGGTAGTACGAGGGTGATCTTTCACACACTTGAGACACTAAGTCCCTCTAATACTGGACTGTCCTCTCGCAGATGGTCCCTGTTCCATCACTTTATTACCCTTCCACTGACCTCTGTTTCCGCTTCTAGTTTTAACTCTCTGTCCCCAAAATGACTTTTGAGCTTCGGGGACGAAGCTCCTTTTAAGGAGAGTAGAGTGTAACACCCCGTATTTTCCTATTACTATTTTAAATATAAATAAGGGGTTATTTTCTTATAAGTAATTATTAAAAATGATTTCATATATAATTATATTTCATAATGGAATATAGGTGAGCCATTCTTATAAACTATTATTTTAGAATCCAAATATTATAAGTCCATAACTATGTATATGTATTTTATAGGCCATGATTAATCTTGTATCCAATTATATAAGCCCAAATGTGTACTTGACCCAACTATTCTAAAATGATCCAAACCCCAAAGAGGAGACCTAATCTGCTAAATATAGCATAGTGTATACATAGTATGTGTTAGCAAGCCTCCGTCTCTCTCTCTCTTCGTTTTCAGCCTCTCGTCTCTCTCTATGTCTCTCTCTCGCCGATTTTCCTTCTTCCGACTGCAATGGTGAAGGCGTGGACAACAGCAGTGGTAGGGAGCTCACGATCGGCAATGCTCCCCTCCGGCCTTCGTTCTCTCTCTCGACGCAGCAGCGACCAACGTACAAGTCCGGCGAGCTGCGAGCGGAGAGCAGCTCCTCAGCTGCGGTCCCTACGGCGGCAAGGACGAACCTTAGCTATGAACCCCCGTCTTCTCCCTCGGCGGACCTTCGAAGCTGGTTCATGAAGAAACGACGCCTTCGCATGGCGAGCAGCAGTGGATTCCTTCCCCTGTTTTTCCGGAGACGCACGACAGAGTAGAGTTACGTCGGCATCCTCTCCATTCGTCCCTTCCGGCGTAGGTAGTGAATAGTCGACGGCGGCGGCGGAATGCAGCAGGTGTAAGGGCGGTGGCTTAGCTGGAAGTAGCTCGGCGATGGCATGGCTTCACCTCTCTATTTCCAGCGTGAACAGCAGCGATGGGAGCACCCTTCTCCTCGACGTTCTCCATGCAGCAACGTGACGGGTGGTAGTGACGGCGGCGGTGCTCCGGCATGGCTTCTCACCTCTCGACGTAGCGGCGGTGGAGGGTGATCGCCAGCGCTTTCCTTCCCGCGGTTGAAAGTGGCGGTGGTTCCCCTTCCGTTAGGCAGTAGCGGAGCACGTTGGCGGCATCCTCTTCTCCGTTTATGATGACCGGAGGTTCGTCTGAAGGGTGTTGGTTCTGTAGTCGCACGACATAGTAGAAAGAGATGAAGTGGTTTAGTGGCTTGGTCCTTAGGTGTTCAAATAGAGGGCATGGGTTCGAATCCTTGCAAAGCTAGGCGTTGGGTTAGCATGATGATTAAGATAATATTCTTTTTAAGCTTTTATAATCAGTTTATGTTAATCCTTAAGGTTATTAAGTAATGATTGGGTTATTATGGTCTTAGTAGCTAGTGATCTTGATGCTTAATATTATAGCTTAGGTAATTGTGACCCTTATCATGCTTAGGAATAATTATGGATTAATTATGAACTCCGGGTAAAAGACCATGATAGGTCAATTAGGAATAACAATATCTTTATTTTGGTAGTGGTTAGTGATCATATTAGATTATATTAATTCTCAAGTTCACTATGATGAACTAGCTTATGAGATGAGCCTAGCGTTGGTGTTGCTTTGGGTTAATACGCTTCAAGAGGTAACCATCATGTCCACTAAAATCTATTTTACCCTCTCAATCTATGATATTATTTGGTGTATTGGAATCCTGAGAAATTCTTTGCTGCTTAGCCTATTTGTTGTTGTCTGTGAAGTTATTTTGATGAATTTATGAAGTTGTGTTCTTGATCCTTTGCATATTGATGTTTATGGATATTTATTGGTATGGATTCCTTATTTATTTGGCTTCTGGGAGATGTAATCTGAATAATCTGATCCTATTTTTGTATTCTGGGAATGAACTTTGCATATTCTGTCTGTTTTGTTCTGGGAAGGGTTGGATCGCACTTACGGAGGGACCCAACGGAATAATGTGCCCCGTTGGTGTCTTCTGCAAGTGTGGCGGTGGAGGATGGCGGAGGAGGGTCTTCCGCCAAGGTGATCCGCCTCCTTCTTGCGGAGGAGTGCGGCGGAGCTAGGGGTTCCTTGGGGGATGCCGCCCGTTGAGGCGGAGGGGTGTGGCGGAGCAGGTGGTTCCGCCAGGGTATTCCTTTGGTGCTTCTGGACATCTGCTTCCAGTGTCTATTTTGTTGTTCTGTTGTCTTGTTGTTTCACCCTTGTTTCTGAAACTTGTTGGGAAATTATGTTGAGCATTTTTCCCCGGTTATTGAGCATTTATTCATATCTCTTGGTTCGTTATATGAGTCTGTTGGATTGGTTGAATTCTTGGTTGTATTCTCTGGGAGTTTGTTGTGTTAATAATCTGAGATGAACACTGTGGTGGTTTGTGCTTGGGTTGAGGCTATGGTTGGATATGGAGTGGTGAATCTTTGAGTATCTCTTGGGGCTGTTTGAGGGTGAACTAACTGTGGAACTAACCTTGGGATTTTACCTCTGTGATTGGGTTTTTACCCCTGTGATTGGACTCCGGTCCCTGTGATTGGGCACTCATTGCCTCTGTGATTGGGTTTTACCCTGTGATTGGACTCCGGTCCCTGTGATTGGGTTATTACCCCTGTGAACTAACTTTCGGGCTTGGTGTTTGGTGTGAGAATTGGTGCTTGGGATTGGAAGTTGAGGTTTTAGTGCTTATCCTTGGGTTGAGGTCTGTTTGGTTCTTTGTATCTTGTTGATTATTGGTTATTCTTGGATATATTCTAGTTTGGTTGTTCCTTATGAGTATTCGGTTGAGTTTGTGATTCGGTTGGATATTGGAATTGATGAGAAGTCTTGGTTTATATATTCTTTCAGCGTGTTGTTGTTGAGTATCTGATTTAAACTTGAACCGTTCGTTGGTGTGTATATTCTATATGGGTGTGTAAACCTATTTACCAACTTATATATATCTATACTTCCTTGCGGGTGTGAATGGTGGTTGCTTAGCAGTCTTTTGCTAATGGTTTCTTGTATGTTTTCCAGGTATGCCTTAAGTCTAAGCGTGAGCGCGATAGAGATATATCCGTATGAGGCGGCTTAGATTAGTTTGTTATGCTTTAGACTTATGTTTTGGGCCTGTGCGCCAATATGAGATTCTATATACTCTTGTTTTAGATCTTGGATGTTTTGGATAAGTTTGAGGATTTATATACTATTTGGTTTCAGTTTTTGGTTAGCCTGTGCATCTAGGCCGTGTTTTCTTACCTAGATGTGGCATGATACCCCTTAGGTTTTAATTCGCTTCCACTATGTTATGTTTTATGGTTGAGATAGGCAGCTTTTGTGTTAAGTTTTAGCTATCTCAGCTTGTGAAAAGTTGGGGTGTCACATACTCGGTGGAGTTCGTTGATTTGCATGGTGAGAGGAATGGATGAGGTACCCAACCAACTTAGGGCTAATATCTCCTCAGGCCGCATGCGATGCTAGCCTTCTTCCAAGATGCTATGGCTTGACATGCGCCACTTCTGCCAGGTAGTGACCCTGATCAGCTCGTCTAGCAGATCCTCGTCTGTAGAGATCTCACTCGCATCACCAGCAACTTGAATGGCCTCAGTTAAATCTTCATTGGCCAACTGTTGAGCCAACTTGACGTCAACATTGATATGACTCCTCGGTGGTGTTGGGTCCTCAACGATGGTCTCTTAGATCCGTTCAACTTCTGCGCTGGCTTCTTGAGCAATCCTGCTAGTAACTAGTCAGGTTCTCGCTCATCACCTCTTTTACTCTTGTAGGTTCTTGTGGGAGGGATTCAGGTTGAACCGAGACCGGTATGTTGGTCTTGCGAACATTGTCGACTTCTCTAACTAGAATCTACCTCTCCTCCGTTAGAGAGATCTCATCAACAGCTTCTTAGGTGGATGGCTCGGTCCTACTAACCTCTCGAGCCTACTTCACTCGGAGTTGTTCGCTATGGTTTGGCTTCTATCAACCCCCAGCTACATGGCCGGATTTTAGGGCGTGCAAGATGGGCAATAACATAGGGCCCCCTCAAGTTTTAGAGGGTCCAATATTTATTTTTGACCTAGCTACTCAAGAAATAAAAAATAATCAACAATTAATCCTAAAACCCATGAGTTTTATCTCAGATCATTTCTCTATCCTAATAATTATGACCTAATTAATTAAGCATGGCAAAACCATTCTGTTTTTCCAATGACAAATGATGTCTCAAGCTCTGAATCTGCATAGATAACTTGAAGTAAAAACCATATATTTTACGTATTGGTTTTAAAGATTGCGGTTATACTTTTGGTAGTGACTCATTTATTTTTAAGAACAGGGCCACAAAAATCTAAAAACCCGCCCTGCTCGGCTGCCACCTACTTTGCCATCTCGAATGCATATCCTATGCTTTTCTGCTTCTTGGGCGCCTACGTAGACTTCTTGGTTGAAGTTTGGCTCAAGGTGCCCAAGGTAAGTTTCCTTTTCATTTGGTCCTTCTTGATCACCTATGTCGGGGAATGTTTGATGAGCTTTCGACTTGAGTTAGAGCTTTCTTGGCCTACTTCTTCATTGGAGGGGTGGCAGTTAGACGCTTAACCTCTGACTTAGAGCCAGGAGACTTGGTCCGCATACAGTAGTTGTTCCCGTAGGCTGCAACACCATCTCGGAGCTTGACTCCTTTTGACTTCAATAGCTTGACCACTAGGAATACAAATCCCACTTGCTTAATCAAAGTGTGATTCTGGACTGCTTGCTCAACGTATGACCTGAGGAAGTCACACACTATGCTCGATCAATCTACAAGGAAGTTGTTGAAGAGTGCACTAAGCATGGTGAATTTCTCTTTCGTCACGTCGTCGGTGCCAGTAACTCGGCTCTCGACGATCTTACTTAGTATGTCCATTGCTCGCTTATACTCTGGCTTTTGTCGGTCCATTTGTGGACTTAAATTTTCTGTGTCCTTTTAGATAATTCATATATTTCATTTTATTATTTGAATTAAATATAAGGAATGTATCAGGACACCATCACGTCCAGGTTCATTATTTCATCCAATTTTAAATAATATCAAATTATCCAAATTTCTTCAAAATTATATGGTCCAAATATATTATTGATGGGCCAAAATAAAGTCAAACTTGCTAATTAGGCAGCCCAATTACTGCCTAGTGCAACTCAATTGAATATTTCATCAACTTGGATCGAATAGTCCAACATTCAATTACTATTAATTAATTAATTAGACCAATTCAATATTTATTGGGCCCATTTAATCAACCCAATTAAATAAATATTAGTCCAATTAACAAAATTAAAGCAATTAATTATCAACTAAGACCCAATAACACACAAATCAGTCCATTTAAATTTTCAATGCTAACAATTTTTTTTATTATTTTTGTTTTAATTTTTCACAAAATTTAAATATGTAATATATTTTTTAATTAAATTTTGAATGATTTAATTACAATTAAAATTTAAATAGAGCAACAAGGGAAATTAATTTAAGTGTTTGTAATAATCATTTTAATTAAATGGAGGTATGTTTATTTTTATTAATTTTCAGTACAATTATAAACTAAAAATTAAAATAAATAAAAAATAATTGAAATATAGTTTAGTAAAATGGGGTCCACAAAAAAACTGAGAAAAAAAATCTAAAACTAATGGAGAGAAAAATTTTGTGATTGAGTGAGATAGTGGATGATGGAGAGAATGTTGGGGCCACAAAAAAACTAATGAAAAAATCTCAACTATTGAAGTTGTTGTGACATATAAGCATAAAAATTTTCCCTCCATGATAGCAGGACCAGACAATAGAGCTACTAAGCATATCACAAAGTCACAACTTACTTTATACTCCATAAGAAATAAGCTATGGATCCTCATGTATCATCTCTTATTATAATAAAGAGAGGGGATTTGGCCTATAATATTGCCCCATTCTCCCGCCCAAGATTTTGTTTTTTGTTTTTTGTTTTTTTTTTTTTTTAAACGGATTGCTTAATGAAGTAATCTGATTTGAATACCTAATGTATTCCACTTTCCAATGCTATTGATTGCTTTTTAACAGAAGTAATTAATTAGTATCATTACCAATGTACATTTATTACTTTTACAAGTTACAATAAAAGCATGCATGTTAAAAGTTAATAATTACATTTTTTTAATCTAAATTTTAGTGGGAAGTAGCCTATAAATACTGATGCCTTGAGGTGAAATTTCACATTCACATTGAAACACAACTGCACATAGAGAGAAAAAGATCAGAAAATAAGAGGTGATAACTCATTCTTACATTTTTTGTGTTTATGCAGTGATATATAGATAACTTTTTATTTGATTTTCTCATTTGTTTTGTATAATCTGGAAAGCATGATAGACACTAAAAATTTCACACAGCTCTACCTATTCCTGTAAAGAAACAAAATACTGATGTCTAGCTAGATAAATGAAGAGAAAGTTAGCGTTGCAAAGTTATCAGTCAACAGCCGCCCGGTATCAGCCACCCAATTCTTTTCTTTTCTCAGTCAACAGAAGTAGACAGTCTCAAATCTCACCCCCGGTCTCCTCCCCCGACCTCCGCCATCTCTGTTCGCCTCCGCCGTCGCTCTTCGCCTTTGCCGTCGCCGTTCGCCTCCGCCTCCGCCCCCGCCTCCGCCCCCGCCCCTGCCGTCGCCATTCCCCTCCACCTCTGCCTGTCCGCCATCGCCCTTCTCTGGAGTGTTGAGAGATGACTTTTGGAAGTCAAAAAAAAAAAACAAAAATGATAAGAGAGAGATTCAGGAGTGAGAGAATGCTTTTAATTGCTTTTGTTTTTTACTTCTTTGAGAAATGGTTTCACGTGACTGTCTTGGAAAATGAAGATAGTTTTTTTTTTTCTTCTTTTAAAGAAAGAATGGAGTTAGCAGCAGAAACATGCACTTTTAATGTCTTTTATATAAGAACTAAGTGGGTATATTTTATATAATTGTCTTCTATATCTAAAAAATGGAATACAATGTTTTGATGATACAGTCTATTATAGCAGTGCACCATAAGTATGTGATGGTGAGGCTACCAATTTATAATGTATATTTGGAAAAAAAATTATCAAATTATGACCATCCCAATGAATTTTGCGCTGAAACAATAAAAATTGGGATGAATATTAAGCGGAAAAAAGCACAATACTACTTTAGTACACATTATTATCATAAAAAAGATTTAGGAAAAAAGCTAAAATAATAATTTAGGCCAGAATATAACTAACATAATACATAAATAAAGAAAATGACATCACAGTACTTTATCATCATTTGCATACAAATTTAGATTATTAGCCTTTTATTATTAAAAAAAACACCCAAACAGTAAATATGAACACTATATAATATTTGTATGTTATATATTGGTCATTAATGTTTACAAAATATATATATATATATATATATATATATATATATATATATATTTTGCTGGTCACTAATTATTGGAGTAGGTTGCAAGTTACACTATACCCAATGTAGACAACAAATTTACTTTCCCTGTAGATCTAGGCATCTAGCACTGTTGACATGCAATAATCATTGATAGTCAAAATTACGTATCTTTAGTGGTTGATATATAGAAGGCAGAATGTGAGTTTAGACTATGAGTATCTGAAACTCAGAAAGTGAGATGATAGATGAGACTCACCGGGAGGTAGAGAATCGGAGACGGAGTCACGGTACAATGGAGAGGCAGAGATGGATTCACGAAGATATTGAGAGGGCTAAAGGGGTGACTGGGTGCGAGTTGAAGAGCAAGAGAGAGAGAGAGAGAGAGAGCAATGGGTGGGTGAGAGCAGCGAAGGGTGAGAGATAAAGACAGTGAGTATGAGAGTGGTGAGTGATGGAGAAGATAAGAGACGAGTAAAAGAGAATTTTATATCAGAAACCCTAAAGTGAATCGTTCCAAAAAAATTATAGTATTTTTAAAAATTATAATTGTGGTAAAACTATTATATATTTGGAATTATGCTAAATATTATACTTAAACCTATTGTTTCAGTCTAAATTATGCATTTAAAAAATTTAAAAATATTGAAAATTTTCAAAAACTCATATTTAAGCCTACAATTTGTTATTTTACATTTTACTAAATATCGTGTTTATATGTACTCAAAAAATAACTTTTTTATATTGATGTTTAATTAGGTGTTTTGTTGAATACAATTTTTTATGACTAAATGATAGCAGTAAAGACCAACAATATGACCATGGAAATATAGTAGAGATCTTAACTTATGATTTTACAAATAAATGTTGGTTGCAACAAAGAAATATGTATCATTTTGAAAATTGAGGGGCGACATTTACACACCACTAATAATTCAGGGGTGACATTAATAATTCACATATTATTAAGGGGCATAAATTACAATTTTCTCTTAAAAAATTGTATAAAGATTATTATTTTACGTCTCATTTAGATTTGTGAAAATAATTGCGTTGTAATAAAATGTGTGTTTATTTTAAATAATTTTTAAAAGTATATTAAACAAATATTATACTGTGTTAGAGTCAATAGTACTCAAAAATTATTTTTTGAACAAATTTTAAATTTATAATAGAATTTAATTCTTCGTGTTAGAATATTTTGAATTTATTTTTGATTTTTCGTATTAAAATTATGAAATTATCATAATATTACATGAATTTTATAATATGTTCTATTTGTGCATCACAAATTCACAATATATAAGTGTAATTATGTAGCTTTTTGTACATGTTTTATACTTAATTTATTATTTGTCAGAACAAAAATGAATTTACATGCAATCACATATTCATATCATTTAGTTAATATTGTATACTATCGCTTAATACTCTTGGAGTATATTCTTATATAATTGATCGAATTAATATTGTGTATCGCACGGGTGAAATTTTAAATACTTTACATTCAACTCTTTTAATATAGTTTATTATTTTTAGTAACTAACCACCTTAAATATCAATTTATATTTTAATTATAAATATTTATGTTCATAATTTTATCATATCAAATTAACATAATTTTTAAATAATAAAACTTTATAAATGAGTAAACATCATATTTCCTTATTATATATGAAATTTAATAATATTAATAGTTTTTAATAACATAGAATTATTTTAATATTTTAAACATTTAGTCCGTGCATCGCACGGGTAGCATACTAGTTAATGTCAATAGGTTAAAAAAGGAAGCTCGTAACCTTTTTTTTTTTTCTTTGAAATTACACAAACACTTCATTAACTAGCAAGATTGATCTAAGTTCAGAACATAGAGAATACAAGGCAAAGGGTTTTGGAGTCACTCCGCAGGCACGATCAAACATAATGACCAATTCCCTAGTTAAGACATGAGTAACTCGATTCACATGCAATTATGTAACAAATTAGATGTCATCTACATTATAACCAACAAGGTTATATGTAGACTACTTGTGCTCCAAGAAAATAAGTTGTGCATTAGGATATGCACGAGAGAAGCACGTCAACCCAAATTTTGGGGGCCACAAATTTCAAATTTTTTTTTATGTATATAGTCTATAGAGGATTATGCTGGAGTAGTGAAATACGGAAGACAACAACCCTATGGCGGTGGCGGTGGCGGTGGCGTCGGCTAATTCACTATTTAAATCCTTTCCTTACTCCTTTCAAAAACAAAATCCTTTATTTATCAAAATTGCTAAGCTTATATGTACACAAATCTCACAAGTCACAACTAGCCTAATTAGGTATTAGGCAATTTTTTAATTGATGCAAACATCACTCAGCAGACGCGAAAGCAGTAGCATGAAAGCAAATACACAATTGACGCAATAGACGATAGACCGTAGAGGCACTCAGAATTCTTCAATTCTTCTTGATTACTCAAGTTCTTCAATTCTCTTAACAGGTAATTAAAATTATTAAATATTTCACAATTCTTATTTATTGTTTTATTTACATGACTTAATAATTCTGATTTTAGAACAATATATTCAAGAATTTGTTTCTTGATTAATTATTTATTCATAAAATTTCTAAATAAATTCTTATTTTTTTTCTTATGATTTTATAATTATATCTTCTAGAAAATATTCATCTGGGTTTGAGAAGTGTAAGAAGAAAAGAAGAATTGAGCAACTAACTCAATCTCAAAAGGGAGCTCTTGAAAAATTCATAATAAAATAAACTCAAATAGATGTGCAAAAAGATGATGCCCAAGAAAAATTGTTAGATGCTAATCATCATTTAGAAAATCAAGATGATTGTGAGATTGGAAAAAATTTAAATGATAGTGTGCACAACGATGCTAGGTATCGTTGTGACAATGAAAATAATAAGAATATTAATAGTTGTTTAGATGATGTTGGTCACAATGATAAATCCAATGATTCGCTTTTATTTGACATATATGATCCAAGAAATTGGGATACCCTTGATTCTAAATTAATAGATATTATTGTGAAAAATGGTCCTAAAAGAGAGTTATCAATAAATAAAGGTTCTAAAGATAAATTCTCTAGAAGATTTTCGTCAGCATTTTACACAAGACATTTGCCAAATGGAGAGAAGTGTGATCGAGATTAGCTTGTATATTCAAAAGAACTTGACAAAGTGTTTTGTTTCTATTGCAAGATTTTTTTTTTTTAAAAAAAAAGTATAGGAAAAGGTGTTTTGGTCAATGAAGGTTTTAGGGACTGAACACATCTTGGTGTTAGACTTAAAGAGCATGAAACGAGTGTAGATCATATAACTAATATGACAGCTTGGATGGAGTTGCGTCTTAGATTACAAAAACTTGAGACAATTGATAAAGTGGCTAAAGATTGTAAATCTATAAACTTACTAGAGGAGGACGTAGAAATCTCAATCCACTTTGCCCACTAATATTTTAAAAAAAAATAAATTTAAAATAAAAATTTAAAAGTTAGAGCAAAGCATGCCACACCAACACAAATATAATGTACGTGAAACAAATGAAATAAGTATAAGCAACAACATAAATACATAATACACTTATCAATGCCAAAAATGGAATAATCAACCACAAGAAATTGAAAACAAATATATAAAAGCTAATAACAAACACCAACAAAGCAAGAGAATATATTACTTTAGTCATAAGGTGTCACTGCTCACCAAGGTTGAATCTAGTCAAAGGGTGGCGTTGGAAAAGTTGTTTCGGTGTTGTTGTCAGTTGTTTGTGAGGAAGATATAGAGGAAGGAAGAAATGGGTAGACGGTGAGAGGGGGAGAGGTGAGGCTATGGAATCGGGATTTAGGGTTTGCATTATTTGCTATTTATTGCGTTTGGGATTATGGCAGGTGAATTGGAGAATTAAAAATTTTTAAATAATAATGGCAGGCTAGCTCACCCCTTAGCCGAGCTAGCCCATGTGGATTACTTTTTAACAGGTCTCGAAATTCCTAATCCACACCCTGTTGTATTATGTAGCGGCAAATTATTGTGTGGACTATGGTCCACATAGTTGTGTGGATCATGAATACAAAATGCATTTTTAATATACTAAACGTATATTATTTTTGTATTGAATGTACATTATTTAATAGTATATATAAAATAATGTTCTTTCAGTTCTCAAATAATGTACTTTATGTACACAATTAATGTGTTTTATTAAAAATATATTTTTTTTATTTATGGTCCACACAGTTGTATGGAGCATGGTCCATATAATAATGTTTGTTATGCAGTAGGGTAGGCCGGCCCAATAGGTTAGACTTATTTTTATAGTATTTCATTTAATCAAATCATTACTTGAATATTTGATGAGAATGTTATTGTTTTTTAAATAATTTTTTTTTGCATCCCTTCATATCTTTGAATATTATTTAAATTATAACAACTTGAAATCTTTATAAGTAATCTTCATTTCTATGGATAAATTATTTGGTAAACGTTTAGGGGTGTTTGACAATTAGTTGTTAGTTAATAACTATTCATTTTTATTGTTTTGACCAATTGGTAGTTTTAGCAATTTGTATGAAAGTGTTTGGCAAATGAGTTGTTTACCATAGAGAAAAGTATTTTGGGTAAGATTGCAAATGACTAGAAAAACCTCCTTATTCTTTTTTTACTCCCCTTACTTCAAATGAGACTTGAGTGAAATCCATGAGCTTAGGCTATTTTAAGTATTTTTCATGGACTGGTAGATCAATTGAGCCACTATATTAACCGAGCTTTAAAGTTTAGAATTAATACTCAGGGGGTGTTTGGTAAATGGCTGGTAGCTGGTAGCTAATAGCTGATTGATTTAGCTGGTATTTGATAGCTGATTGTATTAACTGGTTTGACCAGTTGATTGTATTAGCTGGTTATAAAAAAGTGTTTGGTAAATTAGCTGTTAGCTGATTGCATGTAAAATGACCTTTAACGGTATGAGGATGTTATGTTATTTTGAGATTTAATTAACTATAATTCTAAAATGATTTTATTGAAAAATTATTATTATTAAAATGAATAACCCACAATCATCATCATCATCATCATCATTATTATTATTATTATAACAAAAATCCACACACTCGTATGGTTGTATCCCTTCTTTTAATAAATGCCAAACCCAAAGCCCAAATCAAATCCAATCCCTAAACCCTTAGCTCTGGCCCAAATTAGAGAAGAAATAGCGAGAAGCCACAAAATGAGTGAGATCGGAGGCAAGAAGCAATCAGAAAGAAGAAGGGCGAGAAGCAATGATAGCAAGGATGAAGATGATCGATTTGGGTTAGAGCTTTTCATTGTTTTTGTTTTTTTTTTCTTTTAATTTGTGAAATACAAAATATAGTTTATGTATTTGTTGTGTGTCCAGAATGTTGAGGATGAAGAATTTCGTGATAAATTGATAGTTTTTTTCCATTTATTATTTACTTTTAATTTGTGGGTTTAGATGTGTGTTCTTTGAGTGTTGTCCATGGCTGTAGCGAGAGGGGGTGAAGGAGAGAAAAGAAGAATATTGCCAGTGAAAGGGGGAGAAGGGGAGAAAAAAAGATGGGTAAATTTGTCTTTTAGAAATTAATTGTAATCAGCCATCCAAAAACGTTGCTTCACCCAACGTTTCAAAAAACTAGCTTATTGGATGAATCAGCTGGAGGAAAAAGCCATTAGCCAAACACTCATTTCAGCTGATTGACTAACTAAAAAACCTAAAAAATGGTCTAAGCAGCCAAAAATTGGCTGATAAGCCAATAACCAAACACCCCCTCAATATAGTTATCGACTATAGTGATTTTACTCAATTTAGTCCCAAATGACTTTTTGTGCTCAATTTAGTCATCGACTTTGATGGTTTTACACAATTTAGTCATTCGTTAAAAATTTTGTTAGTTGATTGTTAGAAATAGGATCCTGATGGTAATCCTTAGGTGAGAAATATGATGAAATTATATCCGTAGATTGAGTCCAGATCAAGGGTCCAAATTGAAGATTTTTTAATAACAAACGCGGTGGCATTATTGTAATTTTGTGTAAGTTATTTTTTTTGCTTTCTAGTGCACATTGTTATGCCATATAGTGCAAATTTTTTCTTCTTCTAGTGCACATTGTTATGCCATACAGTGCACATTGTTTCTTCTTCCAGAGTTCCAGTGCATATTGTTCCTTCTACCAGAGCACATTGTTGTGCCATACAGTGCATATTGTTCCTTTATCCAGTGCACATTTTTATGCCATACAGTGAACATTGTTGTGTCTTCCAGAGTTTTTTTAAATTGTAAATGACGAACTTTTTTTAAAAGATCAATTAATCTTGATCACTAATTACTAATTTGAGTTGAATATTGTTTGCTTGTTTATTATTTATGGTTGTTTATGATTTGCGTTGATGATCCTATATTAAATTTAATTTTTTCAATAATTGTTTAACATCTTTGTGCTTTCAGTGCACATTTTTTACCTTCTAGTGCACATTTTCCCTTCTTCCAGTGCATATTATTGAGGTTCGTAAGTGGCGAATTTTCTTTTATCTACAGCTGAGATTCTATCTCACTTCTCACATGGGGCTTCTATCTCACCCGAACCCTTCCTCTCTCTCTCTCTCTCTCTCTCTCTCTCTCTCTCTATATATATATATATATATATATATATATATATATATATATATATATATATTGAGAACATTATAGTAAATTGATTAATATAATCTAAAATATAACCCTTAACCAAACAAGGTAATATTATATTCCACAATTCAAATCAAACACATAAAGGTAATCTTACATTTTCAAAATCCCATATTACCTTCGTGGAGGTAATCTTAAGTAATCCAAAATTCGGTGAATCAAAATTTATAATGAAAAGTCGCAATAAATTTGGTTTTTGTTTTGTAAAAGGGTCATTATTTTCGTTACAATCAAATGTTTACTTTGATTATTTTAATCTTAATTCCAATTCCACTTTTTGAATATCAACTGATCCAATTTTTCTATTAAAATTTCTAATGATTAAATATTTAATTTTACAAATATTATGTAATGTGATAATATATCTATTATCATTCTAAATGAGAAATCACACGATTACATGATTACAACCCGAGTTTTTTGCATTTTTAGTCCCACGACTATAGTAGCACTTGCAGGATTGGTTCACGACTTTCAAACTTTGCAATTTTGGTCCATGACTATTGTTTTTGTTGTAAAAATGGTCCTTCCAGCGCCGGAAAAATAAAAACCGGCGGATTTTCCGGCAATTTTTAGCCGGAAAAAAAAATCGACATATTTTCCGTCAATTTCTCTTACCTAAAGTAGCGTTTCAAAATAAGCTAGTAGCTTCCTAACTTTTTTCCATCTTTAACCTTATTATTTTAAATAAATGACATCATTACCCTTCCCAATTAAAATTTTTTGCCTAAACTTTTTTAACCTTTTCTCTTCAATATGTTTGGTTGTAATTTCAATTTGACATTTGTGTTTAAACATTGATTTTTGTATGAAATAATCTTATGAATTATAAACATTTTGTTTTACTTTATATGTTTTCAAATAAATGTTCTTACTTTATATTTTATTAAAATATTATATTTTAAATATTTAAATTGTATGAAGATGTCATTTTTAGTCTTTTTACATTTATCAGCTTATTAAAAAGCAAATTTTACCAAACACTTTTAAGCATAACAGCTAGCTTAACAGCTCTTCAGATTTCAGCTTCGAGCTTATCGCTTTTCAGTTTTCAGCTTTCAGCTACCTTGTTGGTCCCGGTGGTAGCGATGTGAGTCTAAAAGGGGGGGGGGGGGGGGGGGGTTGAATAGACTCACAAGGGGTTTTTAAAACTTTGACTAAAGAGATAAACGCAGCGGAAAGAGTATATCAGAATTTTATCTTTACTTTGCACTTAGGATTTTCTTGTAAAAGATATTAGGTTTGTATGCAATGCAATGCGTAAGGTAAATAAAGAGAGATAGAGAGAGAGTTTTTATAGTGGTTCGGCTGTTAACGAAGCCTACTCCACTCTTCTTCACAACACGTGAAGGTTTGCACTATAATCTCCTTTATAGTACAATCTCCGTTACAACAAGCTCCTTTGATCACTAAGCCCGGCAGCCTTGTTGTTGTAGGTTTTCAACTTCTTCCAAGTTTACTCCGCCTCTTTCTACTTCACTTGTAGAGATGGTTGAATGGATGTGATGATTCTCCAACTTGAAATTCTTGTGATTTGTTTCCTTGATCAGCTTCTTAATCACACAAGAACTTCCAAATAAATCTGAATATCACTTAATAAGCTTATGAATATCACACTGAAAGTTTTTCACTTGAATAACAGTATTTCGCGTAATTTAACCTTGTCAAAGTGAGATGGGACAAGGGTATTTATAGGTGAAATTTCAGATCCGTTGGAGGGAAAATGAAATTCAAAACCTATTATCCAGTGTGTAATATCCAATGGGTATTGTTTTCTTCTTTTTCAGAATGTCAGTACTTTCTAGCCGTTTATCCACTTTTGTGCAAGGACAAATTGTCTTTTGTCCCTAAAAAAGGTGACAATCATTAAATGCTCCTTGGGATCGTTGCATAGGATCCAAAATGACATTCAGTTATACCCATTTTCAAGGCAGTAGATAAGACAACTTATTAGAGAATGTCTTTGCCTTGGTTGTGAAAGAGAATGATTGACCTTATAATTTCTCTTAAACTTCTCGAGTCAATCACACTCTGGATTACTCGGTTATAAGTGCTTGGCCCTTCCAAGTTTCGACCTAAGATCCTAGTCTTCGGTTCCTCAAGTCTTCGTGTCTTCGCATCTTTGACTCTTCGGATGGAACACACTTCGGTAAAAGTCTTCATGTCTTCGGTATGTAAAGACTCAGATCCTTAGTAAATCAAAGATAGCTAAGGATTCGGTTACCTTACAAGACTAAGATATAAAGCATAATCTATTCTAAAACATTTACGAAAGTTAGGGGTCTCCTCGTATAGTTTGGTATCATCAAAATCAACAACTCGGGGTTCCTAACATACTTTTTCAGTTAGGTTTGCCAAACATAGTCATTATTAGGTAAAGAATGAGTGTTTCACCGTAAAAAAAAAAAAAAAAAAAAAAAAAAAAAAAAAAAAAAGTGTTTAAAAAAAAATCAATTCATATTTCATGATTCGACTTTGGAGAGTAGCTTGGGAATGAATTTGAGCCGTACATTTTACACCTTTTTGTGAAAGCGTAAAGAGCCACACGCGCGAAATCAAGAACATGCATGGATTTGGTATCGGCTCTGTCTCTGAGGCTGAGCCCGACCCAGATCTACCCTTTTACTCTTCCACTTCACAAGTCGTCGTCTCCTTTACCCGCTTTCAGAATCGGGTATGGACCCGTTTTCAACCCTCTGATGCAGAGACCGCTGGCTCTTTCTTCTACCCCAACTGTCTACTACAATAAGAGAAGATTTGCCCCTGTGAAGGCCAGCCGCGGAGAGTCTCCTTACGAGGTCTTGGGGGTGTCTCCCGCCGCTACTCCCAATGAAATCAAAAGAGCTTATAGAAAACTCGCTCTTAAATATCATCCTGATGTTAATAAAGAGGTACTCTTATTTTCTTTTACATTTCTGTTACTGACATTTAATTAACAAGGCAAACTACTATGGTTTATTTAGAAAAGGAAAAAGAATTGTCTGTAAGAGGTGTGAAGTTAGGGGGATTAACTTGAATTGATTCTGATTATTAAGAATTAGCTGGCATGTTATTCAGTAAATCAGTAATTCTGGTCAATTTTGAAGTTTGGATTTGTTGTCCTCTTGTTCTATGGCAACCTTAAGAATAATTGGCTGGATGACTATTTGAGCTGTATCTGCTTGATTGATAAACTACCCACACTGGTGGGTTAAATCTTGGGGCGTTTGGTAAATAGCGGTTGGCTGATAGCTGATAGCTAATTAGATTGGGTTAGTGAGTTTGATTAGTTGATAGTATTGGCGGATTGTAGAAAGATGTTTGGTAAATTAGATTATAGCTGATTATATGCAAAATTACTTTCTCAAAAAGTTAAATTGAGAAGCTTTTTGAATTTTAACCTTTCGAAGCAATAAGCTGGTACAAAAATCTAATCAAGCAAACATTTATATTGGTTTTTTAACCAAGTCAAACAACTAATAGTGGTCAAACAAGCCAAAATTGGCTGATAGGCTAATTATTTTACCAAACAGGACCCTTGCCTGGAATTATTGAAAACTTATTATGTCTCTTTGGAAGTGATTGTATATACTATATACCAAGTTGATAAGTGAATTTCCACATTATAGAAAAAAAATAATTTCTGAGTTGTGTGAGACAGGGTGAGTTGAAATAGATTGGTGTTCCTTTAGTTAATTGGATACCCCCTAAACAATGGCTGGCGTTGGTTGAATTCTTTGTTTCTTTAGCTTATTCCTGGTGAAAATTTTTCTGTTGTTCTAAATTTCTAATTCTTAATGCCTTGCCATTTAGCCCAATGCTCAGGAAAAATTTATGAGGATTAAGCATGCATACAACACGCTGCTGAACTCCAAATCAAGAAAGAAGTATGATTCTGGAAGCAGCACATCGAATGATTCTTATTACACAACTTGGGGAAGCCAAAGTAGAACGGCCAAAGATGAAGATTTCTATGGATTTGGTAAAATAGCTGTTCTAATAATATTTTTTGGTAATTAAAAAGCTAACTGCACTTTTTGGTTGCACATGTAGGATTTGTATATGTTTCTTCTTCCTTGTCAAATGTCAGTACATCACATTTACAAAAATTCTAGTGTACTCCTAGTATCTAACAAAAAATTTTAAAAATTTCATAAACTTATGTTTAACCCCCCTTCATCCTGCAGGTAACTTTTTCAGGGATGTACAAATTACATTAGGTAGATTCTGCAGATCACAAGGACCACAGATTTTCCTAGCATAACTTTCTACTAATATTTTAGGGCACTTTTGAACCTCTCTATCTTGCAAGTTCAAGTCACATTGTGAGGCTGAAGCTTACTTATCTTGTTGCAGAGGACTTCTTTAAGGATCTTCAAGAAGAATTCCGAAATTGGGAGGCGACTTCAGCTTCGCAAGGGAAACCGAAGAGTTTGTGGGAGGAATTAGCGGTAAGTGAATGGAATATTTGCACCGTAAACAAGACGAGCGATAAATGTGAACATAATCTGAGAATTATCCTACTCCCATTTTTCTCACAAGTAGTATTCTGTGCAACCAAAATGTGCAATCTATTTAATGCTACGTCTTTTCTTCTACTTTCTCCCCCTGTGCTTGGGTCCCCCTCGGTGTGAGAGACAAAATATTTATTCATCTGTGTTCAAATGGTTCTGGCTTCTACTTGACAGGAAATCGGTGAAGAATTTGTTGAGTTTTTAGAGAAGGAACTGAACATCACTGATCCAGATGCAGAAGAGGAAAAGGCTCAAAACAACAATGCATATTCTGGTGCAGAGGGAATGGGAAGTGGAACCCAGAATAAAGCAACAGATAAAAGAAACAACATCGAAGAAAATCTTGATGATATTGAAGCAGCCCTAGCTCAGTTGAAAAAGGAATTGGGTCTTTGATGGAGACTATACGTTAATAATAGTTCAGTTCTTGGAAGGGTAATCGGAAGGTCTAGTCATGCTGCCAGAAGCTGCAGTAGTCTACACAATTTGTTGTATCATTATTCTTAACTAGCGCCCATTAAAATTTCCAGGGTCACCACATTTTCATTCCATATTATTTATACATAGAAGCATGTTAATACAACTACTGAGAATTCAATTGTTTAGATCATCATAAGTTTACAGACAGGGCTACCCCAATTTGCTTTATGTAGTTGGTTAAATGGAGTTTCACTTTTATACCAATGTGGGATGGGATGACCTCCATGACTTTGTTGTACAATTACAGACCAGAAAGACATAATGGCATTATGAAATCCTTGGAACCTAAACTCAACAGCCAGCTAATCTAACAAAATCACAGTAAGAACAAAGATTGTATTTCATATTTGCCTAGTATGTTTTAGTCATTGTTTAAATCCAGCAATGGACCTTCCTTTCATGCCTGTTCGGCCGTTCCTTTTTGTTTCTTGTTCAATATTCAGCAAAATAAATTACGTAGTAGTTTGTATTGTAGGCAACTCCTTGATAACCACAAGATTTCAAGTGCGACTCTCAGTGGGAATTGAACTTGAAACCTTGTGGTTAACTTCGTCACTCGTCAGGTAGTAACAAGAAGTTTTTCTCGAAAACTAGTTTATATTTAGGAATCACCATATTGCTTAACATGAAGTGATGAACATATAATATGAGGACCACAACTACTATAATGGGGAGTTAGATACTCAACTTTATGCTGTAGGATTATTGGGTTAAGTTAGATACATTGGTATTTGTACAATATATATATTACATTAGTGGACATTTGTACACTTAAAACCTCTGCTGTCTGAAATACTCATCTCATCTCATCCACAACACAAGGACAGTCTGAAGTCTTCAACAAAAAGTTTTTTCACTTCAAGAACTTGGATTCAATTTCTTCCAAGCTCAACCCTTTGGTCTCCGGGACAGAGGTTACCACGAACACGACAGATAGCAGAGCAATCGCCCCAAACAACAGGAAAAGGTTTTCTGCGCCCAGTAATTCCTGAACCAACCCGCAAATTTCGTTGTCATGTAGATTGCGGTGTGAAAATATCATAGGAAAACGGTGGGCGTGGGTTGATACTTAAAAGTCTAACGAAGCATGCAAAACCATTACCTTTAAAGGCGAGAACGCAAAGGTTACTAAAGCATTAGAGCCAAAGTTGGTGAGGACTGCAAGGCTGATCCCTTTGCCTCTAGTGCGCAGTGGGAATATTTCTGATACCATGAGCCAACTGATAGGTCCAAAAGATATCTTCGATGCACGAGAAGAATAAAACATCAAATTACTCGATTACTACTGACAATCAATAGCGGGAATACATAAGAAAACAAAAGCTCGTGATCTGGTATAAACAGATGAAGATTATTAGAGATGCCAAAAAAAAAAAAAGGTTTTTAACCGAAAACAGTATTCTTTGCCTGGTAGATGATAATTAGAGATCATCATCTGTATGAATAATCTTAAATTCATGGATATAAGCACCCATAGATCAGAATGTTACCTGGTAGCATCCTACATAAAGAAGCAAAGCAGCCACCGCAACAAGAGGAAATCCATCAAGAAACTTGTAATAAGCTGAAAGAAGAAAAAGTGATACGGCCTGTTCATAAAAAATAAAATAAATAAATAACAGCTCAACTCAACTAAAAGCCTTAATCGTAAACTAGTTGGGATAGGTTACATCCCAGAAAACAAGTCAAGACTTGAATAAATAATTATATATATATCGTCATTAGAGAGACATACAATGCCACTGACGCCTCCAATTAGTAGAGGTCTTCTTCCGAGATCATCGACCTTTAGGACAGCTATCCCTGTCATTAGTGACTGAAGGAGCATATGTTAGCGTGAATGAAACAGTAGTATGTATACATTATGCAAGACTAGACGGGCAACCATTTGGGTCAATGATACTTCTTTCTGTTACAGAAAAGTTGAGATAAAGGGAAATTAGTGTGGAACAAGAACATAAATTTCAGACCTAGATTTACAAGGAAACCCGAGAGAGAAAAGCAACAGCATAACGAATTTATGGACTTCCATTATCTTGTAAGCAGTGTAGAAGAACTTCAGGAGAAAACTTATAACCTAACCCCAATCGTTATGCCACAAAGGGCCAAGAACATCTAATCCTTCATTACCTTCTTTCCAACAATACCTGAAAATGTTTCCAGGGACACTAAGAGGTGGTTCCGGAGGTATACCTCCATAGGCTTACAACAAGACTTGAATTTATACTACTAGTCATACATCATATTAATCTAGTACTAAGGCTACAGCAAAACCTGTGTTCATCTATCCCAACATTATTAGGATTTATTGAGTTGGACTTCAAGACATAATTCTAACATTCAAGGTCTGGACCCAAAGATGGAGTCCCAAGCAATAAATCGTATGGGTGCTGCACACTAGAGATTGTTGGAAAAATACACTATTTGGGTGCAATAAACACAGGGAAATACAACAATCAAGAATCATATTACTTCAGGCGTGTATTAGATACATTTTCCTCCAAATTTTTTATCACCTTGTATGACCAACCTGGCTCTCACATAAAACTTGTGAGATACAAGAAGTAAAACAAATCACTCGGGTTGCTATGGCCTATGAGATGATTAATAAGGGTGAAAACGTTAGGAAATTGTCTCAGAGTTTCTAAACTTATACTCCTAAAAAACTCAGAAAAAAAAAGGCAATAAATAATAATGATGATATTAAAACCACCCAGGACAGGGAGGCTATGAGAAGTTGCAGAAAATTTAAAATTTCAGTTACCACTATTCCCATAAACAAACAATAATTTAATATTTAATATTTAAATTATTCGCAGATTAAATATCTGCAAAACTAATCAAGAATTTATTATATTAATTAATAAATATAATAAAACTAATACAGTAAACAAGTATACAAACCTCTAATGGTTTATCAGTAGACTTGTCCGGCAGATCTTGCACGCATGAAAGGATCTGCTGATACAGCAGACCACATGCTTGAAAGGGTCTGCATACTAGTTCGGTCCTTGGTCAAAGTTTTATTCTGATCCCAAAGATTTTCCAGGAATATCTATCGATATCCCAAACGTCTACCTTTTGGGAATATCTACTGATATCTCAAGATCTTTAGTTTGAGAATATTTACTGATTCCGGTAAACTTTCCCGAGAATATCAAATATTAAAACCCAATCAATCCCAGAAGAATTTATCATTTTGATTTATGAACCAGAAAAGAGAAGATAACTTCTTCTGAATAAACAACCAGATAACCAAAATTCTTGATCAACAAGTAATAAAAATTCCTACTAAATTAAAATAATATTTTTACTCCACAACACCAAAATGTTCCTGGTAGCTATGTCTAAAACCTGAAGTACTACATTACTATATAAATTTCCAACAGAGATCACTTGATGCAGCTTGTCTAGTGCCAGCAAGACAGCATAGTAAGTTTTGTGAATACTTGAAAAAGCTATTTTAACACATTAATGTATTCTTCCCAATGTGGAATAAACAAGGGCTCAGGAGCATAATGTCTATAATTTGGATAGGAAATATGGTTAATTTGTGCTATTTTAACATAACAGTCTCTTCCAGATCCAGTTACTAAATGTACCTTGAAAATGCCGATAATGACTGACACCCGTGTAGCATCAGAAGCAGCAGAAAACCCAGCACTCTAGAGAAAAATCATGCAAGAGGAAAAGAAAAGGCATGAATGTTAAGCAGAACATCACAGCCACCACTGTTAAATTATCGGTTTCAAAAATTACCTGAAGAATTGGACCAGCATAGTATAAAACACTTGGCTGCCCTGTTATCTACAAAAACCGCGTAGTAAGGTTAGACATAAGTCACTATAGACTGCTTGCTAAAAGCCATGGTCTATTTCATTAAAGAGGAGCTCAGAGCGAAAATAACAGCTCCCCATGCCACAATAATACCTGCTGAAAAAGGACTAATCCACCGCCAATTATGAATGCTTTCAAACTCGGGCCTTGAAATACCTCCAAGAAACTCCCTTCAGTTTCCTCATCCGTATAGGCTGTCTTCAGTGAAACAAGCGTATCTTCTATTTGTTTCTCAGACACCTTATCTCCAGCAGGTCGGCCTCTTAGCTTGCTCAAAGCACTTATAGCCTTTTCTTTGTATTCCTGTAAAGGCCCTTTACCTTGAACTGCCCTCAGAAGTAACCATCTTGGAGAAGGTGGTAAACTCAACATGCCTAACCCCATAAGTACAGCAATTGGAACACTAAACCCAAACATGACACGCCACCCTCCAACAGAATTAATCTCATAGCTACCTACAAAATAACCCATCTGCAAAGAATAAATTATACAGTGAGATTGGTCTCCTAACAAAAGCAAAATCACATCAATCTAGTCAATATTTATGTGTGTGTGTGTGTGTGTGTACCAAAATTCCAAGAACTATTGCTAGCTCCTTTAAAGATATCAAGGTTCCCCGAATTTGAGTTGGACAAGTCTCTGCAATATATAGAGGTGCACCATGCATGGCCTGCCAAAAGAGAATTGATAAGAATTGACTGAGGATCTTCTTGAAATGGGTAATCGGCTAACAAAGGAAGAAAAACAAGAACACAAAGGAGGCCATATCTTTAGGGTAGAAAATAAAGTGATTGAGGAAAGTTTACCAAACCAATACCAAGCCCATAAATAAGCCTCCCTATCAAGAGAACTGTTAGGCCTGAAGCAGATGCAGTTAATGCACCACCAAGTGCATATAGAATGGCTGCTATGATAAGTTCCCTTCTCCTGCCTACATAGATTGACCAGGAAAAGACAGAAAACTTAATAGGAAGGAGTTTCAAACTCGGAAAAACATGATTAGCCAATCAGGGTAGAGTTGTACCAAGGAAATCTGCTAGTGGGTAAACAAGGAGGGAGCCAAACAATGCTCCATACAGGGACCCACTAACCTAAACCCACAGGATAGTAAAATAAAGAACAGATATTTAGACTCCGATCATGGTAGAGTAGAACTATGGGTAACCATTTTGAAGGAGTGCAATATGAATGCATACCACAAGACCAAGCTGGACAGCAGAAAGGTTGAACCAAGTTGTGCCACTAAACTCTGGTGACTGAAAAATGATGTAACAAAAGGAACAGATGTCAAACTATTTTGAATCCCACGATAATACAATTGCCTAATAAACAGAATGGTTACCTGCAAGGAGAGGGTAGCACCAGAAGTTGCACCTATATCATAGCCAAACAATAAACCACCTAAAGCTGGAAAGATAAATCTGATATTCAAGAAGCGAAGTCATATCTCAGACCTTGTCACTATCTAGTCTAGTCTAGGGATAATGAATATCAATGGATTGAGATTTATTACTTCACATGTATCCATTATATATACAACTAAATGGAGTGAGAAGCAACAATAAACGACCTCAAGCCACCCCTTCACTATCTAACAATAATTAATTGAAGGATTAATTGATATTAATTACTTCAAGTGCATCCATTATATACCCAAATAGACAGAGTGAGGAGCACCAACCGTACACAACTTGATTATGAAGATTGAATTTCTTTCAACTTTTGTAGTAATTAGAGATGGATTATGCACTTGCCTCTCAGTGACATAACACTAGACTAGTTTTATCAAGAGATTCATAACCATACTCTGCTTCCAGCAATAACTGAAGAACTGGGGGTAACCCCTGCCAAGTTGGCTAAGGATACAAACTTGTAACCACAAGGTCACGAGCTCAAAACCCAGCCTTCTTGGTATGAGCCGGTCAATATGGGCAACCTAGACTGGTTTACCTCCTTGTGATCCTTTGCCGGCTAGGGTCACAATATGGGGCTTACCCAGTGCACACCCTTGGGCAGTGAAGAACTGAAGTAATAACTGAAGAACATCTATCAGAAAATTATAACAAAAAATCATAAATAGTTAACATGTGAACTTTTATACAATTACATGCACCGTCTGCACCCACAATAATACAAGCTAATACTTTCAAATGTCAGTCTATTTATTTCACAATGCCAAACATGAAACAACAGAAAAGAGTGCGGACACTAGCTTGGGAACCCACTGCTTTTTTTAATGTCATATAGTAGTATATTGATACTTTACACTTCTAATTATTTCTCCCATTTTAATTGGCATCCTCCTATTAATACGACAATGAGCATCTCAAAAGAACAATCCATTTGAAGATGCATCTCTTAGCAGACAACAAACAGCATTTGGACAAAAATGAAAACTCAATGGACTTACGGCAGAATAACAGAAGACCAGTTGAATTCCTCTCGATATACAGAACCAGAATCCAGAGACTCGGCGCCTTCTCCTGCGGCTCGCACCTAAGGAAAGATCAATTTTTTCCATTCAAAACAACAATAATTTATTAGCAGTAGCATTTAATCATCCCAAAAATAATAATAATAAAATTTCAAAATCAATATTTTAATTTCCAGGCATTCACCTCTAGCTTTAACCTTCCATTGGACAAGAAGGGGACTCTTCTAGAGAAAGGTGTTTGATTGGTGGGCTTCATAAAGATGCTTCTTGAACGTGGGTCTGTTGGTCTCTTAGCGGAATCACTGCAGGAGTTGGAGACAACCGATTGGGATTTCTTGGAATGATGAAATGCGGGTAGGTTTGAAGCAGGAAATCTGGGATACAATCCCAGTTGAAGAGAAGCAAAAGCCATGAGTAAGTATGAAAGGAAGGGAGAGACAAAATCTTACAGAAACACAAATATCAGAAGCTCAACGCTGACATAGTTGTGGCCTATTTTGTCCGAGGACACTTCGCACTTGGGTCCATATCCAAATGGAAGGAAACGGATGCTCTATACCAGCCAATTTTCTACGGCAAATTATTGCATGGACCATGGTTCATATAATTGTGTGGACCAAAAATAAAAAGTACATTATTTTTGTACTGAAGGTAAATTATTTTTGTACTGTAGGTACATTATTTGATATATACTATCAAATAAATCAAATAATGTACCTACAGTACAAAAATAATGTACCTTCAGTACAAAAATAATATACTTTTTATTTTTGGTCCACACAGCTGTGTGGACCATGGTCCATGCAATAATATCGAAATACTGTCGCAGTTAGTTTATATAGTTTTACAAATATTAAAAATTTGTATCCACTTACACAGTACAGTAAATTATTAGGTGGACCATAGTCTACATAGTTGTATGAATCATGATTCAAAATGATGTGATTTTGATGTTAAAAAGAAGTTCTTGCGTGTTAAAATAATGAACATTTTGGGATAAGATAATACACTTTATGAGTTAGAATAATATATTTTATGTGTTAGAATACTATATTTTGTTAAAATAATGAAGGTTTTGGAGTAAGATAAAATATTTTATGTGTTAAAATAATGTATTTTATAAGTTAGAATAATGAATAATGTACTTTATATATTATAATAATGAAATTTCTGGTGTAAGATAATGTATTTTATGAGATAGAATAGTGTACTTTATGTTTTAGAGTAATGCATTTTATAAGTTAAAATAATATATTTTATATGTTTTTGGACCGTGGTCCACATAGTTGTGTGGAACACAATCCACACAATAATGGTTGCACCTACACATACACAAGAATTTATATCGTGCACTAAGGTCCACATAGCATTGTGGACCTTGTGTTAGGAATAAATATAATAGATTTTGATATGCCAAAAATGTATTTTAGAACCCCAATTTTATTTTCATTAGTGTCATAACATATTTTCATAAATAAATTGAAAGCACATAATATGCTAACTACATACACATAATAAGTTAACGACAAGCACATAATATGTTAATTGCAAGCACATATGTATTTATAGTTAACATATTATGTGTCTTGTAGTCAAATACGATGTGACTTCAATTTATTTATAAACACATAATTTATTAATTAAAAGCACATAATATAATAATTGTAGACACAATTTTTAAAGTATGATCTACAATGTAAGATGTATCTTGATCCATGGTATAACAATTGTGCAGGCTAAATGGGTTCACTTCTTGTAACTAGCGAGTTACATAGACCGAGCCTAATTTGGGCTGATAAGTGCCAAAAGTAGCCATATTTTAGGGGTCATTTAGGTGTTAAATATGCTATAATAGATGCCCATTAGGCCTAGAAACATGCTGAGATAGGGTAATTTCATTGCATATAGGTCTAGGGCATAACCTTGTGTGTTTCAATATAATTTGCACAATTCTTGCACTTCGCAGGGCATTCCGGCGACACTTCAGTAAAACGAACGTAACCGGAGCTAGGAATGTCCGAATGAGGCGAGACAGGTGGCTATGGAATCGTATCGTCGAGAGCTACGACATAGAAGAAGACAGCAGATGCAAACCACGCACACTCACACGCGTGTGAGCGGCGTGGTTGCTTACTGGATTGCTCTCACGCACGCTCACACGCGTGTGAGCCGCATGGACGCGACACAGCGCGGAAATTATTAGAGTGAGATTTTGGAGGCTATATATATGGCCTTTATAGGTTTTCCCAAGCAGTTCCCAGCAGCCCCAATATCCTTTAGATTAGTTTTCTTAGGGTTTTCTCCCCTCTTGGAGGAAATCCTTTTTCCTTTTTTTAGAGTAGATTAGATAGATAGATTTTCCATGGATTGAAGAAGCAAGATGAAGGATGAAAGGAAGATGGAGTAGATCCATAGATCTCTAGATATATTGCTAAAACTTTTATTCCTTAAAGATTGCAACTTTAATCTATTGCTTTGTTTCTTTGTTGATTTAATGCTTTCTATGTTAGAGTATAGTAGTTTGGGTGTGTGTGCCCTTGTTAATCTATGGATTGATGCTTATATTCTATCTTATGATCTTGAGTATTGTGGGAGTATGATTGATGTTTGTATGGATGATGTTGTTCAAACTTTGCTTCTATTTCCGGCCGGGATAGTTAGTGAACCGAGGGGAAGTGAGAGAGTGCGTGATAGCGGCCTCTCACGAGCCCAACTCATCTATATCTGCGCTCTTAATCCGAAAGGATGAGATCCGAGAGGAGTGGTAGGCAAGGTGTTCGATAAAATGCCTCAACCGAATGAGGACTGAGAGTCTGAGTGTGACGCCACTCGGTACTAATACCGTGACTCCCTAGATCAATCCCGAAACCCAATTCCAAGCTACCTACGATAATCAATCCTTTGGCTTAACTTTGACATGCACCCTTTCCTTTTACCTTTTGTATTTTCTATCCCTTTTACCCTTCACTAAACCAACCATGAACAAAACCTCTCCCTTTGATTCTTGTAACTCTTACCTTTCAACTTCCTAAATGCCAACACGTATTCGATTCCCATTCGCCATCCTTGAGAGACACGACACTTGGGGAGTCTTGACTCTTCGTTTTAACACCCTTCCATACCACATTCACACAACATCAAAATGGCGCCGTTGCCGGGGATAGAAAACGGTTATTGAATTATGTTGACATTTTTGAAGTAGATTTTTAAGAGTTCTTGAATTTCTTTCTTTTTGTTTATATTGTTTTCTTATTTTTGGTTACTTGATTGAAAAAGTGAGCCTATTATCTTTGAATATCTTGCTACTCACTTGCAACTACTTTTAGTTGCAAATATTTGTTGTTGGCTAAGCTTTGTGCAGGAAATTTTCTTTATCAAATCACTTGAAGCTTGCCAATAAGTGCTAAAATGAATCCCCATTATTACCCACGTCATGGAGGACAATCCTATAGAAATCCTCAACCCCAACCATATCCCTATTACCCCCATTCCACCTATACTTACCCTCCACCAACATATCACTACCCACCTCCATACCCTTACCCATTTCCACATCACCATTTACCACCTCCCTACCCATATCCATTTCATACACACAACCATCACCCACATCCATATGAAACACCACCTCCACCTTTCCAAGAAAATTACCCTTCACAATCACCCAATTTTCAAGAAATTGACTCGTTAAGCTCTAAAGATATATCCCAAAATATAGAGAGTAAGCTTGTACAAATGATGAAACAAATCGACCCAAGCTATACTCCCGAGTCAAATTCATTCCCCAAATCCCACCTAAACACCCACTACCCACCTCCATCACAAATTCATTAAGAAAACAATACTACACATTCCTTTGAAACACTACCCTCTTTCCCATATAATACCCATACAAATCCTTGTAATTCTATCCCACCGGCCACGAGCGATATTGAAATCCTAAAAGCAAAAATAGAAACATTTGCGAGGATGGCCAAGGAGGATACGTCTAAACTAAAAGCCGAAATCAAGAGCGAATTGAAAGATTATCTCGCTACCCTCCGGGAGGAAGGACTTCCACTAGAAGAGGTTGAAACGAAGATGCTATCTATGATGGAGGAGCTCATGAAAATGAATGAGTCTCGAGCTAACTCCACCATCATAGATGACATCCCCACTTTGGAAGCCCATCCAAGGATTGTACAAGAGGTCGAAAAAGAGCAAAATTCTAGCAAAGAGGTGGATGTTAAAGAGGACGTAGATTGTTATGCCCCGGTGCTTGAAGAAGTTCCAATCTTCGAATTGGAAAATCAAAAGGAGGTAGAGATGGAGAGTGAGGATGAAAACATCGAAGTAGTGTGGGAAGATGAAGATCCAAAATGTGGTAAAATTCCTAATCTTTCTTGTGCTAATATTCTTGAAAATCCTTGTGCTCTTTTTTAAAACACCCTTGACACTTGTGTGGATGACTCCCTTTGCATTAATATTTCCATTACCTGTGATTATGATTGCTTTAAATTTCGGGAGGATGATTCCATGAAAATTTTTGATATATTGATTAATGATTGTAAGGATTCTCTTTTGTTTAAATATGAGTATGATTGCTTTAACATTTTAGAAGATGAATCCTTTGTCTTGGGTGAGAATGAGTTGGTGAGTGAAGGGGATGATGCTTCATTCTATTCGTGTGAGAGTGTGAGTGATTTTTCTAATCCAATAGAGTGGGGTGATGAAGAGAAGGAGTGTGAGGGAGAGATGGTAGGAAATGATAGGATTTTAACGCTTGATCTTATAGAGAAAGTTGAGTGGAGAGAGTTGACCACACTCGAAATTGAGGAAGGGAGTGAGGAGATATGGTTTGAAACAAAAGAAAAAATCTTTAGGGGGAGAAGAGAGGAAAAAGAAAAGGAAGTCGACACCGTCCTAGAGGAGTTAAGGAGGGTGTTTGATGCTAAAATTCTTCCATCCATACATTTTGTTCTTCCTTTACTTATGTGGGTATTCAAGGATGTTACCCATCTTGGGGCATTCCTTGAAGCAAAAGTTCACGGGACGCTTGGTAAGGTCCCAAAATCTGTGTGCTTCGAAGGATAGAGCACACCACGTCTGGCCAGGAGACGTAAAACCATGGCGCACTTGGGAGGCAATCCCAACGTTATCCTTAGATTAGAACTTTATTTCTTGTTTACTTTTTCTTTCTCTTCGTTTATTAGCAATTTTTCTTTTTAGAATAGCCTTGCTTGAGCTAACAATGTAGGTTATTTTGGTGCTAAGCCATGACGAATGAGCTAAACCAGATCAAACGTGGAAGGCAAAGGCCAGGAGACGAAGAACGTTATCAGCACTGCTGACCACGCCTGCTCACACGTGTGGTGACAGGCGCGGAATCTTTCCAGTGCTGACCCACAAGGACCACCACGCGTGTGAGTCCACGTGGACAAGTCCTGACAGATTTTCGTGCATTATTTTCTTTTCATCCAATTTTTATGAGTCTCCAAGGTCTGGCCGTGCCAAAAATTATCTCCTATCTTGATTTACATATCTTTCTTATTGCTTTTGTTTTAGTTACTTACCTTGTTTTAGGATTCATGCATTCTCTAACTTATACATATCCACAAGCGCCAATTGTTCATTAGTTAAGCCTCGGAGAACCCTTGTTCCACTTGCATTAGGTTCAACTTGTGGTCGTGGAGTTGGTGGTTCTACTCTTGCCATTATCCGGCTTGTGCTTGCTTCCTCTAAATTCATTTTCAAGGCTTGTTCTTTGGCTCTTCTCATTTCCTAAAAAAAGTGGTAAAGTGCATGTAAAATAAAGAAATTTAAGTCTGAACTCCACGCATAGGGAACCTAATGTTTTAGTGGGACACATCTCAAACAAGAAACTCATAGGTAACCAGAGTATATGCCGGTCCTCTCCATTCGAATACTTTGCTCCATTGCGGTTTTCTTAGCAACCGATTTACCATGTCTTCAAAGCCAAATTTCCTTAGCACACTCGGATCAAAGTATATCCCTCCAATTAAATTCTCTGACTTATACATATCCACAAGCGCCAATTGTTCATGAGTTAAGCCTCAGAGGACCCTTGTTCCTCTTGCATTAGGTTCAACTTGTGGTCGTGGAGGTGGTGGTTTTTCTTTTGCCATTGTTCGGCTTGTGCTTGCTTCCTCTAAATTCATTTTCAAGGCTTGTTCTTTGGTTATTCTCATTTCCAAAAAAAAGCGGTAAATTGCATGAAAAATAAAGAAATTTAAGTCTGAACTCCACGCATAAGGAACCTAATGTTTTAGTGGGACACATCTCAAGCAAGAAACTCATAGGTAACCAGAGTATATGTCGGTCCTCTCCAATCGAATACTTTGCTCCATTGCGGTTGTCTTAGCAACCGATTTACCATGTCTTCAAAGCCAAATTCCCTTAGCACACGCGTATCAAAGTATTTCCCTCCAATTAAATTCTCTGACTTATACATATCCACAAGCGCCAATTGTTCATGAGTTAAGCCTCGGAGGACCCTTGTTCTTCTTGCATTAGGTTCAACTTGTGGTGGCGGAGGTTGTGGTTTGGCTCTTGCCATTGTTTGGCTTGTGCTTGCTTCCTCATAATTCCTTTTCAAGTCTTGCTCTTTGGTGTTTACCATTTCCTAAAAAAAGCGGTAAAGTGTATGAAAAATAAGGAAATGTGTTGGTCCTGATAGGGTGGGAAAAGTCTAGAGTGGGGGGGGGGGTAAATAGACTTTTCAAACAATTAAAAACTTTATAACACTTCAACCAGAGTGATTCCAAGTGAATAAATTCAACTTGAAATCTGCAGCAGAATATCGTACGGTAAAGTGCTATAAGACGAAACTGCGTAAAACTGAAGAGATAACTCGCATGCAAAACGTTGGAAACTCTTAAAATAGCTCAAGGAACATGTATGCAAAGTTTGAGCCACATGCGAACGTGGGAACACACAAACCCAGATGATATGCTCAACACAGTACGTAGAGGGTTAGTATGTTAAAACATGCAAATATGTAAAGTGCAGTAAAGTAAATGAGAGGCAGAGATTTATAGTGGTTTGGAGATGGTGTAATTCTCCTACTCCACTTCTTCCTTGCTCCAAGGAAGGTTTCCACTATCTTCAATCACCCAGATACAATAGTGAAACTCCTGAGTGCTACGCACAAAGCTACACTCAACCACGAGCTCTTCGCACAAAGCTAAGCTCCCGAGCGCTACGCACAAAGCTACGCTCCCTGAACGCTACGCACAAAGCTACGTTCCCAAACGCTACGCACAAAGCTACGTTCCCAACTAAGTGTTACGCACAAAGCTGAACTTAGTTCTCCCGAGTGTTACGCACCCAGCTACACTCCTTTCTACCCTCGGTAGAGATACAACTTTTGTTTTAAAGAAATAAGGATTTCTTTTCTAAGACTTGAATTCCTCTCGTGTATAGCTCAATATCTCAGCACTTTGTATTTGATCGCATTCACCGCTCAATATCACTTGTTTGTTATCTCTATATTCCCCCGTGCTTGTCTTCAAGTCTTCTTGGGCTTCTTATAATTCAAAGAATTATTTGCCCATTATGAACATTCAAATTTTGAACGTTCACTTGATCTGATTGGTCATTCCAAACTGATCTTGATGGCCATATCTTCTCATTTAATGACCATACCGTTGATCTGATAACTTGCCAATTTGATCTGATAAAATCTCCAATTACTGCACATTTAATGTCGCTGGTAACTTTTGACAAATTACCTCTGTAATTGCTCACAAAGTCTTCTTTTACGGCTTGATTGATCCTTGAAACTTGTAGCCTCCAATTTTTGACTTTGTTGCCTTCTCAGCTTGATATTGCAGACTGTGTATCCTTCAGAGCTTGACATTCTTGACTTTGTTGTGCTCTTGATTTTGATCTTTGGGCAAGTTGATCTTTCAAAATATTTTCCGGGTGATTCTTGCTTGAGTATAAACAATGATCTTCAGAAAATCACCATCTTCAGATTTCTTCTGGTTCATATCATCACGTACTGGAATAAACTTGAACCATGCAAAAATGGTTAAGTATAAATTCCTCTTTAGGCCTCCATAAGTTGCTCCAAAGTGCTTTAGAGTAACCTTCACGCATGTAAAGATGATGTAGAGTTCATGCGTGTGTAATCCATGCAAAGTTACTCCATGTTGACTTTGACTTCCTCCATCACTTGCTCCATTGACCAAACTAGCTCCAAAAGTTACTCTATTGACCAAAAATTGGCTCTATTGACTTGGCCGTGTAACTAGCTCCAAAGCTTCTTCCTTTATATTAAAATGTAGCAAGTAGGATTCAAACATTAGACCTTTGGATATATGCTCAAGTCTTTCACCATTTCTCCATTTCAGCTCATTCGATCATATCCATCAAATAAATATATTTGATCCTTCTTAGTATGACATAGAGTAAGGCGTAGAGATAGTGTATCTTGACTTCTTCTCGGTTTAGACCATTTGACCCAAACTTCCTCCATAAGTTGCTCTATTGACCAAAATCTTGACTTTGAGTCGTGATACTACTAGCTCCATTTCTTGCTCTCCAAAGCTTAAAATGTCTTCAATAGGATTCAAACTTGAGTGTTCTAGCAACGATAAATAGGCCTTGTCCATTGGATCATATATACTCATGTGTATAGTGGAAGCAAATGACTTACAAGAGTCTTAATAGAATGAACTCTATAAGGCAATAATTCGAACCAAACTATTGTCAAGACTTGCCTTTCGGGTCCAAAAACTACACTCTAAAAATAAAATAGGGGATTTCTAAAATTACAAATTGGCTCATCAAAACTATTACAATTTTATTCCTAACAATTTCCCCCTTTTTGATGATGCCAAAACCTATACTCAATCATATTTGGCTCAGTCTAGAAATCAACTGATTTTATTTTTCCATTTTATTGCGACTAGCCATTACGATGAGTTTTCATAAAATTTTGACCTACGGCTTTATTTATTTTGACTTATACGAAAGATCATGCTTTGTTGGTTATTTCATTACTGAAATTTTAATTTTGTACCAACATGCATGCAACATAAAATTAAGTCAAATTAAAAGCCATAACACACAAAACTAACAAAGAGAGATATTATATATCATAAGACCCACAAATTCGAACTCTTACACATCAATTCGAATTATCACCATCATGTCAAAATATTATCATGGACTTTGCAAAATTAAAGTAAGCTAGGAATAAAATTCAAATACTCAACATATCATTTATCCTTTTCCTTAGCTTACCAAAGTCATCTTTGTCCTCCAGGTGATAGAATTTCTGAAAAACTCTACCAATCTTGTAACACTCCGCGGCTTCACGTAAATCATTTGCGGGAAAAACTCCACGCAAATACCACCTTGCGCATTCTCTTGGGTTTCTTTCTTCTTGGTCCAAGATAGCGTCGTATGTAACTCCAAAGTGGTCGGCAAATAAATCTACCAATCGATCTTCACGCTCCTGATCGGTCATCGCGGGTGTGTTTGGTTGACTTGGCTGCCTTGGGGCTGTAAAGGTAGAAAATGCATTTCCTGCGGGGTTAGCAAAAATTTTAAAACTTGACTTTACACCTTCCCCCTGTGTTCGTTCCCCCTGTGTAGTTGCGGTGGAATTCGAACCAGCTTGGCCAAATTGATTGACCATTCTTCTTCCCCCTGTTTTGGCAGCATCTAAAATCCTCGGGAAAAAGTAAGCATCTGCCTTTTGTTGTACCTGAATTTCACGAGCAAGAGATAGACTTTCATCTTGCTTTCCTTTGAGCTCCTTGATGTCCTTGGCCATATCATGCAACAAATCAACTAGAGAATTGCAAGTGCCATAAATTGTTGCATTTTCTTCTCTAACTTTCTGGACTTCTTCGTTTTGCACTTTGCAAAAATTGTCAACAATTTTCCTCACTTCTTCCAACTGTTGCATTTGATGCTTATACATGCCCTTTAAAATTGTAACTTCACCTTTTTGAGCTTGGATTATTTCGGTCATGGCGGCTTTATCCTTTTGAAAATTCACACTCCATTCGGCTTTGAGTGCCGTGACCTCATCACGCAACACCGGGTTGATTTGTGCAATCTTCTTCTCCATATCATTCATCTTGTCACTCAAGGCTTGAATTTTATCATTAGTAGCCTTGGTAGAATTTTCCAATCTTTCATTGAAGTCTTCGAATCCATCCTTAATGTGCTCAAGATGTTGCTCCAATTCGGTGCTTATACTCTCCAAAGTATCATTTTGTGCGCCACTTGAACTTCCCACTTGAAATCCAATTTCCTCCACAACATGCTCTACATGTTGCTCTTCAAGTTGCTCTATGGGTTCCTCTACAAGTTGCTCTCCATCTTGCTCCAAAGGTGATTCAACATCATTTGGAACTTCCTCTCTTGTCTCGGCCTCAACATCAAAATGCACATGAAAATTGCCTTGTTCCTCCTCAATTTCTTCTTCATTTCCACGAACCAATCCCTCACTTGGAGTGTTTAATCCAACACTCTCAAGAACTTGGCTTAAAGTGGTTCTCGGCTCATCCCTTTCGGCTAAAGAAACACCTTCGACATCATCAACTTGAATTCCTTCGGCAACTCCAACAATCTCAAGATTAGTTCCTCCTTGACTGGGCAAATTTAGATCAACAATGTCTTCTCTTCTTGGACGGGAACTACCTTCTCCTTGAGTCACACACTCCATTTCCCTCGGCTTTCTCTTTTTATTTCTTTTCAAAACAAAGTTGTCTCGAGTCAAGCCTTTAACTGCACCAACCATTTCTCCATTTCAGCTCATTCGATCATATCCATCAAATAAATATATTTGATCCTTCTTAGTATGACATAGAGTAAAGCGTAGAGATAGTGTATCTTGGACTTCTTCTCGGTTTAGACCATTTGACCCAAACTTCCTCCATAAGTTACTCTTGACCAAAATCTTGACTTTGAGTCGTGATACTACTAGCTCCATTTCTTGTTCTCCAAAGCTTAAAATGTCTTCAATAGGATTCGAACTTGAGTGTTCTAACAACAATAAATAGGCCTTGTCCATTGGATCATGTATACTCATGTGTATAGTGGAAGCAAATGACTTACAAGAGTCTTAATAGAATGAACTCTATAAGGCAATAATTCGAACCAAACTATTGTCAAGACTTGCCTTTCGGGTCCAAAAACTACACTCTAAAAATAAAATAGGGGATTTCTAAAATTACAAATTGGCTCATCAAAACTATTACAATTTTATTCCTAACAAAATGTAAGTTTGAACTCCACGCATAGGGAACCTAATGTTTTAGTGGGACACATCTCAAGCAAGAAACTCATAGGTAACCAGAGTATATGTCGGTCCTCTCCAATCGAATACTTTGCTCCATTGCGGTTCTCTTAGCAACCGATTTACCATGTCTTCAAAGCCAAATTCCCTTAGCACACTTGTATCAAAGTATTTCCCTCCAACTAAATTCTCTGACTTATACATATCCACAAGCGCCAATTGTTCATGAGTTAAGCCTCGGAGGACCCTTGCCCCTCTTGCATTAGGTTCAACTTGTGGTCGTGGAGGTGGTGGTTCTGCTCTTGCCATTGTTCGGCTTGTGCTTGCTTCCTATAAATTCGTTTTCAAGGCTTGTTCTTTGGTTCTTCTCATTTCTTAAAAAAGCGGTAAAGTGCATGATAAATATTGAAATTTATGTCTGAACTCACGCATAGGGAACCTAATGTTTTAGTGGGACACATCTCCAGCAAGAAACTCATAGGTAACCGGAGTATATGACGGTCATCTCCATTCGAATACTTTGCTCCGTAGCGGTTGTCTTTGCAACCGATTTACCATGTCTTCAAACCCAAATTCCCTTAACACACTCGGATAAAAGTATTTCTCTACAATTAAATTCTCTGACTTATACATATCCACAAGCGACTGTTCATGAGTTAAGCCTCGGAGGACCCTTGTTCCACTTGCATATGAGGTTCAACTTGTGGTCGTGGAGTTGGTGGTTATGCTCTTGCCATTGTTCGGCTTGTGCTTGCTTCCTCTAAATTCATTTTCAAGGCTTGTTCTTTGGTTCTTCTCATTTCCTAAAAAAAGAGGTAAAGTGCATGTAAAATTAGGAAATTTAAGTCTGAACTCCACGCATAGGGAACCTAATGTTTTAGTGGGACACATCTCAAGCAAGAAACTCATAGGTAACCTGTGACACCCCAACCTCACACAGGCTGAGATAGATAAAACTTAACACAATAGCTGCCTATCTCAACCAACAAACAAAACATAGCGGAAGCGAATTTAAAACCTAAGGGCGTCATGCCACATCTAGGTATAAAACACAGCCTAGATGCAAAGGCTAACCATAATAAACGAACTAAGCTGTCATATAAAAATGAAATAAATCCCCAAGTCATAGCCAACAATATTCAAATCACTAGTCAAGAGTATAATAATATCTCAAAGGCACACAGGCCCAAAACCAATGTCTAAGCATCATAAAACTAGTCTAAGCGTCCTCATAGATAAGCTCTAACGCGCTCGCGCTCAGACTACTCCATACCTGGAAAACACGCAAAGAACCATTAGCAAAAGAATGCTAAGCAACCACCATTCACACCCGCAAGGAGATATAGATATACATAAGCTTGTAAATAGGTTTACACACCCATATAGAATATAAACTCCAACAAACTGTTCAATAGTTCAAAACAGATACTCAACAACAATAAGCTAAACGAAGCATAAACCAAGACTCATCCAAACAAAGTCAATACCCAACAACGAAAGCATAAGACAACAACGAACCATAAGCAAGATGCCAACTGAACACAATCATAAGAAACAACCAACCAAAACCGAGAACAACGAAATATCAACCGAATACACAAGAACTCACAAACCACAGAACCAAAAAGGAACTCCCAACACCAACCACAAAATCCTCACACCAACTGTCATACCGAACCCAATCCCAACCAGAAGCCAGGTACACAGGGGTAAAAACCCAATCACAGGGACCGAAGTCCAATCACAAGGGTAATCAACCCAATCACGGGGGTAATGAACCCAATCACAGGGGTAATGAACCCAATCACAGGGACCTAAGTCCAATCACAGGGGTAATCAACCCAATCACGGGGGTAATGAACCCAATCATAGGGGTAATGAACCCGAATACAAACAATAGTAGCATAGCTAGTTCACCCAACAAACTCCAACGATACCAACAAGCCACCATCACATACTCATACTCCAACCTCAACTCAAAACAACCAAACAAAGTGTTCATCTCAACTATGAACACAAGCCAACTCCCAAGTAATGAATTCAAAGAATTAATAGACCAAGAGTACAAAAAGGGAAACCAAAGACATGAATCAATACTCCAAGATATGGTATAAATACCCAACAAATGGCATGAATAAATACTCCAAAGACATGGTAAAATACCCAACAAAACAATCCAACAATAATCAGAAACAAAGGAGAAACAACAGACAACAACATCTCAAAACAGCCACTGGAATCAAATTTCCAGTAGCCTAGCGGAATACCCAGGCGGAACGCACTCCTCCGCTGAACACCTCCGCACGAAGGGGGCGGAACCCCTCGGCGGACCACCATCTCTCGTTCACCCTCGCCGCTCTGGCCTTGCGGAACTCCCCAGCGGATTACATTGTGCCGCTAGGGACCTCCGCAAGGTCACCTCCACTCCCAGAATCCAGAACCCAAAAGCAGACACGAATAAATTGTTTCCAGAGAGAAAATCAGACCAATTTACACCAACATTGCATCAAATTAGAGGCCAAAAACATGGAAATCCAAACCATCAATGATCATACAACACTAGGTAAAAGATCAAGATGAAATCCAACAAATAGATCCAACAAAATAGGCTAAACAACAAGAATTTTCAGGATTTCTAACACCAAGAACATCATATATAGAATAGGAGTGTAGAAATAGATTTTGATGGACATAGTGGTTACCTCAAAGAGCTTTTTCCTCCTAGCCAAGCCTCAATCAAAGCTCACAAAGCCCACCACCTTGTTGATCATCTTTTACCCAAAGAACCCCAAAAGAACATTTATAAGAATATGCAAAAAGACTAACAAAACCACAAAATGCAAGGTAGATTCTTAGCTAGATGCACTTACCCAATCCTAGACAAGCTTAAAAGAGCAATCTTGACTTGAAAACTTGTAGGGAAATGAAGATCAAATTTTGGATGAATAAAGATGGAAAATGGCGTGTGGAATTATGTAGGAAGAAGAAGGAGTGAAAACCTTTAGGGGTTTTTGATCTTCAAAATATATACTAAGATACATATCATGTATTAGGGTGGAAGACATTAATATGAAATGGGCTTAAGTCATATATTATAATAGCTACAAGAATTAAATATATTCAAGACTAATAAGTTGGGCTAATGAATTCATCCCTTACAATTAAATATAATAGTTAGAACAAAGAAGCCCATAAGATGTCTTGAAGACATTATAATAATATATATTAGGAAGTTGGGCTTATAAGAGTAATTTAATTACAAAGATTGTAAAGATCCAAATTGAATAAAAATCCCTTACAAGAATAAATTCAATTAATTGGGCTCTTGATTAGAATAATTAAATTAGGCTCAAGAATATATATATACATATATATATTAAATTGAAAGAATTAGCCCAATTAAAATTAATTAAATTGCCCAAGGAATTAATTAACGATCGAAAGGCTCGAATGAATTTACGGGGTGTTACACTCTACCCCCCTTAAAAGGAGCTTCGTCCCCGAAGCTCAAAGCTCACGGGAACTTAAAATAGAACGATTCAAAGGAAACGAAGATTTCAACGAAAGGTTAAAGAGAACGATTGCTCAACTAGTTCTAACTCAAGAACATACTAACATGCAACTAACTCATAACCTACCCAACCCAAACTAGCATGCAAGAACATAAACTAACAACTCACCTAGACTACAGGGTTTCTACTACGGAGCTAACACTAACGAGAAAGCTAACAACTAACATGGTTGGCCTCCCTGAGAAGAACTGCCTGGACCGTGGTGCGGGTAAGGATAAGGGTAAGGATAAGGCTGCTGATAAGGCTGCAGATACTCCGGTGGCACCTCAATGCCAAGCTTGGCCTCGATGAAGCCCAAGCGCTGGAAGCCGCGATCCACTCTCATATCCAGCGAATCGAACCTCGCCTCAACCATACGCTGCATCTCCTGTAGCTGTCGGAGCACGGGGCCAACTGGTGGGACACATCTCAAGCAAGAAACTCATAGGTAACCAGAGTATATGTCGGTCCTCTCCATTCGAATACTTTGCTCCATTGCGGTTGTCTTTGCAACCGATTTACCATGTCTTCAAACCCAAATTCCCTTAGCACACTCGGATAAAAGTATTTCCCTACAATTAAATTCTCTGACTTATACATATCCACAAGCGACAATTGTTCATGAGTTAAGCCTTGGAGGACCCTTATTCCTCTTGCATTAGGTTCAACTTGTGGTCGTGGAGGTGGTGGTTCTGCTTTTGCCATTGTTCGGCTTGTGCTTGCTTCCTATAAATTCGTTTTCAAGGCTTGTTCTTTGGTTCTTCTCATTTCCTAAAAAAAGCGGTAAAGTGCATGAAAAATATGGAAATTTAAGTCTGAACTCCACGCATAGTGTAACACCCCGAAAATTCCTACTACTCTTTTGATTATTATAAGGGGTTATTTTCTTATTAAATAATTATTTAAATAATTATAAGTAACATTATTTTCTTATGGGCTTGAGATTTTGTACTTCTATAATTTAATTTAATGTTATTACTACACCAAAATGCCTATAGCCCATTATATCTCTAAATATATGTTTTTCCCTACATAAACAATATTATTGAGCCCACATTATTTCTATTCTCCTAAGAACTATACTAAGCCCAAGTGTTCAATTGACCCAACAATTCTAATTGATCAAGTCAACTTAATGTAGCCCATTCCAATCTAGCCCAAAATGGGAGTTCACCCTAGACCTAAAATTAGAAGTTTCCAATTATAGTAAATGGCTTGATCGGCAGCTTCCTATTTTCCTCCATCTTCCGTAATCCGTCTCTCCCTCTCGCCTCTTTCGGTCCGTGTCGTCTCTCTCGCTTAACCACCGCGGCAACGACAATGAGGATCGCCGGCGAGTGGCTCCCCACTCTTCATCTCCGCAAGAAGCGTAAGGTGAAGGCATGGCAGCAGCTCTCACCGCGTAACGAAGGTCGGCGGTAAGCTCCTCTGTTTACCGGCGAGCGCGTAGTGGCTGGGAGTGCGACGGGTTTCGCTTCTCTGCTCCGGCAACGCAGCAGCGACGTTGGGCGGTGGCGTGGCTGGAGGAAGTCCCTCGACGACGCTCTGTTTCTCCTCCTTGATCAACGGCAACGCGCCGACGGCGACGACGACAGCAGCGATGAGGACCGTAAGCAGCTACCGACGATGGCGACCGGCGACGTCGATGGAGTAGCAGCGTCCCCTCATCTCCGTGAACAGCAGTGGCCGGTCGGCAATGGCAGCGCTTCTCAATCTCCACCTTTTTCCAGCAAGGGCGGTGGCGGAGCGGTGCAAGGTGGCGGAGTGTCACGACAGAGCGCCCCTCTCCGTTCGGCAGCTGCAGCGGTGGAGTTTGGCGGTGCGTCCTTCTCCGTTACGAAGCGAGGGTAGCAGCAACGGCGCAGGTCTTCTCCTCCGTCTTCTTTCCCGACGTGCCTTTGGAGCCAACTCACGACGGAGCGTCGTTCTTTGCATGGGAAGCAGCAGAGAGCTCTAGGAACCCATTTCTATCTTCGGTGCAACCTAATGACAACAAGGAGCGAAGTGGCGTGGTGGTGTAACTCCCGTGTGTTGAGGCAGGTGGCTAGAGTTCGAACCCTGGCTTAGGCATTTCTGTTTTAAGGTAATGTTAGTTTATTTACTAAGCTTATAGTTTTAGTATGGGTCATAATATTATAAGATTAGATTAGATTAGTATTTTGATCATATCCTAGTTATAATAGTATGGTTTAAGTTTAGGATAATGTTATTGGTTATGTTATATTAGCCTTGAGCATGGATTATAGGGTTATAGGTTATTATTATAATGGCCCGATTAGGAATATTAGTATTGTTATTAATAGTTAGTGACGGTGTTAGGATTATATTAATTCTTCAAGTTCACGATTATGAACCGAGCTTTGAGTTTGGTGTTGCTTTGGACCTAGCTTACGAGTAAAGTTAATGTGCTTTTAGGATTAATTACGCTTCAAAGGTAACCACTATGTCCATCAAAATCTATTTTATTCACCTATTCTATATATGATGTTCTTGGTGTTGGAAATCCTGAAATTTCTTGTTGTTTGGCCTATTTCTTGGATGTATTTGTTGGTTTTCATCTTGATCTTTTGCCTAGTGTTGTATGATCAATGATGTTATGGATTTCCCTATTTTTGGACTCTAAATTGGATGAAATGTTGGTGTATTTGGTCTGATTATTACTCTCTGGAAATGGTATTGTTCATGTCTGTGTTGGTTCTGGAAATCTGGGAGTCGGGTTGGCCTTGCGGAACACTTGGGCGGCACAATGTAATCCGTTGAAGTGCTCCGCAAGGTGGTGACGGTAGGTTTAGGCGGAGGAGGCTGATCCGCCGAGGGAGGCCGTCTCCTTCTTGCGGAGGAGACTGGCGGAAGGGTGAGCTCCGTGAGTGTGTTCCGCATGGCTCCTGGGAAATTGTTTCCAGTGAGCAGTTCTCTGTTGTTGTGGTCTGTTGTTGCTTCTTTGTTTCTGATTATTGTTGGATTGTTTTGTTGGGTATTTTACCATGTCCTTGGAGTATTTATTCATGTCATTTATTGGGTATTTTATACCATATCTTGGAGTGTTGATTCATGTCTTCGGTTTCCATTTTTGGTATTCTTGATCTATTGATTCTTTGATTCATTACCTGGGAGTTGGTTTGTGTTCATATTTGAGATGAACACTTTGTTTGGTTGCTTTGAGTTGATGTTGGAGTATGAGGTTGTGATGGTGGTTTTGTGGATGTTGTTGGTGGTTGTTGGTTGGATTTGACTGTGCTACTATTGACTGTTGACTATTGACTTCTGACTTTGGACTTCGGTCCCTGTGATTGGGTTGATTACCCCTGTGATTGGACTTAGGTCCCTGTGATTGGATTACGGTCCCTGTGATTGGACTTCGGTCCCTGTGATTGGGCTCATCACCCCTGTGTACCGGTTTTCCGGGATTGACTTTTGACTTCTGACTTCTGACTGTGGGTTTGACTTGGTATGATGGTTGGTATGAGGGTTCGGAGGTTGGAGTTGGGATTCCTTTCTTGATCGGTATATTCGTGAGTTCCTTTGTTTATTCCGTTGTTATCTTGTTATTCTTGGTTATGATTGGTTGGATTCCTTATGATTGTTGTTCAGTTGGTACATTGTTATGGATTCGTCGTATTGTACTCTCGTTATTGGATATTGGCTTTGATTGACTGAGTCTTGGTTAATGGTTCGTTCAGCTTATTGTTGTTGAGTATCTGTTTTGAACTATTGAACAGTTCGTTGGTGTTTATATTCTATATGGGTGTGTAAACCTATTTACAAACTTATATATATATATCTATACTTCCTTGCGGGTGTGAATGGTGGTTACTTAGCAGTCTTTTGCTAATGGTTCTTTGTGTGTTTTCCAGGTTTGCCTTAAAGTCCTTGCGTGAGCGCGATAGAGATACACCCGAATGAGGAGGCTTAGATAGTGGTTATGTTTTTAGATTTATGCTTTGGCCTGTGAGCCATTTGAGACTTTATAAACTCTTGACTAGTTGATGAGATGTTTTGAAACAGATTGAGGATTCTTATCTATACAGTTCAGTTATTATGGTTAGCCTGTGCGTCTAGGTTGTGTTATCTTACCTAGATGTGGCATGACGCCCCTTAGGTTCTAAATTCGCTTCCGCTATGTTCTGTTTGGTTGAGTTAGGCAGCTGTTGTGTTGAGATTTTATCTATCTCAGCTTGTGTGAGGTTGGGGGTGTCACACATAGGGAACCTAATGTTTTATTGGGACACATCTCAAGCAAGAAACTCATAGGTAACCGGAGTATATGTCGGTCCTCTCCATTCGAATAGTTTGCTCCATTGCGGTTGTCTTAGCAACCGATTAACCATGTCTTCAAACCCAAATCCCCTTAGCACACTCGGATCAAAGTATTTCCCTCCAATTAAATTCTCTAACTTATACATATCCACAAGCGCCAATTGTTCATGAGTTAAGCCTCGGAGGACCCTTGTTCTTCTTGCATTAGGTTCAACTTGTGGTGGTGGAGGTGGTAGTTTGGCTCTTGCCATTGTTTGGCTTGTGCTTGCTTCCTCATAATTCCTTTTCATGTCTTGCTCTTTGGTGTTTACAATTTCCTAAGCAAAGCGGTAAAGTGCATGAAAAATAAGGAAATGTAAGTCTGAACTACACGCATAGGGAACCTAATGTTTTAGTGGGACACATCTCAAGCAAGAAACTAATAGGTAACCAGAGTATATGTCGGTCCTCTCCATTCGAATACTTTGCCCCATTGCGGTTGCCTTTGCAACCGATTTACCATGTCTTCAAACCCAAATTCCCTTAGCACACTCGGATCAAAGTATTTCCCTCCAATTAAATTCTCTGACTTATACATATCCACAAGCGCCAATTGTTCATGAGTTAAGCC
>CP025650.1:6772682-6797211 GCA_003576665.1 Ipomoea trifida
CCATTGTTTGGCTTGTGCTTGCTTCCTCATAATTCCTTTTCATGTCTTGCTCTTTGGTGTTTACCATTTCCTAAGCAAAGAGGTAAAGTGCATGAAAAATAAGGAAATGTAAGTCTGAACTCCACGCATCGGGAACCTAATGTTTTAGTGGGACACATCTCAAGCAAGAAACTCATAGGTAACTAGAGTATATGTCGGTCCTCTCCATTCGAATACTTTGCTCCATTAAGGTTGTCTTGGCAACCGATTTACCACGTCTTCAAACCCAAATTCCCTTAGCACACTCGGATCAAAGTATTTCTCCCCAATTAAATTCTCTGACTTATACATATCCACAAGCGACAATTGTTCATGAGTTAAGTGTAACACCCCGAAATTCCTACTACTCTTTTGAATAATATAAGGGGGTTATTTTCTTATTAAATAACTATTTAAATAACTATAAGTAAAATTATTTTCTATGGGCCTGAGATTACATACTCTTATATATATATTTTACTGTGCTGATCAATAATAAATAATCCATGGCCCAATATTTCCATAGTCATATATATATATGCTTACATCCTACATAATATTATTATTGAGCCTACACAAATTATATTCTCCTAAGAATTTCATTATAAGCCCATAGTTATGATTATATATATATATATGTTATAGACCATGGTTAATGATCCAACCCAATTCAATGATCCCAAATGTTTAGCCCAAACTAGAAGCCTTCCTAAAATGACCTAGCCCAAAATAGTAGCTTCCTAATTGGGAAACCTACAACACTACCTATAGAAATGTTATACGTATAGCAGCCAAGTTACGTTCTCTGCCTCCCTCTCGTCTCCCTCACTCCACGAAGCAACGGCAGACATCAATGATGGGAACTCCGGCGAAGCTTGGCGTAGTGTGATTGTCCAGCGAGCAGCAACCGAGCAACAACGAAGATCTCCGGCAGCGGCAACACCAAGCTTCGACAATAGGAGCTCCGGCCATGAGTCGCGGCAGTAGCATGGAGTAGCGACGGTGGCGGTAGTGACTTCCGGCGCTTCTCTCCTCGACGGCAATAGCAGGGGACGGCGGTCAAGCAGCAGCCTTCGACTCCGGCAATGCCCCTTCGGCCTTCGACGCAGCAGCGGTCAGCGAGCAACTTCAGCGAAGCTGCGATGAGAAGGCACTCCTCGACGGCAACCTCCACGACGGCAGAGGGTAGTCCAGTAGGAAGAAGCAACGGTGGCTCTCTCACCCGGCGACGGCGTTCGCAGCTCGGCATCAGCAGTCCTCCCCTGTCGTCGGCATCGGCGTGGAGCTCCCGGCGTCATCGTCTTTCCAGCAACAAGTGGCGGCTCTCCTTCCCCCGTTCGGAGCGAGCAAGACGCAGCGGGGCGAGGCGACGGACGACGCGGCGGCATACCCTTCTCCGTAGGGCTGTGGCGGGGAGCTTCGGCGGGCGACTCTTCTCCGCCAGTGAAGACCGCAGGCTTGCGGTAAGAGTGATAAGCTGGTGGTCGCGGATCTTAACCAAATGAGTCGAAGTGGCGCAGTGGTGAGGAAGCTATGTGAGGAGTCTACAGGCGTTGGTTCAAATCCCCGCAGGCGCTGGATTAGCACTTTAATTCTTTTAAGGTAAATGTTTATGTTGGTTAATAAGTTATAGTTTTAGTAATTCGTTATAATACTATGGCTTAGGTTAGATTAGTATTATTGGTTATAATTGTTTTAGTACTAGTTAGTAAATGGATTAAGTTTATTTCACATGGTCATAGTATATTAGCCTTGAGCATGGTTTATAGGATTATTATAGGTTTTAATGGACCAAATGGGAATGTTAGTATTGTTATTAATAGTAAGTTAGTGACGGTGTTAGATTATATTAATTCTTCAGGTTCGTGAGTATGAACCGAGCTTTGAGTTTGACGTTGCTTTGGATTAGAATGCTTTGGGTTAAATACGCTTCAAAGGTAACCACTATGTCCATCAAAATCTATTTTTACACTCACTCTATATGATATTATTTGGTGATTGGAAATCCTGAAATTCCTTGATTATTAGCCTATTATTGACTGCGTTTATCGGATTCTTGGACTTGTGTCTTGATCCTTTGCCTAGTGTTGTTAGGATTACTTGTTGGTTGGATTTCTATGTTATTTGACCTCTGTTGGATGGAATGTTGGTGTATTGTGATCTGATCTTGTATTCTGGAACCTTTCTTTGTATTCTGAGCTGAGTCTGATTTGGTGTGTGAGAATTGCTCTTGCGGGGTGCTCTGGCGGGATAATGTAACCGTTGGGGTATTCTGTGAGAGTAAGGGTAGTGTTTGGTAGAAGTGAGTGATCCGTTGTTTGTTTCCTTCTTGGTTTTGAAGTTGTTGGAGTATTCTATTGGATATTTGTATCTTGATTCTGAGTATTCATTCGTACCCCTTGGTCCTTTGTATGAGTCTATTATTTGGGAGTTGGTTGGTGTTCATATCTGAGATGAACACTCCGAGTGATGGTTCTTGGGCTGAGTTGAGTATGAGTTTGTGATGGTGGTTCTGTTGGTATTGTTGGAGGATGTTGGATGATCTGATTGTGCTACTATTGACCTTGGACTTCGGTCCTTGTGTACCAGTTATTTGGCCTGTGCTACTATTGACTTCTGACTTTGGACTTCGGTCCCTGTGATTGGGTTGATTACCCCTGTGATTGGACTTTGGTCCCTGTGATTGGACTGTCGGTCCCTGTGATTGGACTACGGTCCCTGTGATTGGACTTCGGTCCCTGTGATTGGGCTCATCACCCCTGTTTGACTCGTGACTCTTGACTTCTGAGTTCTGACTTCTGACTGTGGGTTTGACTTGGTATGATGGTTGGTATGAGGGTTCGGAGGTTGGAGTTGGGATTCTTTCTTGTTTGGTATATTCGTGGGTTCCTTTGTTTATTCGGTTGACAACTTGTTATTCTTGGTTATGATTGGTTGGATTCCTTATGATTGTTGTTCAGTTGATATCTTGTTATGCATTCTTCGTATTGTACTCTCGTTATTGGATATTGACTTTGATTGACTGAGTCTTGGTTTATGATTCGTTCAGCTTATCGTTGTTGATTATCTGTTTTGAACTATTGAACAGTTCGTTGGTGTTTATATACTATATGGGTGTGTAAACCTATTTACAAACATATATATATATATCTATACTTCCTTGCGGGTGTGAATGGTGGTTACTTAGCAGTCTTTTGCTAATGGTTCTTTGTATGTTTTCCAGGTTTGCCTTAAAGTCTATGCGTGAGCGCGATAGAGCTATACCCGTCTGAGGAAGCGTAGATAGTGGTTATGTTTTAGACTTATGCTTTAGATTTATGCTTTGGCCTGTGAGCCATTTGAGACTTTATATGTTCTTGACTAGTTCTGGATATTATTGAACATGGATTAAGGATTATCGTTTATACAGTTCCGTGTTTTATGGTTAGCCTGTGCATCTAGGTTGTGTTATCTTACCTAGATGTGGCATGACGCCCCTTAGGTTTTAAATTCGCTTCCGCTATGTTCTGTTTGGTTGAGTTAGGCAGCTGTTGTGTTGAGATTTTATCTATCTCAGCCGGTGTGAGGTTGGGGTGTCACAATAAGCCTCGGAGGACCCTTGTTCCACTGGCATTAGGTTCAACTTGTGGTCGTGGAGTTGGTGGTTATGCTCTTGCCATTGTTCGGCTTGTGCTTGTTTCCTCTAAATTCATTTTCAAGGCTTGTTCTTTGGTTCTTCTCATTTCCTAAAAAAAACGGTAAAGTGCATGAAAAATAAGGAAATGTAAGTCTGAACTCCACACATAGGGAACCAAATGTTTTAGTGGGACACATCTCAAGCAAGAAACTCATAGGTAACCAGAGTATATGTCGGTCCTCTCCATTCGAATACTTTGCTCCATTGCGGTTGTCTTTGCAACCGATTTACCATGTCTTCAAACCCAAATTCCCTTAGCACACTCGGATAAAAGTATTTCCCTACAATTAAATTCTCTGACTTATACATATCCACAAGCGACAATTGTTCATGAGTTAAGCCTTGGAGGACCCTTATTCCTCTTGCATTAGGTTCAACTTGTGGTCGTGGAGTTGGTGGTTCTGCTCTTGCCATTGTTCGGCTTGTGCTTGCTTCCTCTAAATTCACTTTCAAGGCTTGTTCTTTGGTTCTTCTCATTTCCTAAAAAAAGCGGTAAAGTGCATGAAAAATAAGGAAATGTAAGTCTGAACTCCATGCATAGGGAACCTAATGTTTTAGTGGGACACATCTCAAGCAAGAAACTCATAGGTAACCAGAGTATATGTCGGTCCTCTCCATTCGAATAGTTTGCTCCATTGCGGTTGTCTTAGCAACCGATTTACCATGTCTTCAAACCCAAATCCCCTTAGCACACTCGGATCAAAGTATTTCCCTCCAATTAAATTCTCTGACTTATACATATCCACAAGCGCCAATTGTTCATGAGTTAAGCCTCGGAGGACCCTTGCTCTTCTTGCATTAGGTTCAACTTGTGGTCGTGGAGGTGGTGGTTCTGCTTTTGCCATTGTTCGGCTTGTGCTTTCTGCTTATAAATTCGTTTTCAAGGCTTGTTCTTTGGTTCTTCTCATTTCCGAAAAAAAAGCGGTAAAGTGCATGTAAAATAAGGAAATTTAAGTATGAACTCCACGCATACGGAACCTAATGTTTTGGTGGGACACATCTCAAGCAAGAAACTCATAGGTAACCAGAGTATATGTCGGTTCTCTCCATTCGAATACTTTGCTCCATTGCGGTTTTCTTAACAACCGATTTACCATGTCTTCAAAGCCAAATTCCCTTAGCACACTCGTATCAAAGTATTTCTCTCCAATTAAATTCTCTGACTTATACATAGGAGAATTAGGCTCAAGGTAAGGTGAGAGAAAACTAAAGGCCTCTCCTGGGCATAACAACAAGACTCTCGAACCGCTTTATGAATCTAACTTCTCTACATGTTGAGTTTATCTGAGACTCGATATCAGGAACGAAACCATAAATCTATTCAAAACCTTCAACTGAAAATTTAGAAACTCATGATTTCACAAACTGGAAGTTTTATATTTCAAACTGCGATATCTTACAAAGCAAACTGAACCTCCTTTTATAGGGATCAAGGATGGTTCTCGAAATACAATACAGCTGCTTACACAATTATTACAATACATGTGGCCGACAAAGTGTGATGGCCTTCTTGACATAAAGTAAAGCTACTTTAGTAAAGTTGTCTAATAATTCATACAACACGCCAAACTGATAAGATAAGATAACTTTGACATGACCCTGTCAGGACGGGAATCTTATCTTTGGAGATAAGATTTTCTGCTGCAGACGAGATTTGCTTTGCTGGGAGATAAGATCGAATCTTATTCTTCCTTCATGAATCTCTTTCCTTTCCAGTTTTGTGGGTTCCACCCTGGTTGATTTGCCTTCATGATCATCCATTCTCCTCGAAATTGAAGATCCATTACGGAGTCTTCGTCAAATGTTGTGTCGCTTTCTGTGGAGTAGCTGGAATAACTGGGGTAACCCATGTAGTTAACCCATTCTTGCCTATCCATACCAGATTGCCTCCTCTTTGTTCTCCAAACATCTTTGTTCCATTGGCTCTTGTCTTCTGGCCTTTTCTTTCGAGACTTTTGGGCATAAGCTTTCTCAATTTTTTCAACCTCTTCAAGCACTGAATCTATATCATCAAAGTTCCAAGGATCCTGTGACCAAATATCCTCTTCTTTTTGGACCTGGCTCAGCTCATAGTAGTATTGATTTCTTGCTGACTTGATCCTCTCATAGTAGATTTCATCATCCTGCCTGACATCTGGCTGAATTCCTTCTCTAGGCCAAATTTCTTTTAGGATGACCTTGTTTTGAGCGAAGATGTACCTCTGAAATTCTGGATGGTCTTCCTCTCGAACTATGATAGATTCCATGTGTTGCTCATAAATCTTCATGAATGGTTCTGCATGTCCTTCTAAAAATCTGGATACCCATGCTGTGACTTCCCTATGCAGATGAACTGTGAAGAATTCTGGACCATCTTGGCATAACTTCTTCCAGTATTTTAATGGATAAAACCAAGTTAAGAATTTTATTAAATCCTTCTCAACAGAAAGATCTAACTCTTTTCTTAAGCTAGGTCTATGGAATTCCATTAAAATATGATACTCATGGCACAAATACCAGAATATCCAGTTTAACTCTTCTGGCCAATCTTGAACCTGAGAAATAAAGATTTGAGCAAACGGATATTTAGGGTGAATACCATATGGTTGTAGCATGTGACCTCCATGGTATCTGAACAGTCTGACTTCCCAATCGGTTCTCCTTTCTTCAAGATATTCATGGCTCCATGGGAACTGGTTGACATCAATGTCTGGTGGGAAATTTGCATTTGATGAGGTGCTCTGGCTGGAACTTCCTTCGCTGAACATGTAAACTACACATGGCTTGGGCTGGAACTGGAGTTGGGGAACTTGCTGTGGTCTGGATAAGAAATCTGCAACCACATTCTTCTTCCCTGGGATATGGCGAACATCATAGTTATACCTGGAAAACCATTGTTGCCATCTTAGAGCTTGAGCTTGTGGGATCTCCTTCCTTTTGAACTGCAACATCTTTGGAAAAGCTAACATATCTAACTCAATAAGAAATTTATAACCGATCAAATGAAAATTAAATTTTTTAATTCCATTTTTCACGGCTAAAATCTCCTTGTAAGTGGAGTGGTAATGGAGTTCTGCATCTTTGAATCTGCCACTGGAGTATCCGCAAACAAGTCTTTTTCCTTTGACTTCTTGTAGGAGTACTGCTCCCCAATAGTAATCACTGGCATCTGTTTGTAGGATCCTGAGTCCTTCTCCTGCTGGAATGTGCAATGGTGGTAACTCCTTGGTGTGCTCCTTCATCCATCGGATTGCCTTGGTTTGATCTGTGCTCCATTTTGGTGGTGACTTCTTCAGCATCTTGGTGAGGGTACTGACATGAGGGGCTATATTGGGAACAAAATCTCGGATATAATTAATTATACCAAGAAATTTTTGAACTTGCTGCTTAGTGAGGTTTTCATCAGGAAATTTGAGTAGCTCTTGGGCAATGTGCTTTCCTGGTTGAAACTTTCCTTGGTCAATATCCATACCTAGGAACTGGATCTTCTGCTGAGCTAGAATCATCTTCTTCTCAGATAACATGACTCCAAATTCTTGGCATATCTCCATGAATTGTCTGATCAATTGGATGTGTTCCTCCTTGGTCTTACTGAATAGTAAGATATCATCGATGTAAATGAGGGCTTTGTCAAGGATTGGCTCAAAGATCTTGGTCATCACCTTCTGAAATTCACTGGGTGCAATCTTGAGACCAAAAGGCATTACCGTCCATTCAAGATGATATCCTGGGATACAAAAGGCTGTTTTGTATCTTTCTTCGGGCTTGATTCCTATCTGCCAAAATCCTGCTTTGAGATCGAACTTTGAAAACCATTGAGCTCCTGGGAGATACGAGAACATCATAGATCTTCTTGGTAATGGAAACTTGACATCTTTGAGACATTGGTTCAGGGGCTGATAGTTGATTACAAGTCTCAATTTTCCTCTTGCTTGTTCTGCCCGTTTGTTCACATAAAATGCTTCACATGCCCATGAGGATTTGGATTCTGTGATTAATCCTAACTTCTGCAACTCTTTGCACTCTTGAACCGCCATTTTGAGATGTTGTGGATTCATTCCTGAGTGGCTGGCTTTGGTGGGATTGATCACCTTTCCTTCTTTGAATGGAAGTTCAATGAAGAACTCCTTTCTGGTCCAGAGGGGCTTATTGTGTTTCTTCATGAATTCGTCATGGGAGTTTGCACATAATTGCTCCACCAGTTGTTGTTTGATTTGGGTTATGGTATCCATGAAGTTGAGTTGCCACATTCTGCAATCTCCTTCATATGTCTTGAAGTAGGGGCCTTTACTAATTCCTCGTGCTTGAACCAATACATTCATCATTTTGGAAGCATCAAATCCTAATAACAGATCTCTTCTTGGTAGGCCGCATCCAAGGACATGGATCTGGATCTTGCAATTAGGAAGTATGATGATTTCCAATGGCTCCTTCGTTTCTAATCCTGCATCAAAATCATCTCCAGATGCTGATGTAAGACGTTTCTGGGATGGCCTCCATGCATTTCGAGGTAACTGCTTTGGGTTCATCATTGAGAATTGAGCTCCAGTATCAACAAGGGCTATGACATCGAACGGTTTGTTTGTCCGGTGTTTGATCTGGACTTTGACATGGGGTGCTTTGAACTCCTCCACCTCTTTTATTCCAAAATTGTATGAGATAAAATCCTCCTCTGGAACTTCATCTTCTATGGAAAAGATTGTTTCTGCTGAGGGTTCGTCTTCTGGACTGAGATAGCCATCAAGATCTTCTTCAGCGATATCATCATCAATAAGGGACATGATTTCTGATATCATTTTGGCTGCTTGCTTTTCCTTGCAATCTCTGGCGTAGTGTCCAGGCTTTCCACAAACAAAGCATTTGTTAGATGCTTTATTTCCTTTCTTTTTGGTTGGGCCTTCTGGTTCTAAGATTTTCTGAAATATCTCCTTCTTGGCTTCCATCCTATCCTTCTGGTATTTTGGGGATTCTTTCTGAAGCGGGTGAAATTTCTCCTCCTTGCTCTGGGTTTGTCTCCACACACTCCATTGCATGAAGAACCTATTATAAGGTTCGGCTTCTGGCAAGCCTTGGAAAGGACTGATTCGTGCTTCTTCAGGGTCTGGAACTTGTTGTGAATTTGACAGATTCCATCAAGACTTTCAAATATTGCCTGCCTAATCTGCCCAGTTGAAAGATGTGTTATAGACCCATGATTCTTCTTGATGAGCTGGTCTGTGCTGTCTTCTAACAGAGATGGTAACGATGAAACAAAAGCTTGCTTGAGATTGTTGTCAAATCCCAAGAAATAGAAAACCTTTGTCATCCTTTTGAAGTGTTCCTCCAAGTGCTTCTTCTCATAAGACAGGCACTTCATTCTGGAAAACTCCGTTCTCTTCTGTTCTACTTCATCTTCATGTTTGCCAAGAAATATGAAGTAAATCATCGAAACGGCTTCTTGGAGAGGTAGTCCTAAGAACATCATCTTAAATGCACCATCTGCTTTGGACCACCAATCTTTGAGAATTCCAGTGAACTTTGTTGTAAATTCCATTAGGATCTTGAAAGTATCTCTTTCTACTAGATTCCTAGTAGTCATCCATGTATGGAACTCAGCAAACTTATCTCCCCACTTTTCTGGTGGTAAATCATCAATTGTAAAGAATTGATAATTTACTCCTTTGTGCATCACCATTTCCGTGGCATTTTTAACACCAAAGTATTCTTCCTCTGTGTGACCCATTGGTTGATCAGCAGGTTGTTGATTTGTGTATGCACCAGTTGATGATTCTGCTGGATCTGACATAAATGATGGGTTTTCAGAATCTTGATCAGAGATAGAAAAAGATTCTTCTTCTTCTTCTGAGATCGTGTATCCTTCTAATACCATTTCAAATTGACAATCTGATTCTTCTGATATTTCTCCAGCACTGTAAGCTTCCATGACTGGTAGATCCTCCTTAGGTGGGTCTGGTCCTTTGATAACAGAATCAAAAAGATCCTTATCGGTAATTGTTTCATGGAGCATCATTTGGGTTGTGTTTGGTGGAGGGTAAAGATCATCTGGTTTTGAGGATATAATTGGCTGGGATGGAGTGGTAGTTTGTTCTGAAATGGTGAAAGGTCTATCAATCTGTTGGTGTAATGGGTGAGATGGATTTCTGACTTTCCAAGCAGGTTGGGCTTGAGATGTGGGTAATTGCAAAGTTGGCTGTGGTAGAGGTTGCAGATACTTTTGTTTAGGTTTACTTCTCCTATGGTACTCTTCTAGAATGGAAGAGTCTGTAGGAGGGAACATGGGGTTTTCAGATTGGAACGATGGGCTTGTTAAGGAACTGGTTTGGTAAAATGGTGTTGGAATAGGGGTAGCTGGGTATTTCTGGGGTATTTCAAACAAGTTGGGTTGGTAGGGCTGTTTAGGCTTGATTTCGGCTCTTAACTGGTCTATCATGCTCCGGATAGAAGCAGTTTCATTGGCTTGGTATTGAAAATGGGCTTGAAGGGATTGCCCATAAGAAGGTCTCTCAAAAGGGATCTGCTCCAATCTTTTCTCCAAAATCTGGATCCTTGAGTCAATCTTTGAATAGTATTCTCCAGATTTGTGACTTAGCTCAACAAGGTTGTTGGAAATGGTCTTAAGAGTACGGTTTTGAGCTAAAGCATTCTCCGTCTGCCAGTTTAAAGTTTGCTCAATAGATGGTTGTCCTCTTAGCTGGCCTGAAGGTAAGACTTCATTAGGAGCTGGGATCTTTGGTGCGTGCATAGAACCTCCTCGCTGGAAACTTTCCAAAGGGGGAAAATCCTCTTCATAAGATTCTGAGATCACCATTGCTAGGATGGCTGGTGGAACTGGAACTACTGTGGGCTCCTTTCTTAAGTACTCTTGCTGATACCACTTAAGAGCTTTCTTCTTTCTTTGCAGGGGCATAGGTGGCGGTGACGGCAGATCTTCATCATCACTATCATCTTTCTTCTTGGATTTTTTCCTTCTAGAGGGTTTACATCAGGGTTTCTTCTGTGGCTCCTCTGGTTCCTCTGTTGGATAGCATTGTTTACGATCATCTTCGCAAAGATCAAAGAAACAATGATTTGAGATGGGATCCTTGAACCAGAAAACTGGTTTGCCAGATCGGCTGAATGAATGAATAATTTCACTCATTCCTGTTTTCCCATAACCAACGAAAACTGGTTCTGCATCATCATCATCTGGGTCGTAATCAAGGATCTCCTGAACATGCTCTTCTTGCCTTAATCTGGCCTCTTCTACCATGTTGATAGATGGCAGAAATTCTGTCCTTCGTAGGTGAGCATGATTAAAGGAGATTCCAACGGTACCATCCTTTCGCCTACTGATGGTAGCTTCGTTGGATTCGATTGGCCTCCTGTTCTGGTGCAACTTCTCATAGTTTGATATCCAAGTGTCAGGAATGACTTGGATCAGTTCCTCCTTCGTACATCTCCTGGGGACCTTGGTACAGGTAACATTTTTCTGGTCATCAGTGACCAAGATGAGGGCTTCTCCTCCTCCCGGAATCTTCATATCGAAAGCATGGTCTTGCAATCGATAAGACATCTGGTAGTGGACAGTGGCTTCAATAGCATCCTGTTCAGCATGCTTTGCTCCGACAATATGAACTTGAATTTTAAACATATCTAGAAGATGTGGATCCTCTAAAGATACGTTAAAATTTGGATAAACAGTAGCACAAACAGTGCCAGAATCAAGTGTGACTTCCATAGTGGCTATCAACGCATGTTGATATTCCAGATACCTGGAATCAAGGAGACATAGTTTGGCAATTACAGGTTGACCCTTTCTGCCGTGGTAAGTTATGGCAAAACGGATTGCTCCGAAGTGGATATGAGTATATCCTTCTCTTCTCCATATGGCTGGGAATTCATCAGGGATTTCAAGGGTAATGAACTGTTCTTGGTGAGTAGAGTATATGGGACATCTGCTCATGGCTGAGGCTGAGATGTATTCTTTAGGGACTAGAGACCTTTTCTGGTAAATAGCTTTAAGGGATTTAACCAGAAGATTGGATTGGTTTCTTTTGTTGAAAGTAGTGTATGGATTTAGGAGGGGCAGATGGGTTTCTTCTATTTTTTGGTCTTCTTTAAGACAATTTATCTCATAGAGATAATCCATCTTAGAAGAGAGGGATTTTTTGAAATGAGGATTTTCTAATGAAAAGGAAGAACGGCTAGGTACAATGGATGTGGATGTAGAAGCTGAGGATGAAGACATATTTGAAAAATATGAAGGTTTTAAATAAAGAAATATGGCTTGTGCTTGCTTCCTAATAATTCCTTTTCATGTCTTGCTCTTTGGTGTTTACCATTTCCTAAGCAAAGCGGTAAAGTGCATGAAAAATAAGGAAATGTAAGTCTGAACTCCACGCATAGGGAACCTAATGTTTTAGTGGGACACATCTCAAGCAAGAAACTCATAGGTAACTAGAGTATATGTCGGTCCTCTCCATTCGAATACTTTGCTCCATTGCGGTTGTCTTTGCAACCGATTTACCATGTCTTCAAACCCAAATTCCCTTAGCACACTCGGATCAAAGTATTTCCCTCCAATTAAATTCTCTGACTTATACATATCCACAAGCGACAATTGTTCATGAGTTAAGCCTCGGAGGACCCTTGTTCCACTTGCATTAGGTTCAACTTGTGGTTGTGGAGTTGGTGGTTCTGCTCTTGCCATTATTCGGCTTGTGCTTGCTTCCTCTAAATTCATTTTCAAGGCTTGTTCTTTGGTTCTTCTCATTTCCTAAAAAAAACGGTAAAGTGCATGAAAAATAAGGAAATGTAAGTCTGAACTCCACGCATAGGGAACCAAATGTTTTAGTGGGACACATCTCAAGCAAGAAACTCATAGGTAACCAGAGTATATGTCGGTCCTCTCCATTCAAATACTTTGCTCCATTGCGGTTGTCTTTGCAACCGATTTACCATGTCTTCAAACCCAAATTCCCTTAGCACACTCGGATAAAAGTATTTCCCTACAATTAAATTCTCTGACTTATACATATCCACAAGCGACAATTGTTCATGAGTTAAGCCTCGGAGGACCCTTATTCCTCTTGCATTAGGTTCAACTTGTGGTCGTGGAGGTGGTGGTTCTACTTTTGCCATTGTTCGGCTTGTGCTTTCTTCCTATAAATTCGTTTTCAAGGCTTGTTCTTTGGTTCTTCTCATTTCCTAAAAAAAGCGGTAAAGTGCATGTAAAATAAGAAAATTTAAGTATGAACTCCACGCATAGGGAACCTAATGTTTTAGTGGGACACATCTCAAACAAGAAACTCATAGGTAACCAGAGTATATGTCGGTCCTCTCCATTCCAATACTTTGCTCCATTGCGGTTTTCTTAACAAACCGATTTACCATGTCTTCAAAGCCAAATTCCCTTAGCACACTCGTATCAAAGTATTTCCCTCCAATTAAACATATCCACAAGCGCCAATTGTTCATGAGTTAAGCCTCGGAGGACCCTTGTTCTTCTTGCATTAGGTTCAACTTGTGGTGGTGGAGGTGGTGGTTTGGCTCTTTCCATTGTTTGGCTTGTGCTTGCTTTCTCATAATTCCTTTTCATGTCTTGCTCTTTGGTGTTTACCATTTCCTAAGCAAAGCGGTAAAGTGCATGAAAAATAAGGAAATGTAAGTCTGAACTCCACGCATAGGGAACCTAATGTTTTAGTGGGACACATCTCAAGCAAGAAACTCATAGGTAACCAGAGTATATGTCGGTCCTCTCCATTCGAATACTTTGCTCCATTGCGGTTGTCTTTGCAACCGATTTACCATGTCTTCAAACCCAAATTCCCTTAGCACACTCGGATCAAAGTATTTCCCTCCAATTAAATTCTCTGACTTATACATATCCACAAGCGACAATTGTTCATGAGTTAAGCCTCGGAGGACCCTTGTTCCTCTTGCATTAGGTTCAACTTGTGGTCGTGGAGGTGGTGGTTCTGCTCTTGCCATTGTTCGGCTTGTGCTTGCTTCCTCTAAATTCATTTTCAAGGCTTGTTCTTTGGTTCTTCTCATTTCCTAAAAAAAGCGGTAAAGTGCATGAAAAATAAGGAAATGTAAGTCTGAACTCCACGCATAGGGAACCTAATGTTTTAGTGGGACACATCTCAAGCAAGAAACTCATAGGTAACCGGAGTATATGTCGGTCCTCTCCATTCGAATACTTTGCTCCATTGCGGTTGTCTTAGCAACCGATTTACCATGTCTTCAAACCCAAATTCCCTTAGCACACTCGGATCAAAGTATTTCCCTCCAATTAAATTCTCTGACTTATACATATCCACAAGCACCAATTGTTCATGAGTTAAGCCTCGGAGGACCCTTGTTCCTCTTGCATTAGGTTCAACTTGTGGTCGTGGAGGTGGTGGTTCTGCTTTTGCCATTGTTCGGCTTGTGCTTGCTTCCTATAAATTCATTTTCAAGGCTTGTTCTTTGGTTCTTCTCATTTCCTAAAAAAAGCGGTAAAGTGCATGAAAAATAAGGAAATTTAAGTCTGAACTCCACGCATAGGGAACCTAATGTTTTAGTGGGACACATCTCAAGCAAGAAACTCATAGGTAACCAGAGTATATGTCGGTCCTCTCCATTCGAATACTTTGCTCCATTGCGGTTGTCTTAGCAACCGATTTACCATGTCTTCAAACCCAAATTCCCTTAGCACACTCGGATCAAAGTATTTCCCTCCAATTAAATTCTCTGACTTATACATATCCACAAGCGCCAATTGTTCATGAGTTAAGCCTCGGAGGACCCTTGTTCTTCTTGCATTAGGTTCAACTTGTGGTGGTGGAGGTGGTGGTTTGGCTCTTGCCATTGTTTGGCTTGTGCTTGCTTCCTCATAATTCCTTTTCAAGTCTTGCTCTTTGGTGTTTACCATTTCCTAAAAAAGCGGTAAAGTGCATGAAAAATAAGGAAATGTAAGTCTGAACTCCACGCATAGGGAACCTAATGTTTTAGTGGGACACATCTCAAGCAAGAAACTCATAGGTAACCGGAGTATATGTCGGTCCTCTCCATTCGAATAGTTTGCTCCATTGCGGGTGTCTTAGCAACCGATTTACCATGTCTTCAAACCCAAATCCCCTTAGCACACTCGGATCAAAGTATTTCCCTCCAATTAAATTCTCTGACTTATACATATCCACAAGCGCCAATTGTTCATGAGTTAAGCCTCGGAGGACCCTTGTTCCTCTTGCATTAGGTTCAACTTGTGGTGGTGGAGGTGGTGGTTCTGCTCTTGCCATTGTTCGGCTTGTGCTTGCTTCCTCATAATTCCTTTTCAAGGCTTGCTCTTTGGTGTTTCCATTTCCTAAAAAAAGCGGTAAAGTGCATGAAAAATAAGGAAATGTAAGTCTGAACTCCACGCATAGGGAACCTAATGTTTTAGTGGGACACATCTCAAGCAAGAAACTCATAGGTAACCAGAGTATATGTCGGTCCTCCATTCGAATACTTTGCTCCATTGGGTGTCTTGCAACCGATTTACCATGTCTTCAAACCAAATTCCCTTAGCACACTCGGATCAAAGTATTTCCCTCCAATTAAATTCTCTGACTTATACATATCCACAAGCGACAATTGTTCATGAGTTAACCTCGGAGACCCTTGTTCTCTTGCATTAGGTTCAACTTGTGGTCGTGGAGGTGGTGGTTCTGCTCTTGCCATTGTTCGGCTTGTGCTTGCTTCCTATAAATTCATTTTCAAGGCTTGTTCTTTGTTTTCTCATTTCCTAAAAAAAGCTGTAAAGTGCATGAAAAATAAGGAAATTTAAGTCTGAACTCCACGCATAGGGAACCTAATGTTTTAGTGGGACACATCTCAAGCAAGAAACTCATAGGTAACCAGAGTATATGTCGGTCCTCTCCATTCGAATAGTTTGCTCCATTGCGGGTGTCTTAGCTTGTGCTTGCTTCCTCTAAATTCATTTTCAAGGCTTGTTCTTTGGTTTTTCTCATTTCCTAACAAAAACGGTAAAGTGCATGAAAAATAAGGAAATGTAAGTCTGAACTCCACGCATAGGGAACCTAATGTTTTAGTGGGACACATCTCAAGCAAGAAACTCATACGTAACCAGAGTATATGTCATTTCCACAAGCGCCAATTGTTCATGAGTTAATTCTCGGAGAACCCTTGTTCCTCTTGCATTAGGTTCAACTTGTGGTCGTGGAGTTGGTGGTTCTGCTCTTGCCATTGTTCGGCTTGTGCTTGCTTCCTCTAAATTCATTTACAAGGCTTGTTCTTTGGTTCTTCTCATTTCCTAAAAAAAACGGTAAAGTGCATGAAAAATAAGGAAATGTAAGTATGAACTCCACGCATAGGGAACCAAATGTTTTAGTGGGTCACATCTCAAACAAGAAACTCATAGGTAACCGGAGTATATGTCGGTCCTCTCCATTCGAATAGTTTGCTCCATTGCGGGTGTCTTAGCAACCGATTTACCATGTCTTCAAACCCAAATCCCCTTAGCACACTAGGATCAAAGTATTTCCCTCCAATTAAATTCTCTGACTTATACATATCCACAAGCGCCAATTGTTCATGAGTTAAGGCTCGGAGGACCCTTGTTCTTCTTGCATTAGGATCAACTTGTGGTGGTGCTCTTGCCATTGTTTGGCTTGTGCTTGCTTCCTCATAATTCCTTTTCAAGTCTTGCTCTTTGGTGTTTACCATTTCCTAAAAAAAGCGGTAAAGTGCATGAAAAATAAGGAAATTTAAGTCTGAACTCCACGCATAGGGAACCTAATGTTTTAGTGGGACACATCTCAAACAAGAAACTAATAGGTAACCAGAGTATATGTCGGTCCTCTCCATTCGAATAGTTTGCTCCATTGCGGTTGTCTTAGCAACCGATTTACCATGTCTTCTAACCCAAATTCCCTTAGCACACTTGGATCAAAGTATTTCCCTCCAATTAAATTCTCTGACTTATACATATCCACAAGCGACAATTGTTCATGAGTTAAGCCTCGGAGGACCCTTGTTCCACTTGCATTAGGTTCAACTTGTGGTCGTGGAGTTGGTGGTTCTGCTCTTGCCATTGTTCGGCTTGTGCTTGCTTCCTCTAAATTCATTTTCAAGGCTTGTTCTTTGGTTCTTCTCATTTCCTAAAAAAAACGGTAAAGTGCATGAAAAATAAGGAAATGTAAGTATGAACTCCACGCATAGGGAACCAAATGTTTTAGTGGGTCACATCTCAAGCAAGAAACTCATAGGTAACCAGAGTATATGTCGGTCCTCTCCATTCAAATACTTTGCTCCATTGCGGTTGTCTTTGCAACCGATTTACCATGTTTTCAAACCCAAATTCCCTTAGCACACTCGGATAAAAGTATTTCCCTACAATTAAATTCTGACTTATACATATCCACAAGCGACAATTGTTCATGAGTTAAGCCTCGCAGGACCCTTATTCCTCTTGCATTAGGTTCAACTTGTGGTCGTGGAGGTGGTGGTTCTGCTTTTGCCGTTGTTCGGCTTGTGCTTTCTTCCTATAAATTCGTTTTCAAGACTTGTTCTTTGGTTCTTCTCATTTCCTAAAAAAAGCGGTAAAGTGCATGTAAAATAAGGAAATTTAAGTATGAACTCCACGCATAGGGAACCTAATGTTTTAGTGGGACACATCTCAAGCAAGAAACTCATAGGTAACCGGAGTATATGTCGGTCCTCTCCATTCGAATAGTTTGCTCCATTGCGGTTGTTTCGGATCAAAGTATTTCCCTCCAATTAAATTCTGTGACTTATACAAATCCACAAGCGCCAATGGTTCATGAGTTAAGACTCGGAGGACCCTTGTTCTTCTTGTATTAGGTTCAACTTGTGGTGGTGGAGGTGGTGGTTTGGCTCTTGCCATTGTTTGGCTTGTGCTTGCTTTCTCATAATTCCTTTTCATGTCTTGCTCTTTGGTGTTTACCATTTCCTAAGCAAAGCGGTAAAGTGCATGAAAAATAAGGAAATGTAAGTCTGAACTCCACGCATAGGGAACCTAATGTTTTAGTGGGACACATCTCAAGCAAGAAACTCATAGGTAACCAGAGTATATGTCGGTCCTCTCCATTCGAATACTTTGCTCCATTGCGGTTGTCTTTGCAACCGATTTACCATGTCTTCAAACCCAAATTCCCTTAGCACACTCGGATCAAAGTATTTCCCTCCAATTAAATTCTCTAACTTATACATATCCACAAGCGCCAATTGTTCATGAGTTAAGCCTCGGAGGACCCTTGTTCCTCTTGCATTAGGTTCAACTTCTGGTCGTGGAGGTGGTGGTTATGCTTTTGCCATTGTTCGGCTTGTGCTTGCTTCCTATAAATTCGTTTTCAAGGCTTGTTCTTTGGTTCTTCTCATTTCCTAAAAAAAGCGGTAAAGTGCATGAAAAATATGCAAATTTAAGTCTGAACTCCACGCATAGGGACCTAATGTTTTATTGGGACACATCTCAAGCAAGAAACTCATAGGTAACCGGAGTATATGTCGGTCCTCTCCATTCGAATACTTTGCTCCATTGCGGTTGTCTTAGCAACCGATTTACCATGTCTTCAAACCCAAATCCCCTTAGCACACTCGGATCAAAGTATTTCCCTCCAATTAAATTCTCTGACTTATACATATCCACAAGCGCCAATTGTTCATGAGTTAAGCCTCGGAGGACCCTTGTTCTTCTTGCATTAGGTTCAACTTGTGGTGGTGGAGGTGGTGGTTTGGCTCTTGCCATTGTTTGGCTTGTGCTTGCTTCCTCATAATTCCTTTTCATGTCTTGCTCTTTGGTGTTTACCATTTCCTAAGCAAAGCGGTAAAGTGCATGAAAAATAAGGAAATGTAAGTCTGAACTCCACGCATAGGGAACCTAATGTTTTAGTGGGACACATCTCAAGCAAGAAACTCATAGGTAACCAGAGTATATGTCGGTCCTCTCCATTCGAATACTTTGCTCCATTGCGGTTGTCTTTGCAACCGATTTACCATGTCTTCAAACTCAAATTCCCTTAGCACACTCGGATCAAAGTATTTCCCTCCAATTAAATTCTCTGACTTATACATATCCACAAGCGACAATTGTTCATGGGTTAAGCCTTGGAGGACCCTTGTTCCACTTGCATTATGTTCAACTTGTGGTCGTGGAGTTGGTGGTTCTGCTCTTGCCATTGTTCGGCTTGTGCTTGCTTCCTCTAAATTCATTTTCAAGGCTTGTTCTTTGGTTCTTCTCATTTCCTAAAAAAAACGGTAAAGTGCATGAAAAATAAGGAAATGTAAGTCTGAACTCCACGCATAGGGAACCAAATGTTTTAGTGGGACACATCTCAAGCAAGAAACTCATAGGTAACCAGAGTATATGTCGGTCCTCTCCATTCAAATACTTTGCTCCATTGCGGTTGTCTTTGCAACCGATTTACCATGTCTTCAAACCCAAATTCCCTTAGCACACTTGGATCAAAGTATTTCCCTCCAATTAAATTCTCTGACTTATACATATCCACAAGCGACAATTGTTACTGAGTTAAGCCTCAGAGGACCCTTGTTCCACTTGCATTAGGTTCAACTTGTGGTCGTGGAGTTGGTGGTTCTACTCTTGCCATTATTCGGCTTGTGCTTGCTTCCTCTAAATTCATTTTCAAGGCTTGTTCTTTGGTTTTTCTCATTTCCTAAAAAAAACGGTAAAGTGCATGAAAAATAAGGAAATGTAAGTCTGAACTCCACGCATAGGGAACCTAATGTTTTAGTGGGACACATCTCAAGCAAGAAACTCATAGGTAACCGGAGTATATGTCGGTCCTCTCCATTCGAATAGTTTGCTCCATTGCGGTTCTTGCAACCGATTTACCATGTCTTCAAACCAAAACCCTTAGCACACTCGGATCAAAGTATTTCCCCAATTAAATTCTCTGACTTATACATATCCACAAGCGCCAATTGTTCATGAGTTAAGCCTCGGAGGACCCTTGTTCTTCTTGCATTAGGTTCAACTTGTGGTGGTGGAGGTGGTGGTTTGGCTCTTGCCATTGTTTGGCTTGTGCTTGCTTCCTCATAATTCCTTTTCAAGTCTTGCTCTTTGGTGTTTACCATTTCCTAAAAAAAGCGGTAAAGTGCATGAAAAATAAGGAAATGTAAGTCTGAACTCCACGCATAGGGAACCTAATGTTTTAGTGGGACACATCTCAACAAAACTATAGTAAAATTGTCTCCTCCCATTGAAACTGTCAGGTCTAACCGATCTGTCAACCACTAGCACTCGATAGTTTCCTACTCGTTATCATCAGGACAATCTGATTCCTCGAGGCCTGTCCACTTGCTGGTCAATGGTGGAGGTTTGTCATTTCCTTTTTCTTCCTAATTTAGCGTTGGTTTTTCATCTAAAAAAGCGTAATGCATAATAAGAATGTAAGCAACCAGCATGGGACCTAATTTAGCACATTCAGCAGAATCTAGTACCAGAAATGTCGCCCTCCATCGAATACTTCCCTTCGTGCTTTCAAGTCCATTCTAAACCAAATCCTAGCATCATAAGTATTTCCCTCAATTAAATTCTCTGACTTATACATATCCACAAGCGCCAATTGTTCATGAGTTAAGCCTCGGAGGACCCTTGTTCCTCTTGCATTAGGTTCAACTTGTGGTGGTGGAGGTGGTGGTTGTGCTCTTGCCATTGTTTGGCTTGTGCTTGCTTCCTCATAATTCCTTTTCAAGGCTTGTTCTTTGGTTGTTTCCATTTCCTAAAAAAAGCGGTAAAGTGCATGAAAAATAAGGAAATGTAAGTCTGAACTCCACGCATAGGGAACCTAATGTTTTAGTGGGACACATCTCAAGCAAGAAACTCATAGGTAACCGGAGTATATGTCGGTCCTCTCCATTCGAATAGTTTGCTCCATTGCGGGTGTCTTAGCAACCGATTTACCATGTCTTCAAACCCAAATTCCCTTAGCACACTCGATCAAAGTATTTCCCTCCAATTAAATTCTCTGACTTATACATATCCACAAGCGCAATTGTTCATGAGTTAAGCCTCGGAGGACCCTTGTTCTCTTGCATTAGGTTCAACTTGTGGTGGTGGATGGTGGTTTGCTCTTGCCATTGTTTGGCTTGGCTTGTTCCTCATACCTTCAGTCTTGCTCTTTGGTTCATTTAAAAAAAGCGGTAAAGTGCATGAAAAATAAGGAAATGTAAGTCTGAACTCCACGCATAGGGAACCTAATGTTTTAGTGGGACACATCTCAAGCAAGAAACTCATAGGTAACCAGAGTATATGTCGGTCCTCTCCATTCGAATACTTTGCTCCATTGCGGGTGTCTTAGCAACCGATTTACCATGTCTTCAAACCCAAATCCCTTAGCACACTCGGATCAAAGTATTTCCCTCCAATTAAATTCTCTGACTTATACATATCCACAAGCGCCAATTGTTCATGAGTTAAGCCTCGGAGGACCCTTGTTCTCTTGCATTAGGTTCAACTTGTGGTGGTGGAGTGGTGGTTTGCTCTTGCCATTGTTGGCTTGTGCTTGCTTCCTCATAATTCTTTTCAAGTCTTGCTCTTTGGTTTTACCATTTCCTAAAAAAAGCGGTAAAGTGCATGAAAATAAGGAAATGTAAGTCTGAACTCCACGCATAGGGAACCTAATGTTTTAGTGGGACATCTCAAGCAGAAACTCATAGGTAACCGGAGTATATGTCGGTCCTCTCCATTCGAATAGTTTGCTCCATTGCGGGTCTTAGCAACCGATTTACCATGTCTTCAAACCCAAATCCCTTAGCACACTCGGATCAAAGTATTTCCCTCCAATTAAATTCTCTGACTTATACATATCCACAAGCGCCAATTGTTCATGATTTAAGCCTCGGAGGACCCTTGTTCCTCTTGCATTAGGTTCAACTTGTGGTGGTGGAGGTGGTGGTTTGGCTCTTGCCATTGTTTGGCCTGTGCTTGCTTCCTCATAATTCCTTTTCAAGTCTTGCTCTTTGGTGTTTACCATTTCCTAAAAAAAAGCGGTAAAGTGCATGAAAAATAAGCAAATGTAAGTCTGAACTCCACGCATAGGGAACCTAATGTTTTAGTGGGCACATCTCAAACGAGAAACTCATAGGTAACCGGAGTATATGTCGGTCCTCTCCATTCGAATACTTTGCTCCATTGCGGTGTCTTAGCAACCGATTTACCATGTCTTCAAACCCAAATCCCCTTAGCACACTCGGATCAAAGTATTTCCCTCCAATTAAATTCTCTGACTTATACATATCCACAAGCGACAATTGTTCATGAGTTAAGCCTCGGAGGACCCTTGTTCCTCTTGCATTAGGTTCAACTTGTGGTCGTGGACTTGGTGGTTCTGCTCTTGCCATTGTTCGGCTTGTGCTTGCTTCCTCATAATTCCTTTTCAAGTCTTGCTCTTTGGTTCTTCTCATTTCCTAAAAAAAGCGGTAAAGTGCATGAAAAATAAGGAAATGTAAGTCTGAACTCCACGCATAGGGAACCTAATGTTTTAGTGGGACACATCTCAAGCAAGAAACTCATAGGTAACCAGAGTATATGTCGGTCCTCTCCATTCGAATACTTTGCTCCATTGCGGTTGTCTTAGCAACCGATTTACCATGTCTTCAAACCCAAATTCCCTTAGCACACTCGGATCAAAGTATTTCCCTCCAATTAAATTCTCTGACTTATACATATCCACAAGCGCCAATTGTTCATGAGTTAAGCCTCGGAGGACCCTTGTTCCTCTTGCATTAGGTTCAACTTGTGGTGGTGGAGGTGGTGGTTCTCTTGCCATTGTTTGGCTTGCTTGCTTCCTCATAATTCTTTTCAAGTCTTGTCTTTGTGTCTTCCATTTCCTAAAAAAAGCGGTAAAGTGCATGAAAAATAAGGAAATGTAAGTCTGAACTCCACGCATAGGAACCTAATGTTTTAGTGGGACACATCTCAAGCAAGAAACTCATAGGTAACCGGAGTATATGTCGGTCCTCTCCATTCGAATAGTTTGCTCCATTGCGGTTGTCTTAGCAACCGATTTACCATGTCTTCAAACCCAAATCCCCTTAGCACACTCGGATCAAAGTATTTCCCTCCAATTAAATTCTCTGACTTATACATATCCACAAGCGCCAATTGTTCATGAGTTAAGCCTCGGAGGACCCTTGTTCTCTTGCATTAGGTTCAACTTTTGTGTGGTTGGGGGTGGTTTGCTCTTGCCATTGTTGCTGGCTTGCTTCCTATTCTTTCAGTCTTGCTGTTTTACTTTCCTAAAAAAACGGTAAAGTGCATGAAAAATAAGGAAATGTAAGTCTGAACTCCACGCATAGGGAACCTAATGTTTTAGTGGACACATCTCAACAAGAAACTCATAGGTAACCGGAGTATATGTCGGTCCTCTCCATTCGAATAGTTTGCTCCATTTGCGGTTGTCTTGCAACCGATTTACCATGTCTTCAAACCCAAATCCCTTAGCACACTCGGATCAAAGTATTTCCCTCCAATTAAATTCTCTGACTTATACATATCCACAAGCGCCAATTGTTCATGAGTTAAGCCTCGGAGGACCCTTGTTCTACTTGCATTAGGTTCAACTTGTGGTCGTGGAGGTGGTGGTTCTGCTCTTGCCATTGTTCGGCTTGTGCTTGCTTCCTCATAATTCTTTCAAGGCTTGTTCTTTGGTTCTTCTCATTTCCTAAAAAAAAGCGTAAAGTGCATGAAAAGTAAGGAAATGTAAGTCTGAACTCCACGCATAGGGAACCTAATGTTTTAGTGGGACACATCTCAAGCAAAAACTCATAGGTAACGAGTATATGTCGTCCTCTCCATTCGAATAGTTTGCTCCATTGCGGTGTGTCTTAGCAACCGATTTACCATGTTCTTCAAACCCAAATCCCTTAGCACACTCGGATCAAAGTATTTCCCTCAAATTAATTCTCTGACTTATACATATCCACAAGCGCCAATTGTTCATGATTTAAGCCTCGAGGACCCTTGTTCTTCTTGCATTAGGTTCAACTTGTGGTGGTGGAGGTGGTGTTTGCTCTTGCCATTGTTTGCTGTGCTTGCTTCCTCATAATTCTTTTAGTCTTGCTCTTTGGTGTTTTACCATTTCCTAACAAAAGCGGTAAAGTGCATGAAAAATAAGGAAATGTAAGTCTGAACTCCACGCATAGGAACCTAATGTTTTAGTGGCGACATCTCAAGCAAGAAACTCATAGGTAACCGGAGTATATGTCGGTCCTCTCATTCGAATACTTTGCTCCATTGCGGTTGTCTTAGCAACCGATTTACCATGTCTTCAACCCAAATGTTCTGCTCTTGCCATTGTTCGGCTTGTGCTTGCTTCCTATAAATTCATTTTCAAGGCTTGTTCTTTGATTCTTCTCATTTCCTAAAAAAAGCGGTAAAGTGCATGAAAAATAAGGAAATCTAAGTCTGAACTCCACGCATAGGGAACCTAATGTTTTAGTGGGACACATCTCAAGCAAGAAACTAATAGGTAACCAGAGTATATGTCGGTCCTCTCCATTCGAATACTTTGCTCAATTGCGGTTGTCTTAGATACCGATTTACCATGTCTTAAAACCAAATTCCCTTAGCACACTCGGATCAAAGTATTTTTCCCTCCAATTAAATTCTCTGACTTATACATATCCACAAGCGCCAATTGTTCATGATTTAAGCCTCGGAGGACCCTTGTTCTTCATCCATTAGGTTCACTTTGTGGTGGTGGAGGTAGTGGTTTGGCTCTTGCCATTGTTTGGCTTGTGCTTGCTTCCTCATAATTCCTTTTCAAGTCTTGCTCTTTGGTGTTTCCCATTTCCTAAAAAAAGCGGTAAAGTGCATGAAAAATAAGGAAATGTAAGTCTGAACTCCACGCA
>CP025650.1:6814397-6886897 GCA_003576665.1 Ipomoea trifida
AACAGCAAATTTATACACACAACAAAAACAACGAATTGTTTTCTCTCTCGAAACTCTTCTTCTACTCCTTTCTCTAAACTGTGTTCATACCGTTGCTCTAGTTCGTTGGGTTCATTAGTTTGGGTGCTCAAACTGTGAATCGTAACACGTTTTATCCTGGGAAACCTAGGCTACAACACTCCTAGCACTTTTGGGAGGTAGCAAATAAGGTTTTAAGGAAAGAGTGCTTCGCTCGACTCGTCTTAACCCTTTCCAATTTATCCTTTCGTTTTTATCATTGTTATTATCCCAGAAATATTATTTTCGTAGTAATATTTTCTAATAGTCTTAAAACCATAATCCTTTATATTTTGTCTCTAATTTCCTCAAAGAAATGGAGAACCCCGCTTTACCAGTTCACAATGAGAACAAAAACGTTGTTGAGAACAACAATGGTGGGAACAGCAATAATGTTGCCCAATCCCAGACTCCACCAGTGAATCTTGGTTCACAAGACGGTGGGAGCACCAAGGGGTACATTCCCACGATGCGGGTACCTACGGTACTGAGTGGTTTGGCTGAAAGGCTAGAGAAATTCACCGGAATTGGTTCGAATTTCAAAAGCTGGCAGCAAAAGATGTTGTTTTACCTGGCAACTCTCGGCTTGTTACGGTTCGTGACCGAGAGGGTTCTAGAGTTGAAGGAACATGATCAACAGTCTGTAATGGCAGTTGGGTTTTGGAAGGATTCGAACTTCCTTTGCCGCAACTATATCCTGAACGGACTGTGTGATGCTATTTACGATGTATATCGTAAAATTGGCACAGCGAAAGCGCTGTGGGAAGCCTTGGATCATAAGTATAAATGCGAGGATGCCGGCGCAAAGAAATTTGTGGTTGGCCGATTCCTCGATTTTAAAATGGTTGATTCCAAAACCTTGCTAAGTCAGGTTGAAGATTTGCAGTTAATCTTTGACGAAATCCGTGAAGAGGGCATGGTATTGAGTGAAGCCTTCCGAGTGGCATCCATAATCCACTTGCTGCCTCTAGGACGGAAGGACTTCAATAACTACCTTAAGCATAAGCGAAAGGAAATGAACTTGGAGGACCTGATCCAGCGACTCAGAATTGAGGAGGGGAACAGGAGAAGTGATGGGAAGAATCCTGTCATTGGTGGCACAAAGGCCAACGTGGTGGAACGCGCTAAAAATTCCAAGAAGGCTAAGAAGGACAAGCAGAAGCTGGGTCCAAAAGGTGGCGTTACCAAGGCCAAGTTCCATGGTAAGTGCTACAATTGTGGCAAGTCTGGCCACAAGTCTTTTGAGTGCAAGGCTCCAAGGAAGAAGAACAAGAGTTCTGAAGCCAACGTTGTTGGAGAAAGCAGTCAGAAAGAGGAAGCCGAGATCAGCCTTTCGGCCATGGTGACCAAGGTGAACATCGTGGGTTCAAACCAACGCGAGTGGTTCATCGACACTGGTGCAACAAGACATTTGTGTTGCAACCGAGAGATGTTCAGTACCTTTGAGACCGTTGAGGGCGAGAAGGTCTGGATGGGTAACTCTGCTCAGTCTACTGTGGAAGGCGTGGGCAAGGTGGTTCTGAAGATGACTTCCGGGAAGGAACTGACGTTGAAGAACGTGCTGTATATTCCAGAGCTGAGGAAGAATCTGGTATCTGGCTCGTTGCTGAATAAGCATGGCTTTAAGATGGTGTTCGAGTTAGATAAAGTAGTTTTGTCTAAACTAGGAATGTTTGTTGGTAAAGGTTATGTAACTGATGGGTTGTTCAAGCTCAGTATAATGCATGTTATCATCAATAAAAGCAAAATTAATTCTGTTTATTTGCTTGAGTCTTCCAATTTGTGGCATGGTAGACTAGGTCATGTTAATTTTAATTCTATGCATAGATTAATTAGCATGAATCATATTCCTACATTTCAAATAAACACAAATAATAAGTGTGAAATTTGTGTTGAAGCAAAACTAACTAAAGCACCTTTCAAATCGGTAGAAAGGGAAACTGAACCACTTGAATTAATCCATAGCGATTTGTGTAATTTCAAATCGATTCAAACGAGAGGTGGTAATAAATATTTTATCACATTTATCGACGATAGCACACGTTATTGTTATGTGTATTGGCTAAAGAGCAAAGACGAAGCCTTGGAAAAATTCATTCTTTATAAGAATGAAGTTGAAAACCAACTTAATCGAAAAATTAAGAAGGTTAGAAGCGATCGAGGTGGTGAGTATGAAGCACCTATTGGTGACTTCTGCGCAAATGTAGGTATTATACACGAGCGTACGACACCTTACTCACCTCAATCGAATGGTGTTGCCGAACGAATGAATCGTACATTGAAAGACATGATGAATGGGATGCTTATATGTTCAGCCCTACCTCAAAATATGTGGGGTGATGCGATTTTGACAAGTAATTACCTTTTAAATAAGGTACCCTGCAAGAAGCTCGATAAGACTCATTATGAGCTGTGGAAAGGTAGGAAATCTTCCTACCAATACCTCAAAGTGTGGGGGTGTCTTGCCAAGGTTTTGGTGCCAACACCTAAGAAAATAAAGATAGGTCCAAAGACCGTGGATTGTATCTTTATCGGCTATGCACATAACAGTAGTGCTTATCGGTTCTTAGTACACGAGTCTCATAATCCGGACGTACATACGAACACGATAATAGAATCAAGGAATGCATCCTTCTTTGAGAATGTATTTCCTTGTAGGTCGTGTATGGGACCGAGTACGTCAAAACGAACGTTTGACGAAGCTATGGATATTGATTGTGGGGAATCTGAGAAAGAACTCGAGCTCAAGCCTAGACGCAGTAAGCGGGCAAGAGTTGAAAAATCATTTGGTCCAGATTTTCTAACTTACTTGTTAGAGTATGATTCGAGTACTCTAACTTGTTTATTAGAAAATGAACCGGATTTTCTATCTTGTTTGATAGAAAATGAGCCTCGAACGTACGTGGAAGCTGTGACTTCTACAGAAGGACCAATGTGGAAAGAGGCTATTAAAAGTGAAGTAGACTCTATTCTACATATCACACTTGGGAACTTGTTGATCTTCCTCCGGGTAGTAAACCCTTAGGATCTAAGTGGGTCTTTAAAAGGAAGATGAAACCAGACGGTTCCATAGAGAAGTATAAGGCTAGGCTTGTAATCAAGGGTTACAGGCAACGCGAGGGCTTTGATTACTTCGACACGTATTCTCACGTAACGAGAATAAACTCCATTCGGTTGATACTTGCCATAGCCGCGTTGCGAAATTTGGAAGTTCATCAAATGGACGTGAAAACAGCTTTCTTAAATGGCGAGTTAGATGAAGAAATCTATATGGAACAACCCGAAGGGTTCGTTGTTCCAGGCCAAGAAAGGAAAGTCTGTAAGTTGGTTAAATCGTTATATCGGTTAAAACAAGCGCCTAAGCAATGGCACGAGAAGTTTGACCATGCGATGTTAACCAATGGTTTTAAAATAAACGAAAGTGACAAGTGTGTCTACGTTAAGAAAACGGTAGACGGGTATGTCATTCTTTGTTTATACGTAGATGATATACTCATCGTCGGTAGTAATGATCGGATGATCAAATCTACCAAAAACATGTTAAATGCAAGATTTGACATGAAAGGTATGGGTTTGGTTGATTTAATCCTCGGGATTAAAATCATTAGAAGACCTGATGGTCTTGTGTTGAGCCAATCTCATTATATTGACAAAATCCTTGAAAAATTCAACAAGGATGATGATCAATTGGCTAGAACACCGTTTGATACAAACGTCCATCTAACCAAGAACCATGGAGAGGGTATTTCTCAAGTAAAATATGCTCAGATTATTGGTAGTTTGATGTATCTTATGAGCTGTACTAGACCGGATATTGCCTTTGCGGTTAGTAAACTCAGTAGATATACGAGTAACCCAGTGATATGCACTGGGAGGCAATGGTAAAGGTTATGAGATACCTCAAGTATATAGTATACTCGTGACTTTGGACTGCACTATACCAGATATCCTGCTGTATTTGAAGGGGTTTGGTTCACGGAATCTTAGATTACCTTAGGTAATAGGATTACCTCCAGGGAGGTAATGTGAGATTAAGGAAATGTAAGATTACCTCATGTGTTTGGTTAAAGTGGTAAGAATGTAATATTAACTTGTTTGGTTGGAGGTTATATTTTAAGTTATACTATATCAATTACATAAATGCCCTTATAGAAAATGAAAGGTGCAAAAATATTTTACTTTTAAAAATGTTTTGGTTAATTTGTAAGCCTCTTTTTTTTTCAATGGCTCATAATTTAACAAAATAATAATAATAATAATAATAATAATAATAATAATAATAATAATAATAATAATAATTATTATTATTATTATTATTATTATTATTATTATTATTATTATTATTATTATTATTATTATATAATGATTAGTTAACAAGGGTAAAGTTGAAATATTTCAAGATAATCTTAGATTCCCTAAGAAAATGGAGGTAATCACATTACCTTGAAATATTACCGCCACATAAGCTTTGAGGTAATATAACATTACCAAGTAATCTCATAGCTTGAACCAAACAAGGTAATATAACATTACCAGACTCACATTACCTAGGTAATGTGAGATTACTTGAACCAAACGCCCCCGAAGGGTATAGCGACGCTAACTGGATATCGGATATTAAGGACTCTACACAAGTGGCTATGTGTTTACACTAGCCGGTGCAGTCGTTGCATGGAAATCTTCTAAACAGACCGTGATAGTTAGATCCACGATGGAATCTGAGCTGATAGCCTTGGACAAATGTTGTGAAGGGGTTGAATGGCTATGCCATTTTCTAGAAGATATCCTTAATTGGGAAAGACCTGTACCTCTAATTTGTGTGCACTGTGATACTCAGGCCACACTTGGACGAGTACGGAGTCATATGTATAATGGTAAGTTTAGACATATACGTCGTAGACATAATACCATTAGACAACTTCTCACAACAGGTGTTTTCTCGGTTGACTACGTGAAGTCAAAAGACAATATAGCGGATCCGCTAACTAAAGGGTTGAGCAAAGAAGTTGTGGAGAAGCTTACACGAGGAATGGTATAAAGCCCTTGGTATAAAAAGTCCTATAGTGGATACTCAACCTAGCTGGCACCTAGGTTCAATGGGATAACTAAATTATAGAACGGAGCGTGTCACTGGGCTCTCGGACTTCCTACTATTCCTCGTTAAGAACAGTGGCTCCTGCATGAGGTTAGCATGTTGATGCTTTAATGATTCGATTGTCATCTGACATATGCTGTGGATGCAATGTCGATGGACATATATTGAGTTGCGAGAAACTCGAGAAAGAATCACCTATGTGAGAGAGAAGTGAGGGTCGCTTCAAAGGAGAATTGAACAGGACTCAATTCTTTAGAAACTCTTTCAGAACCAGGAATGGTGACCCACGACCAAAATGGGCACAATCATAAGAACAGAGCATGGTTGGGAGGTTCCTGCGTGAGATATGCCATCGTCTACACAAACGGCAGTCGGTTCAGAGACATCGCGTTCTACCGTACAGCCAGTAGAGTAAATGTATCTTCACGAGGGAAGGTTGAAAGGGTAACACCTACCTATCCTATGCAGGGATCGACCGTTGAACACAGTTGTTTCCGATTTCAAAAACAGCCCCGAAAATCAATTTTCATTCATGTGGGGATTGTTGGAAAAATAGCATAAAATGACATTTTTAGTGGCTATTTTGTGGTACAAATATATGTGGGGTCCACTTCCGATTTGGGTCGGGTCAAAGTGGATTCGGGTTCTTCGTAGTTAGACGAAGAGATTGATATCTGGTACACACAAAACGGATAATGGGTGAATGAGAAATTGGTTCTCAAAGTTGACCCATTTGAGTTGGAAAAATGGTGGAAAAGCTTTGTAGTAAGATTTTGTCCCACATTGGTTTGGGAGGTGGGTTTGCACCACTATTTATACAAGAGCCTTTCTATCGCTTCGTGAATTGTATAGCATAGAGGCTATCTCTCGCGCGCAGGGGGTGCAAATCAAATCCCAAAATGAGTGCTCTAGTTCGAAACTCTGCTTCTCTGAACACATGCTCCTAGCACTTTTGGGAGGTAGCAACTAAGATTGGTTTTAAGGAAAGAGTGTTTCGCTCGACTCGTGTTAACTCTTTCCAATTTATCCTTTCATTCTTATCATTGTTATTATCCCAAAAATATTATTTTAGTAGTAATATTTCTTAAGAAAGCGCACGCTTGATCCTAAGACCTTGTAGCATGCATGAGGTGTCGATGTGATGGGTTTTGAAGTTTTGTTCTTTTGCTTTGAGAATTTGTTGTTTATTGGTGCGATGCACAGATGAGAGAGAGGGAATATACACCTCAGTTATACCATACAATCAATCTACAAGAAGGGGGGGGGGGGGGAAAGAAGCCATATATTTGTCTCCTTCCCCACCTAAAAAAAGTTGAGAAAACCTGAGTCACATAGAAAACTAACAGATCAGATGCAAGAGCATCTTTGGCTACAATATGTGAAATATGAAATCGAACTAAAAAATGATGAAGCACATTTTTTTGCCCTGATCTAATTTTCTCATTGCCTCATCATGTTTTGATATACAGTTGGAGGAGATTTTTTATGTTCAAATTATGAGTTCATTTCATTTTTGGTTCTAGATATATAATTGGCAGTTCACTTTTAATCTTTTTTATTATAACATTCACATTTGGTCCTAATATTATTGTGGCATGACATTTTTGGTCCTCTATTAAAAAAACAATTTTATTGTAGGAGGACCAAAAATAATCATGTCACAATAATACTAGGACCGAATGTGAATGTTTTGATAAAAAATAAATAAAAGTCACTGTCACCTATAAATTTATAACCAAAAATGGAATTAACTCATTATATATTTATGTTTCATCTTCGACAAACTTTGATTGGTAAGCCTCCTTGTGGTACAGGAAACGGTCCGTACTGTATGCTATCGTTGTCTCCAATTACTCTCCATCTGCACCAAGAAACGTTTCATTCGTACGTTGTGAGTTTTGTAAATAAAATTTGGATAAATATATATAATATTTGGTGAATATTTGCAGCTGAATTGAAGATGATAATGAAGAGAGCCCAGTCTTATATTGCACATCTATTTCAAGACTTGGAGCATACCAACAAAGGAGATGCAACAATATATATAATGACAGTGAAACGTTCGCATGTGATGTCTAGCTTTCAAGAAAACTTTCTTATTTGGGCTTTTTTCTTTGCTACTCTAAAAAAGAAATTTTTATTCCTTAGATACCCTTTCCAGATACTTCATCAGAAATTCTTCTGGGGAGATCAACTATATATCTAACATCATATATAATCGACAATCATATTTGTAGGAGTGTTCGTTGCTTATGGATTCTCAAAGGACCACTCAAACACCCAACTAATATGTGGTCCAGTATGTGTATATATATACATTTTGTATAATTTTCATACAAATACAAATATAATTTTTACCTGTAACTAGTGGTGAGGTGGTGAAGGAGAAGCAGCATCTCAAGCTTGGCAAGCTCATTTCCTGGACAAGAGTGCACTCCATTCCCAAATGGCATGAATGTATTGGGACTAGGTGACGTCTGCAACACATACATACATGATGTGATTGATACATGCTTAGAATGAATATCACTAATATTCACATGAAAAATTGGAGAAAAATGTGGACTACTAATTTAATGCATGTATAGTGCCAAATTCTACTTCATCATCATTTTATTCCTTGATGTAGTGGATATGAGTGATCGTGCACTATTATCCCTTTGAAAGATCGAGAATTCAAAAACTCCTATAATATGAAAAAATTAATATGACCAACACTTTTTTCTTTAACTAGATCCACCTGCTAGTATGATAGGAGTTTTAAAGAGTCTCATACACCTTATAATCCATCTAATTAAAAAATTGTAAGGATGCATAACAAACCTCGAATCGTGATGGGTCGAAGATTTCGGGGTTAGGGAAGAAATCCGGTGAGTGATGAATGGTTCTGAAGAGTGGAAGGACTTTCCAACCTTTGGGTATGAAGTAGCCATCGAATTCCACATCTTCCACTGCTTCTCTGAATGTGAATGACAGAATACTTGCCCTTCTTAGCGTTTCTTGAATCACCTGAATATGAATTTTCACTACATTTTTATTTCATTCACTAATAACTAATTAATATTTCACCATCCTTCAAAAGAAAAATTAATATTTCACCATAATTACTAATAAAAATGTTACTTTCGCCAAAACATGATATTTTTCCTTATAACATTCACAAATAGAAGAAATATTCACTTTTTGAAAAATTAAAAATTGGAGAAAGGAAAATTGAAAAATTAAAATAAATGTATTTGTCATATGCCAAAGATTCAATATGACTAATTTCAAACTAGATAATTAAAATTGAAAACAATAATAATTGAGAAATCAAGACTAATATTAAGTATTCCATTAAGAGTTAATTAAATATTATTAAACAAGTATAATTATACTACTGACATTTCATTTTTTTTTGAGATAATCCTACTGACATTTCATAAAACCATGTATGGAATTAAATAGCTTGTTCAGAGGGTTTATGCCAGAAATGACTAATTAATTAATTAATAATAATAATAAGAATAAATATAAATTTACCCTCATGGTCAACGGCATGCGTCGAGTATCATCCCACGTGAGCCCCTCAGTTCCTTCGACGATTTTGCTACGAATTCCTTCTTGTTCCCTCTGAATTATTAGTAATTAATTATTTATTAAATCTAAATTATTAAAAGGTAATTTAGTAGTGAATTTATACATTAATTACCGTGACATCTTCTAAGACATTAAGGTTGTCATGCAAGTACTTGAGGAGCCACGTAAGAACACTGGCTGTCGTGTCGTGAGCTGCGAATATTACTCCTATAATGTTATCTGCTATTTGTGAATCGCTGAGTCTTTGGTCTTTGCTGTTGATATTACCACTCTCATCGTTGTTGGCTCTCAACAGAGCCCCCAATAAGCCTCCACCATTGTGCTCCTTCTCTCTTCTTTTCTCTATTAGTCTCTTTATTGTTTCGGTTAACTGTTTCCTCGCCTTCAGATTTAATTCATTTAAATTAACAAACTTTGTTAAAAAAGAGTATACATACGTACAAAACGACAAGTTTGTTAACGGATTAGTAGTTAATATAATTCGATCTTATTATTGTAAAGTATGTAGATAAAAGAACGAAGTATGTAAATAAAAAAAAGAGTTGTAATGACGTGTAAAGTAGTTATAGAGTTTGATTTTGTGACTACTAAGACAAAATAGTGACAACCAATGCATGCAAATTGCAAAAGTGTCATCTTTTGATGGCACTGCGCAAACATTAAAAAAGGGAAATTAGGATGTTGGTTTTCCAATTGGTGCTATTAATGACTGTGAAATCAAGAAGAGAAGAAAAATACTACATATATATATATATATGTTAGAGATAGTAGTGTAAATTAGGTAGTGGATCATTACCTATTATATAATACTCTATATGGTAGTGTATCATTACCTAATATATAATATTAGGGTTGTGGAGGTCTCTCCCTCTCTCCTATATAATTGTGTATCAGCGTATGAAGAAGACACACAGAGAAATATAAGAGTTTATTCTACTGCCTAAACCTAGCCTATTCTCTCTTTACTTTTATATTTAACATGGTATCAGAGCCCAGTGGGCATTGATCTGCTCAAGGAGTCGCCGTCGGCGGAGGAAGCGGAGCAGCGAACGGAGCCTCCACGCGCCGCCACGCGCCACCGTCGACCGGAGCTCCGGCGACCACGCGCCGGCGCGTGACGGCGCGTGAGGCGATTTCCGGCAGAAGTTTGTCCAGTTTGTCTCGTTTCTGAGCCCATTCCATCATGGCGTCACTGCTGTCCGTCTTCAGCAACTTTTGCGATTTTGTCCCCCTCTCTTTCTCATTTCCGGCGCTGCAGAACGTTCCTGGCAGCAGCTGCAGTGGTGGCTGGGGAATATTTCTGGCTGCTATGGTTGTAGATGATGAAGTAATAGGTGTTGTTGATGTTGAAAGTATTATAAAGAGGGAGGAACTATTTGCAGTAGGTTTGTTGGGCAGCAGGTTTTGGGTTTTGTGTTGTTTTGGTTTTATTTTGAGTTAATGTGAAGGGGAATAATCGGGCAGTAGATTTTATGTTATTTGTGTTTGTTTGGTTTATTTTGTGGGTTTGTTTTATTTCAATTTGGTCCTAAGTTTAGTTTGTGTGTTGTGGTCATGGGATTCATCTCATATTTAGAGTCATGCTATGGTGTGAGTGGGAGGTGCGTTGTGGTGTTTAATTGGGATGGCGGCATTCCTTCATCAAAGAAGAGAAATAGCTTCAACTTTGATGGCCGAATGATAGTAGGCCTTGTGGTCAAGTTGACAGCTTTGGTAGCCAAACGAGAGTAGGCTTTGTGGTTGAGTTGACACCCTTGGTGGCCGAATGAGAGTAGGCTTTGTGGTCAACTAGAATTGAAATCTTTGGTGACAGGAGGATACATTGGAGGGACCATCTGATTGCATCACAGCAGCAAGGTTTTCAACAGTAAATCTAAGGCTAGACAGTTTCAAACGCTATGGCTCATTCTGAAGAAACAGGGGTGCTGCAGGATGGACAACACAGTTGTCAGGAGGGGTGCGGACCTGGCATATGCCCGTGGCATTATGAAATGTCGGCAGATGAAGAAGAATGGTTCAGGATGAACCAGTTTTTGTGCCAGAATGAACAAGTAGTTTGAGACTTGGGTATTGGTCTCTAGATGTAATGTCCTATGACTCATGTGAGATATTTGTAACAAGCTGCAGCATGATTGACATCTATGCTCCAGCTTGAGGGGGAGTGTTAGAGATAGTAGTGTAAATTAGGTAGTGGATCATTACCTATTATATAATACTCTATATGGTAGTGTATCATTACCTAATATATAATATTAGGGTTGTGGAGGTCTCTCCCTCTCTCCTATATAATTGTGTATCAGCGTATGAAGAAGACACACAGAGAAATATAAGAGTTTATTCTACTGCCTAAACCTAGCCTATTCTCTCTTTACTTTTATATTTAACAATATATATACTCCAAAATTTACTCACAACTTTTATTTCCTACTCTCAAGTTTTTAATATAGATAACTTTAGACTAACACCATGAAAATGTCATATCCATCCATGATTGAAAAATCACTAGGAGCCCGAGGAGTGTCTAGGCGGCGATTAATCGGGCACTAGGGATGTCAACGGGGCGGGGTGGGGCGGAGGCATACCCCCATCCCGCCCCCGACTTTTTCCCACCACCCCGTCCCCGTCCCCATCCCCGCCAGGGAAGGGAAAAATCTCCCCATCCTCTTCCCCACGGGGATTATCCGGGGACGGGGAATCCCCGGCCCCATTTTAATTTTTAAAAACATATAAACAATACAATGGTCTGAAATATTTGCATTACTAACATACATATACTCAAAATGAGAGACAGAGGAATGTTAAATTGCTAATTGTTAGGATTCAAAAAAGAGTTTGGATGCTGCAGATCTGTAGTGGAGTTATTATATATTATGTTTTATTATTAATATTATATTATATATATATATAATAGATAAATAAAGCATATGCTATACAGCAGTACAGCATGCGTGTTGTTACTGCTGTACTTATATATATATATATATATATATATATATATATATTATATCGAGGCGGGGCGGGGAGACTACTCCCCATCCCCGTCCCCGTTCCCATTTTTATCCCCATCAGGGTGGATAGTCGGGTTCCCCGTCAGGTACGGGTACAATTGACATCCCTACGGGGCACGTGTATTTCATTTTTTTTTTTTTAATTTATCTAAATTTTTTAAGACTAATAATTATAAACTATTTAATACTTTAATAGTTAATACTAAAATATTAAATATTAACCTAAAAATATATTAAGTTTGAACAATTTAGTCTTGTTTCGCTCAAAACGATGTCATTTAGAGCGAAATGACTTTTTAAAAGAAACAATAGCTAATCAGCCAACTAATTAGCCTAGTTGGTGCCTAGGAAGTTTAGTCAGTGCCTAGGAGACCTAAGCAGTCAATGCCTAAACGGTCTAGACGACGCTTAGGCAGCCTAGCCCGCCGCCTAGCTAGACCACTGATTATGGTGATACGCTAGGAAGTCGGCCAGGACCTAGGCAGGATTTTTGTAACACTGATCCATACTTGCCACATATCCACATCAGGGAATAGAATTTGAGAGTTCCCTAAGCTAGTAAAACTCAAAGAAAAAGAAATGATGTGTTAGGGATTGGGTTGATACCTTCATTGCTTTGTAAAAGGGTGTTCCTATGATGTTCAAAGGCATTGAGTTGTAACCTTTGTCCAACGTTTGGTACAATTGTTTGATACTCTCCACCTCCAACTCCTTTTCACTTCCAAATACAGAAATCATCGCCACCTCAAAAGCATACTAAATCATTCAAAAAAAAAATTAACACAACGATTAACAGTAATTTTAATCCTAGTCTAAAGTAAATGTGATTATTAAATATATAGAATCCGCATAATACCATTTTCATTTGTTGCAAAGTGTTGATGGAGTTATTATTGCACCAAGAGGGCAGGAAATTGAGAAGAATTTGCTCGATTTGGGGGACCAATGGCGGATGGCCGCGGCGAGAAAGATGTGAGAATCAATTTCTTGAGGTTGGAATGGTAAGAGCCCTGGTGGAAGAAGAGAGCCTGTGGTCCAATCATCTTCTCTTTGCTTGGTGGATATGTTGGCTTGAAAAGCTCAGCCTGGCTCACCAATATTGTCTTTGCTGCTTTTGGACTCGAGATCATCACGCATGGACAACCTAGTATGTGAGTCTTGAAAATGTTCCATACCTAGGCAACCAATTCAACAAGTCACAACAGCAACCACAATAATAACAACAATTTTAGGATGCAAGAGCATCCTCACCAATTAATTTTTTTTTTTTGATGTTTTTTAGCATTCTATGTAGGATCAGATAGAGAGATAGAAAGAACAAAACAAAACAAAAATAAAAATAAAAACAAAACAAAAACAAAAAACAAAAAACAAAAAAACAAAAGAAAAAGTACTCATAATGGGCACTTACAAGATGGATCGGGTAAAAAAACAAGACCCAGACTCTCCTGGAATATTAAATATGCCAATAATTATATTTACATGAAAAAAATTGATACAAAACTCCATCCCATTTGTCCATAAATTCACCTTTATGTTTTTTTCTTTTGAAAAAATCATCTTAATATCGGCAATTATGAATACTCTAATGTTGTATATTTTGTAAAGTTGTACCTTATACCTAAAATGTTATACTTTACTTTAACACAACATGCAGAATTACAAAATATATAACACTACAAATTAACAAAACAATCATAAATTCTTAATAAACCAAAAAACTATTAAAAACATTAAATAATCAATCTTTTTTTTTTTTTTTTTGTGTCTAGTAGTACATCGACATTTACACTCAAAATGACTAATTTAGCTGAGTATCTATTCCTGAACCCTTGAAAAAGTATAATATAATGCATACATACGACGATATAGCGATCGAAACAGAAAACATATACATATGTGTACCGTTTGAGTCTATTGGAGAAGAAGGAATTGGGATTTTCAGTGTAGAACTTGAGTGTTTCTCCGAGGTAAGGCCAACCCATGGTGCCGGGTGGCAAACGCCGCCGTCCTTGTTCGCGTTTACCGGATAATGGAGCACGGCGGCGCCTCCATTGCAAGGAGAGGCCGAAGAGAAGGGGCGCGAGAGGAGAAGGCCGGCGAGCAGAAGCAGCACGGCGGAGAGCGGCGGCGGAAGAAGGGCGTATGTCGGCTGCGAGAGGAGGAGGTTCTGCATGGTTCGTTGTGGGACTTGTGGAAGTAGCGGCGAAGAAAAAAGAAAGGTGTAGAGAAGAAAGAAATTAAAAGATCATAAATATGATGCCAGATGGTGCGTGCTTAACGATGGATGACAATATATGGAATACAACGTTAATGTCGTGTGGTACATTATTTATACACGGTGGGGTGGGCCCACCAGGGACACATGTCCCAACCATATTGCTCCACCTCCACCCAACTTTTGCTTGCAGTGGTAGCTGGTAAAACTTGACCCGCCTTTAAATGTTGATGATATATGGTATCAAATTCACCTAAAGAGATTATGAATAATAAGATATTTGTTTTTCCTTTTTTTGGAAAGATTTATGCATACTATAATAGAATGTTGAATATGTGTACATAGTTTTATACGTCATTCTTCTATTTATAGTATGTATTATTAATCATTGTATATATGATTCTTGGCAAAGATGTTTAGCAAGTGGTTGAAATATGCATGCATTTTACTACCCTAGAATAATGAATGTGTGTGGTTTTATACGTTTCTCTTCTATTTATAACATGGGTTATTGGTAGTTGCATGATCCTTGGTAAAGAGTTTACCAAGTGGTTGGAAATTGGAATGTCTTTCACTACCTCCATGTGATTGCTACATATGTTAGTAGGATGATATTGAGATTTTGATAATGTTCTTCGATAGATTCAGTTTGGTCGCTGGAAAATATTTAAAGAAAAATGAGATTGAAATTTCATAGAAAATAAATTTCAGGAAAATTATTCCATGTTTGGTTGGTGAAAAAGAAATTACTGAGAATATAAATTTCATTGTTTGGTTGGATTTGAAATTGTAAGGAATAATGAGTATAAAGAAAATTATAATACCCCTACACAATAATAACAACAATAGTAATGGTAATTTGAAAAGTTGGTTAGGGCATAAATGTCCTCTTGGTTTCCATGGAAAACAAAATTCCAAAGGTGCCGCTCAAGAAAAATATTTTTCTCATTTTTAAAGGAAAATGTTTTCCAATGAAAAATGTTTTCTATCCAATCAAACAAAAAAAATCTAGTTTTCCTCAAATTTAAAAAAAAAAAAAAAAAAAAAACATTTTCCTTAGAAAATATTTTCCATCCAACCAAACAACTCCTTTTCCTAGGTTGTGTTTCTATGAGTAGGATTGATGTCACCGCTTGGACTAAATCTCGTAACTAAGACCTTTAATTAATTTCATGAAGTATAAATAGGATAAAGTATATATAGATCGAGATAGATCGAGTGTGCGATTAACATATTTCACTTCTCTATTGATCAATAATGTATATATTCTATAAAGAAATTGTGTGAATACAAATATACAATTAATATAAATTAGTTGCAGAATCACTGCATTGACAATTTGACATTGTACATGCCCATACGTTAATTGTATTAATATTAGTTTTCTTATAGGTGTGATAAATATAAAAATGTGTATTCAAGAGAAACACTGCATTGACAATTTGACATTGTATAGTAGTTGCAGCATATCTCATCGTCAATTCGTCACCAATATAACTAGCTTAGCTTCATGCCTTCATGACTTAACCTTAAAATTTATTGTGTATCTGGCAAATTGTTATATCATAGACTAAGATCCATTATATTTTATATTGTGGGCCTTTGTCCAAAAATTAGATATCTACAATTGACATATTATGTATCTGTCGTTAACTATTTATGTATCTGTAAAAAAAAAAAATTGAAGGCACATAACCTGTTAACTACAAACACATAGTATGTTAACTGCAAATACATAATATGTTGTTAAAATATTATGTGTTGTAGTTATCATATTATGTGTATGTAGTTAACATTTTATATGTCTTTAATAATTTATTTATAGATACATAAATGGTTAATTACAGGTACAAAATATGTCACCTACGGACACATAATCTCAAGGTTATTTTGAATCAAGGTCAATAATATGAGGTAGAGCCTAATCCATGGTATAATTTTATGTATCCATCAACTTTGATTTATTAGATAGATTTTATAATAATAAAAACATACTAGTCCAACAGCAATCCAAGATTACAACCTACTAGTAGAGAATAATGAATCAAGAGTAAGTCACTTGAACAAGTACTCAACTCCCGGTTCAAAGAGTTATAAGCAAACGAAATAGGCTATGACTATGAAGGTTTTTGGTAAATAGTGTATTAGTCAATCTTTTTTTTTTTTTGATTGATTTGACTAACTCTAACTATTTGAGTCATTTGAATGGTTAAAATGAGTGTTTGCCAAGTTTTTTGTTTTTTGTTTTTTTTTTTTTTAATTTTAGTGGGCTGCATTTTATTTAAAAATGAGTATAAACATATTTTAAAATTTATATCTAAAACTCAAAATAATTTCAGGATATATATTTCAATAAATAAAACAACATATATTTTTGTAATAAATCATTTTACATGTTATCCGCTAATCATTAAAAATTACTTTAATGAACATTCTTTTTACAAATCACGAATATTGTACTATCTGCAGGCCGGCCCTGGGCAAGTCTGCCCAGGGCCGGCGCACAGGGCCCCAAAAATTGGGGGCCCAAATTAAAAAAAAAAAATTATATATAGTATATATATTAGCGATAGATGGACATCAAGAATTCTTAGATAATTGAACAACAACAACAACAAATCAATTACCCTGGGGTTTCGAAAAGAAAAACAACAAACCCTATTACCCTAAGTTCCTAACCTAGCGGCGTACTGGCAGATGAGAGACGAAAACAATTCAACAAATTTCCTAGGTAATTGAACTAATTTAAATATTTACTTTGATGACTTTTGTTGTAGATTGTAGTGGCATAGTACTATTTGTGAGAATTGAGATTAGGCGAATCAAATTACATGATGAAAATCTTAATTTTATTCTTTGCAAAGACAACAACAATTAATTTGACGCAAAGATAGTAATTTAATTGCAATTAAACAGGCACTTCCAGGCACCACGCAATTTAATGAATTGGCGCAAAGACAACATATTCAACTCGTGTGCTACTGATTCTTCAATTCTTTTTTATCATAAAAATTCTTAAGTTCTTCAATTCTCTTGACAGGTAATTTTTTTATTTCATAATTCTTGTTTATTGTTTTATTTACATGACTTAATAATTTTGATTTCAAAATAATATATTCAAGAATTCGTTTCTTGATTAATTATTTAGTCATAGAGTTTCTAAATAAATTCTTTTTTTTCCCTTATGATTTTATAATTGTGTCTTCTATCAAATATTCATCTGAATTTGAGAAGCGTAAAAATAATTGTGAGATTGGAAAAAAATTAAATGATAGTGTGCACAATATAATGATGATAGGTATCACTGTGACAATGAAAATAATAAGATTCTTGATAGTTGTTTAGATGATATGAGTCACAGTGATAAACCAAACGATTCGCTTTTATTTGATATATATATATATATATATGATCCAATAAATTGGGATGTCCTTAATTCTAAATTAATAGATATTCTTGTGAAAGATAGTCTTAAAAGAGACTTATCAATAAATAAAGGTCCTAAAGATAAATTCTCTATAAGATTTTCATCGGCATTTTACACAAAATATTTGGAAGAAGTTGATATCAAAAGTTTGGTGATGATTTTGCCTATAAATGTGCACGACGCATGTCACTTTTTAAATGAAGTTTTAGATGTATTTTTTATACAATATTTATATTTTAAATTGTTTACACAACTTTTTGAACAACTATTATTTATATATAGAAATTATTTGAAAAAAGAGGGCCCAAATTAATATATTGCACAGGACCCCAATTTTTATTGGAACGGCCCTGACTATCTGTTGCCAATAATTTGATAATTGTCCAACACACCCACTCATGCACTTTGTGACGATTAGCAAAAATATGTTTATAAATTCATTTTAGATTAATTGACCAGTTGAGTTGTACAAATGGACTTTTGAGTTATAACTCTACAAATAAATTCGATGATGCATAAAATATATATTATATATAAAACATTACACTTGTGGATACCAAATAATGCTCTTGATATTGTTAGAGAATGCATTCAAAATTTGAGATAATTATTACAACAGCACTAATTTTTTTATGATTTTGCAGTTGTTCTTTTAGATCAACGGATAACATGAATTTTTAATTTTCTCCCCTATATATATATATATATCATTATGTATGTACGTGGCCGGTTGACAATTGATCATGATTCGTGAATCTCAACCTGATGAGATAGTATGGAAAAGTTGAATTGGAAGTTTCAAAGTTTGAAATGCTGAATATAGCAGCTATGAGTTGGGAGGTGAATAAATAAATAAATAAATAAATAATATATATATATATATATATATATATATATATATATATATATATATATATATATATATATATATATATATATATATTGGTTCAAATGAAGATATTGTTTTTGGTCCGTCAATACGAAAATGTAGATCGTGTTTTCGGTCCGATAAATACGAATTCACCATTAGGTATGTAGAAATGCATCACAATGAAATGTACTAATGCACTACAAAATACATCACACACCCAAAAAACAAATGCACCACACTACACTATGCTTAGTGGTGCATTTTTGAACACTTTATGATGCATTTTATGTATACCTAATAGTAGGTGGCCACACAGGAAGCACTGCTAGCACGAAAATCTGACTCTATGTTACCACCAAAATCTGAGTCTATATATATATATATATATATATGCTGATTGTTAAGTGACGGAGAGGGGCGGGCCACCTGCGCCACCAATGAGTTTGCATCGATCATTACCTCGTGGCCGTAGGTAGTACGTGGTGTATATATACGACAATGCTGGATGGCCTTATTAGCTTTATGATTAATCTGCACAAATAATGTATGTCTGATCTGATCTGATCTATGTAACATGCATATATATATATATGCTGCAGATGTCGCATGTCGGAGCAGTCGCCGGTATGTACGGTGCAGACCGCTGCTCCATCTCCTTACGTGTATGCCGGCCGCCGCTTCCCAAAATTCTGGCTAGCTTCTACTTTTATATATATTATTATTATTATTGTTACGTACTTCTCCATATCCTATTATAGCTAATGGCTTATGATGGCAAACAGCGTGGCCTAACCTTAAAACGACAAATTTGAGTCGTCTCCAATGATTTCTTGTTTAATATAACTTAATTTTGAGTCGCAACAAGCTAGCATAATATCTGTTTATCTGTTATACTCAATACCAACTCCAAATAAATATCTCAAACCCATTTGATCTAACATTATCTACAGTTGAACAAGATCGAGGGGCCTAATGAGCAGATTTTGGTTCTTCTCTGTCATTGACATGATCAAGCTTTGCAAATTAAACGCCCACCTATTGAACACCTCTAATGATTTTGATTAAAGAGAGAAACATTTGATTATTAGTTGTTATTTAAATTTGATGATTTAATTCGATATCACTTTATTAAAAACAAAAAAAAAAAAAGATAAAATAGTACTCCATAATTCATTGTTGAATTACAATTTCACAAACTGTCAAATTACAATTCCTAAAGGAGACTCTAAAAATTGCAATTCCATAATAGAAGAGAATTGTAATTGTTGCAATTTTTTTCAACATATAAATTCTATAGATTTTAATAAGAATAAAATTACAATTCCATTATACTAAACATTTGCTTACAAGTTGGAAGCAAAATTGGCTAAGGATAATTCCACTTTATTTTTAGTTTCCTCATCATTAGCCGTACACGCGTCCGGCGATTGGGATGCTAGGCTCGAGTCAAACATTACTTGGGCGGAGATTTCATGGCGGTTGAGGCGGGGCCCGTAATTATTTAGTTATATGTACTTTTTAAAAATAAAATAAAAACAGTGACGTCAAAACAAGGTTCTATTATACGTAGAGCCCGACAGCATGTGTATGTATCCCTATTCCTTATCACATATGCAACATGCTTCCTGCCGTTCCTGGTTCCTTCCCCAACCTACCTACGTAACCACAATATATATATAATGCAAATACTGAGCTCCAATATGGCGATATGAAGATACTTCGATCATCAACGCCTATTTACAGTGCCACCTCAATCCTCTTCTACGTCTTTTAAATTTTGGTGGCTCCTTCTTATAAATAAATGAGATACTACCAAAAGTATAAGCACAATCTTTAAAATCAATACCATAAAATATGATTTTTATTTATATATTATTTTTCAATATAAAGATTATGTCAAATATTTTGAACAATTTTGTCATAATCATGCTCAATTATTTAGGAGAGAGAAATGAAAATTGAATTGCAACTTTGGTAATCAAAGAAATGAAAATTGAATTGCAACTTTAGGAGAAAGTTGTAAAATTATTGGAGGAACGAAGAATCTTGCCCTTTTAAGGGGCAAATTATTGTATGAACCATGGTTCACACTAACAGGGCTCCAGTAGTTCAAACCTATTAGTGTTCTACTATTACTAGTCTTCTAGATAGTTTCTACATTCATCTGTATTTAGCCTAGATATGTATTACGTTATTTCTCAGATATTCTAATATACAAAATACCGTACATTCATCTGGTATCATCGCTAGTCGATTCTGGTTATGGCTTCCGTTCAATCTGATGCTTCTTCTGAGCGTACGCTCACTGCTGGTGCACCGCCCGTCTCTCCGATTGCTGCTCCGCCATCTCTTTCTGCGGCTCATCATTTTGTGTCGCTAAAGCTCTCATCTCGAAACTATCTGTATTGGCGCTCCCAGATGGTTCCTTTCCTCCGCGGGCAGGGACTGCTCAAGTATGTTGATGGTTCTTTTCCATGCCCGTCTTCACTAGTTGCTGCTGCGCCCATCGCTGCTGCTGCCTCTACGCCGGCGGAAGCTTTTACCTCGACTGTTGCTGCTTCTTCGCCGGAGGTTGATGCTGCCGTTGCTGCCTGGGTTCAGCAAGACCAGGCGCTCCTGTCTATGCTGGTGGCATCTTTATCAGAAGAGGTCTTATACCTTGCAGTAGGGCAGTCCACATCCCAGCAGCTTTGGTCGGACATTGTGCGTACGTTTGGTTCTGTTTCTCCGGCGCACTCTCTCGGCCTACTCACTCAGTTGCAGGAGTTGAGACAAGGAGATAGCACGCCTGCGGAGTTCCTGGGTCGTGTGAAGCTGCTTGTGGAGGAGCTTGCTATGGCTGGAGAAACCATTAGCTTGAGCACACAGAACCTCTACATTTTCAGAGGGTTGCGTCCGGAGTTCCGGGCCATGGCATCCTCGCTGCTCACCTCCGGTGCACCGGTGACGATTTCCCAGTTGTCTGCGTTCCTCACTGCTCAGCAGTTCATTTGCAGCGATGACCTCCTACCGCAACCTGCTGCCATGGCGTCGAGGCGAGTGGATGGTGGTCGTCCGTCCGGTGAGGCTGGTTCATGGCGTGGTGGCCGTGGTTCGGTTCGAGGTGGAGGCTGGTCTGGTCGGGCTGGCCCGCGGTCGGGGTGGTCGCACTGGACCTCGTTGTCAGATCTGCCGGAGTCACGGGCATACCGCCGTGCACTGCTATCGCCGCTACAGTGACTCGGCGGCTTCTCCTCAAGCTAATGTGGCGGCATCGGCTCCGAGTGGTGACTCTGCTTCACTCTCATGGTTTCCAGACACCGGGGCGACTCACCATGCGACACCCTTGGAGGACGGCTTAGTTGATTCAGAGGCTTATAATGGCACGGACACACTCCGTGTTGGTAACGGCACAGGTTTGTCTATTACCCCGTATTGGTCATGCCCAGGTTTCTTCCTCTGAGTCTCTTAAATTGTCAAATGTTCTAGTTGTCCCTGAGTTGTCTCATTCCTTACTTTCGGTTCAAAAGTTTGCCCGAGATAATCATGTGTTTTTTGAATTTTATCCTTCTTTTTTTGTTATTAAGGACATCACCACCAGAACCCCACTGCTTAAGGGTCCGAGTTCAGGGGGTCTTTATTCGTTGCAGCTTCCTGTGTCGACGCCTTCTGCTTTTCTGACTGCTCGGGCATCATCCAGTGTTTGGCACAATCGTTTAGGGCACCCACATTTCGGGTTTTGAATAAAGTATTGCGTAGTTGTCCAGTTAGCAAGTTAGATGTTAGCTCTTCTACTTTATGTTCCCCATGTCAATTAGGGAAATCTTCCCGTTTTTCTTTACCTCGTGTTAGTTCTGTTAGTTCTGCTGTACTGGACTTAATTTATACAGACATTTGGGGCCCTGCGCCCGTTTTATCCTCTTCTGGTTATCAGTACTTTGTGCTTTTCGTTGATGATTTCTCTAGATACTGTTGGCTATTTCCGCTGCGCCTTAAATCTGATCTATATGCTGTGTTTGCCAAGTTTCGTTTGCTTGTTGAGAATCTATTTTCCTGTAAAATTAAGTCTGTGCAGTCTGATTTAGGGGGTGAATATAACAAATTGGGCTCTGTGTTTTCTTCTCTTGGCATTTCTCACCGTAAGTCGTGTGCTTATACCCATGAGCAGAATGGGCGTGTTGAGCGGCGTCATCGACACATTGTCGAGCCGGTCTTGCCCTTCTTGCTCAGGGTTCTGTTCCTTTGAAATTCTGGGATTATGCATTTGAGTCGGCTGTTTATCTGATTAATCATTTACCCTCATCCTCCATTCAGATGGATAGCCCTTACCATAAATTGTTTCGGTCAGTTCCCACGTATTCTCATCTCCGTGTTTTTGGGTGTCTGTGTTTCCCTTATCTACGTCCATATAACCGCCATAAATTAGATTTTCGGTCGGCCCCATGTGTCTTTTTGGGCTATCCATTGTCGTTTCGTGGGTATCGGTGCATGGACCTCAATACGGGTAAGATATATATCTGTCGCCATGTTCGTTTTGACGAGAGTGTTTTTCCCTTTGCCAGGCCTACTGATTTGCAGGACACGAGCAGTCTATCACCTGAGCCGTGGGGTGCCGGGCCGTTGCTTCCTGTTCCCGTGTCTGATTCACAGGTTGTCTCTTCATATTCTGGCCAGAATATTTTCTCTCGGGTTGCTCCTCCCCGAACTCGCCGTCGTAGGCCTCCCCCTGGGCCTCGCTCTCATCCCATGACTCTGCGACACATGGAGCACAGTTCGCCTTTACGGGCCTTCCTTGTTACTAATACTGATCCTACTTGTTATTCTCAGGCAGTTCTACACTCTGAGTGGCGTACTGCGATGGATGAAGAGTTCAATGCTCTTCTTCACAATCAAACTTGGCAGTTGGTTCCGGCTACGTCAGGTATGAACGTCGTAGGATGTAAATGGGTGTTTCGTACCAAGCGCAAGGCGGATGGTACTGTGGAGCGGTATAAGGCACGATTGGTGGCGAAAGGGTTCAATCAGGTTGCAGGCGAGGATTTCTTCGACACTTTCAGCCCGGTGGTTAAGCCTACCACGGTGCCCTTGTTGCTTTCTCTTGCGTTGTCTCGTGGCTGGACTCTCCGACAGTTAGACATCCATAATGCCTTCCTGAATGGGCGTTTGGCGGAGACTGTGTATATGAAGCAACCGCCTGGCTATTCTGATCCAGCTTTTCCTGATCATGTTTGCCTCCTGCAGCGTTCTCTCTATGGTCTTAAGCAGGCTCCACGGGCTTGGTTCAAGCGGCTGCACGATTTTCTTCTCTCTATTGGGTTCTCGGCGTCTAAAACTGATGTGTCCTTATTTTATCGGTCTACTGCTGATGCTCAGTTGTTCATTTTGGTTTATGTGGACGATATCCTACTTATGGGGAGTGATTCGGCTCTCGTGTCTTCTCTTTTGCAGCGTCTTGCTTCCGTTTTAAGATTCGGGATCTTGGGGAACCGAATTTCTTTCTTGGCATTGAGACTGTGTCTGTAGGTGATGGTCTGGTTCTCTCTCAACGACGATATATGTTGGATATTTTGAAACGTGCAGGCATGGTTGATTGTAAGCCTCTAGCTACGCCTATCTCGGTTGCTCGCAAGCCTCCGGTGACTGATGATGGTCCTTATCCGAATCCTACCAGGCCTGATCTTTCATATGCTGTTAATCGATTGTGTCAGCATATGCACTCGCCCACCATGTCTCATTGGATTTTGTTAAAGCGAGTCTTACGTTATGTTAAAGCAACCTTGCAGTTTGGGCTACGTCTTTGTTCCTCCCCAGTCTCTGTTCTGCATGCTTATTCAGACTCTGACTGGGCTGGTGACACGTTGGATCGCAAGTCTACCAGCGGGTTCGCGGTGTATCTCGGTGATAACTTAGTTTCTTGGGCTTGTCGAAAACAGCGTACCGTCGCCCGATCGTCTACTGAAGTTGAGTATAAAGGGTTAGCTGATGTTGCGGCTGAGGTAACCTGGGTTGTATCCCTTTTGATAGAGCTGGGTCTACCACTGTCCTCTCCTCCGTCCTTATGGTGTGATAATCTAGGTGCCACATATCTTTGTGCTAATCCTGTGTTCCATGCACGGACTAAGCATGTTGAGGTGGATTATCACTTTGTTCGTGACAAGGTGGCTTCGGGTGATCTCCAGGTCCATTTCGTCTCTACACAGGACCAGGTTGCGGACATCTTTACTAAGCCACTATCGGTTAAACGGTTTGAATTACTGCGTGACAAGCTTCATGTTGTGAGTCTCCCATCTTCAGCTTGAGGGGGTGTAACAGGACTACAGTAGTTCAAACCTATTAGTGTTCTACTATTACTAGTCTTCTAGATAGTTTCTACATTCGTCTGTATTTAGCCTAGATATGTATTACGTTATTTATCAGATATTGTAATATACAAAATACCGTACATTCATCCACACAACACTATGTGGACCATAACAAAATGTACATTTTTAATATACTAAATATACATTATTTGTGTACTGAATACAATATAATGTATATTTAGTATACAAATAATGTACATCCCCTGAATACAATGTACATTATTATTATATTAAATGTACATTATTTGATAGTATGGTCCATATAGCTGTGTGGACCAATAATAATTGCTCTTAAGGAATGTGGACTTAATTGCATTTTTTTTAAATTTTATTTCTTAAGTAGCTATGTCAAAAATAGATATTAAGTCATCTAAAATTGAGGCTCTATGCTTTCGGGCATTATGCACGGGCCAAAAATCAGCCCTGCTCGGCTGCTTCTATCATCACTTTGTAACTTTCAAGATTGTCGAATTCTTTTTTTTTTTTAATTTTCTTTTTCTCAATTAAACTACGGAATGATAAAACAAAAAACATATATCAAAGAATGAAGTTATATAAATGTGATCAAGAAGAGTAAAGTTATATAAATATTGTGATTAAGTGTAACACACTACCACTAGTACTCGCTCTGTAATATAAACAAAAAGTAACATTTTTAAATGAGAAAAATTACACTTTTGGTCCCTCAATTGTTACCCAATTTGCAATGTTAATTTTATATAAATGGGTCCTTAATAATCTTAAACCTTAGTCAATCACTACTACACAGACGGCTTTTAACGTCGGCTAAGTAGACCCTTTAACGTCGGCTAAAAGCCGACGTTGATCTGGCCGACGTTGTAAGTGTACACATACAACGTCGGCTAAAAGTTAGCCGACGTTGTATGTGTACCTTACAACGTCGGCTAACTTTTAGCCGACGTTGTATGTGTCCCTTACAACGTCGGCTATTTACAAATAGCCGACGTTGTAGGTAATTTGAAAGCTACTAAAATACCCTACAACGTCGGCTAATTACAAATAGCCAACGTCGTAGGTACCCTACAACGTCGGCTAATTAAAAATAGCCGACATTGTAGGTAATTTGAAAGCTACTAAAATACCCTACAACATCGGCTAACTACAAATAGCCGACGTCGTAGGTACCATACAACGTCGGCTATTTGTAATTAGCCGACGTCGTAGGTACCCTACAACGTCGGCTAATTAAAAATAGCCGACATTGTAGGTAATTTGAAAGCTACTAAAATACCCTACAACGTCGGCTAATTACAAATAGCCGACGTTGTAGGGTAATATTAAACCAAAAAAATTACCCTACAACGTCGGCTAATAAGACTAGCCGACGTTGTAGGGTAATTTTTTTTTTGTTTTTAAATATTAATTTTATTTTTCTATTTACACCCAAAACCTGCTCAAATATATATAGCAATCACAATCACATTCAAAACCTGGACAATTTATATTTATAATATCAAAATTAATAAAAGCAATAAATCTCACAATTGATAATAATTAATAACAGAAGTTCATCAAAAATCACTAATACAAAATTGCACATCCGCTAAATGAAATAATAAATGAAAAAATAATTACAAATAATAAATGAAATATTAAACATCATATTCTTCTAATTTTTCTGTATGCTTACTACATCACAAATATCAAATTTACTATTTCGAATCTTTATTGTACCCTAGTCTTGGAATTTAAAACTTGATAAAAGACGTTCACTTATTTTCCGTCAACCTTTTTCACCTGCATAGCACAGTCAGCTCAAATCCTAAGGGGATAAGCAAAGGAAAAAATTAGAGGTTTAAAATAAATTAATTATGCAGTTGCAAAAAAAAAAAAAAAAGAAGTAAGAATGAAATAGAGATGTAAAGAAATCAAATGACAGACAGAAATCAAATGATAGCAACATCAAAAAGAAATCAACACACTTCTATATATAGAGAATTCTCACAACAAAAGCAGTAGAAACAATAATAAGTCATCTAACCTAGGAGTAATGAATAAACAAGAGTACATCAAATTCTTCAATACCTCACATATTCATAGCAAATATCAAATCCAATAATTTACCAAATCCTACAAGAAGGACATTCCTGTAAGTGAATTGCAACATCATTGAGCAATCACTTTTCTTTGCCAAATGGAGCAGAATAGAAGTTTACACAAGCTTTGCAGTGGATGATTAACCAAAATTCTTTGTAAAAGGAAATGAAGAACACAATAGTAAGTGTTGCTCTCTTACTGTACGAAGTATCATTTACCTTCTCTCCAAAACAACACCAAAAAACAAAGACACAGGAAGAACAACATTGTTCAACTCAATTTTAAGTTCAACCATGCGACGAACCGGACGAGGTGGTGGCTACGGTGGCTGATAATTGAAACATATAAGAAAAGTTTAAACATAAATCAGGATTTATATAGTGGCTAGATTAAACAGGTAACAAAGCATTAAAAAGATGAATTTAAAAAGCTAGTAAATTTTGTCAAGAGACACACTACTTCTAATTGGATACCTCGCCAACATGATTGCATTTGAACTGCAGCTTGACGCAATGCAATGAATTCCTTCCGTGTAATGTAGGTTCTAATTTGCCTTTGAATGATCCTGGCTGCAATGAAAACTTTGTAGGTTCTTCTAGCATCAAGCTCAGCCATCTGACCAGCCCGCAGAAAGACCTTGTTCTTTCCTATCTGTAAAAATTAGTCGTTTACTAATGTGATGCACAAACACTTACCAATAGAACAAAGTATAAGGCTTTGTAAAAGCAATTATAAAGGAAATATGGTTAAAAGAAATCTCATAAATTTGACATAAAAAGTATGTTATGAACTTAACTATCCCACAAATGCTCAACACCAAAATATAATATCTCCAGCTTTGACCCATGCTAGAATAATGAAGAGAATATTTAATGAAAACATCAAACTTTACCTGATAGCCTTTCAATCCCATTTTGTCTAGAATCATCTGAGATGCAACTTTGTCATCTTGACTACAAAAGGGGTTAGCAAAGACGCAAAATTACTCATGAAATGGACATTAAGTTCATTTGACAACCCTAGCACATCAAGGACTTAAGAAACATAAAGTTGTTTCTTACTTTCCTGCTAAAACTTCTGGAGCAAGAACACCAAATCAAAGAATAAACTCATAGAAAGTACATTTGGTGGTGTAACCAGCACAGCTAATTCTGATAGCTTCCAGTACACCCTAAGTAAAAAAGCAATTGGATGACTTTAAAAAGTGTAACCTATTCTGTTTAAAACTCTCAAATCCATATATATCGATATAAACCCTCGAAATTTCGAGCAAGATACCAAAGAACTCAAACAGCTTACAGAAAAGCACGAAATCGGAGTCCAAAAAATCAAGGAAATGTCAGTAATGGCCAACTTACAGTAATGTCGGTTCCAGATCTGTATCTTCGGGTCGTCGCAGTGGAGGCGGCGTTGGTCACGGTGGTGCAGATCGAAACGACTGGGCCAGGCGTCAACAAATGAAGGTTGTGGCGGTCGCGGTGTCGGCGGCTGTGGTGATAGTGGTGGCTGCGGTGGCAGATATGCAGAGGAAGACACAGCGGCGGAGGAAGTGGCTGTGACGACAGCTGGGGCGGAGGCGCAGTCGCGTAGGCTGCAATGGTGGCGGTGGTGGCTGCGACAGTGGAAGGCGAAGGCGGTAGCGGTGGAGGCTGCGAGCTGCGGGCTGCGCGATGGGCGATGGGGGGCTTTGTGTTATTAGGCGACGGCGATGGGAGTCCGAATTGAATTTTGGCTTTGTGTTATTAGGGATTGAATGTCCGAATGTTAATTTGGGGGAGACGGGTTGGATTTATTAAACCCTTTCACGTCGGTTATGTTACATAACCAACGTTAAAAGTGAATCCGGCACAATACGACGTCGACTACTTCCTAGCCGACGTCGTATTGTACGCGGGCGGTCGTCCGTTAGGTGATACGACGACGGCTACCCAGCTAGCCGTCGTCGTATCACCTTTAAAACTGCGATACGACCTCGGCAACCCAGCTAGCCGACGTCGTTCGCGTAGAGGCATTAGCTTGATACTTTACACGTCGGTTATGTGTTCATAACCGACGTTAAAGGTTAGCCGTATGATATAACGTCGGCTAAGTAATTAGCCGACGTTGTATGTGATTTCTGTAGTAGTGAATGTTGCCATCCGGTCAGATTTGGCTCTAACTAGTGTTAAGACCATTGACAATTTGGTAATTTCACAATATCCACTAAATTGCTAGGCTACCACCGCCGTTACCTCTCCCTCCGTCGTGCACATCTCTCCACAACCACTACCGCCGTAACTTCTTCTACGACTGTCTCATGTCCAAAACCCTAATCCTGCCCCTTCACCATCCGTATCATCTGTTCTCCACTGCGCTCACTTACAGATGTGCGCCTTTCGAGTTTCATTTCTCACTTTCTCCGCTCCTTATTACTTTAGAAATACTCCGTAATATTTAGGAAACGAATGTATTATTTTGCAGGTGTTCAGGTTGTTCCAATGAGTACAATCTCCACCATCCAGTAATGGTTGATGAAGCGATGAACTTCTTCAAGAAGCTTGGCGTCACTGATTTCACCTTTGATAGTTGTAGATTGGTACTAAACTTGTTTCCTTTCGTTTGTCACTCTTTAGTCTTTACTGCATTATGAATGGGATTTGGGCTGAAAATTTGAATTGTAGTGGGGATGGAGGTGACGTGCACAACATGCAGTTTGCGACACATCAACAAAACCTCTAATTGGGCTATATCAAGAGGGAACTCACAACGTTGTTGATATCCCTGATTGTAGAGGCATGTTTAATGAATTCACAATACATACAAGCATGAAAATACATATTCACACTGGAAAATAGCAACTCCCTACTTCCTTGATCTTAATTGATCCTGTTTTTGCAGCTCACCATCCCAACATTAATGTTGATGTGCAACTCCTGAGAAGTCGTATGCAGCGTTAGGAACGGTGGGAGAAACGGGGATCTAGAGAAGTAGTGAGAAAACAGGGTTGAAACATATAGTGTTCGGCATTGCGGCGTTGGCGAAGCTGTGGGACAAGCGGAAGAATTATTACACGAAGCTGTGGTGGAAGCCGGATGAGAAGATGAGGGAGATAGTGTGGCTGGACAAGGCCGTGAAGATGGCGAAAGGGGAGGGCAACAAATATGAAAAGCCAATGCAAGAGGAAAGAGGAAATTGAGGGTAAAATTTAGTTTGTGAAATTACCAAAATGTCCATGGTCTTAACACTAGCTAGAGCCAAATTTGACTGGAGGGCAACGTTGGCTAAGGGTTGAGGTTATTAGGGACCCAATTACATAAAATTGACAGTGAGAAACCACATTGCAGATCGGACAACAATTGAGGGACCAAAAGTGTGATTTTTCCTAAATTGTATAAGAGATTCTAAACCACTTGAAGAATCTATAGGTGTGTGGTTGTTATGAGTCATTATTTAATTCGTGTATACATAAAATTCCTTGTGAATTTTTCTTTATAGTAGAAATAGTCAATCTAGAGTCTATATACCTACTAGTAAATTACCAAAATGTTTCCTCGACTATGTTAATTTCACCAATTTGGTCCTACTCATATTGATTTGGCTAATTTCCTCCTTTGACTATCTTTTCTTTAATCATTTTGGTCATCCGGCGACTTAGACGATATACGTCCAGGTATGAGAGGGTCGACCAAATTGGTGAAATCGATATAGTCAAGGGACCATTTGGTAATTTACTCAGTCTCTTGACTATATTGATTTCACCAATTTGGTCCTACTCATACCTGGACGTATATATACCGTCTAAGTCGCAGGAGGACCAAAATGGTTAAAAAAAATTAGTCGAAGGAGGAAATTAGCCAAATCAATATGAGTAGGACCAAATTGGTGAAATCAATATAGTCGAGGGACCATTTTGGTAATTTACTCTATACCTACTATAAGCCATTAATAGTATGCATGTAGTAGAGAGATAGTGAAATAAAGACTTAAAGAGTTGGTACTATTGATTATATAATGAATTTCAGTACAGTTGTTATAAGTAAGTTCGTAAAGCTTTGTTTATATCGTCATGAAGTGTACTTGAATCTAAAGCAAATCCCTTTCAAGCTAGTGAATTGTCGTGTTTATAAAGTTAGGTAAGGAGCACATGTCAGAAATTCATTATCAAGGATGACATAGCAAACATTTATAGGCGGAACAAATTGGTTGTGACACGTGTCAAGCAATAATGTTACCAGCCTTCAAGATAATGATGGTTGTTGTGATTAAAATATGACTTGGAAGAATGACTTTCTAATTTGAGACGTAAGTCAGATTAGTCTTCTCGTATAGTGTATGCTCCATGTTCATGTATATACACCATGTCCAAAACTACACCTTAGTACGTTCAAGTAAATAAAAACAAAGATTCCTAATATTGTCAACATGTAGTGCAACCTTTTGAACAGTTAACACAAAGTCACTTTCTATTCTAGTTTAATGCTCTAAATAAAACATTTTTTCCGAGCATAGAAATATGATGACTCCTAATTGAAAATTTTGATTTTAGACACATGTAAGTTGGCGCATTCATGCAAATTGGTGTTGACATTCGTAGATCCACTCAACCGCCTAGCATACCTCCGCCTCAGATCACAAGCAGCAGCCACACCACCAAGTTCCCCCCACTCCACCGCCCAACCCAACCACCACGTGGTGACGGCGATTATCGACGACGACGACGTCGTACGGCCGAGAGTTCCATTCCCACACGTTTCAAAATTAAATTAAAGTTGTACCCAACTCCCAATATGATGGCAGTAATAGCCAGCTAGCTGCATGCATGCGCTGTAAGTCAATCTCGATCCTACCTAACACTTACGCGTCCCCTCCTGATTGGCCCATGGCATGCGTCACTCGACACCACCGCCATTCTCGCATGACCCAACATCCACCATCATTTCATTCTTCAATCATTCACTACATTAAACCGACACCAAAATATCTTAGAGCATCCTTATCAATGGAGTTCTTTCGCGGTTATTGAGAAGTTTTTGGAGGTGTGATTAGGAAAGAGAAAATGGGGAAGGAAAACAAAACAAATAGTATTTATATAAAAAAAAATTAAAAAAAAAAGAAAGATAAGACTTTGTCAGGCGCGCCTGACCTGGCGCGTGCACTGCACGCACCAGAGTGGGCGCATGCTGTGCGCTAAACGCGCACAGCAGTCCTCCCTCCCTTTTTTTTTGCACTGTTCCAATATCTCCTATTTTACAGATGAACCCCATTCTTTCTCTCTCCAACTCCTCTCTCTTCCACCTAGGATTGCACTGTTCCAATATCCCTCAAATATGCATTGATAAGAATGCTCTTATAAGAGTTAATACTCAATATAGTCCTCGACTATAATGGTTTTACTCGATTTAGTCCTAAATGACTTTTTGTACTTAATTTAGTCCTCGACTTTGATGGTTTTACTCAATTTAGTCCTCCGTTATCAATTCCGTTTGTTGACCGTTAAAAGAAGGGTCAACATGGTAATTTCTTCCCCTCTTATTGGTCATATTACCCTCTTCTCCATAATTCTCCCTCCCTCTTCTTCATAAAATCAATACTAATTGTTGAAAATGGTAAAATGGTTTACATATAGTATTTGTGTATCGTAAGGGCCAAACCTGTATTCTATAGAGATTCATGTTCAAACTCCATTCATTTTCTAGAGATATAGATTTCCGAGATTGATTTACAAAAACAAGTTTTTGATTAAGAAATAATTACTCTTATTATGTTTTATTACATTCGCACTAGTATATCAGTATTAGTGTTTTGTAATTTCATAAATTTTATGGGGAAGAGGTAATCTAACAAAAAAAAAATGAAATTACCATGTTGACCCTTCTTTTAACGGTCAACAAACGGAATTGATAACGGAGGACTAAATTGAGTAAAATCATCAAAGTTGAGGACTAAATTAAGTACAAAAAGTCATTTAGGACTAAATCGAGTAAAACTACTATAGTCGAGGACTATATTGGGTATTAACTCGCTCTTATAAGTAGATCGACTTCTTTGATCTTTGGTACGTAAATTTATCTAATTTGACAGATGTAAAGTTGACAAATGTCGTTGTGATTATCCCAAGACGGAAATAATCATTCATAAAGGTGGCTAGTAAATTATCAATATTTACTTTCGTCATATAAAATAAATAATTTGAATTTATGAATTATTAATCGATTTAAATCATCTTAGATAGTAAGTTAATCATCAGCGCAACACTCAAATAAATTGCCATAAATGTGTTTGAAACAGGGTGATGAACATATATGCAACGTAGATAGAGAGCCAAGAGAGGCGAAGGAAAATGTGTTGATTGCTCAAACTGGAGTAGGTACTAGAGGCTTGGTGTGAGTTCTAGTTGGAAAGTTGCCAGAAATGTACAAATTATTATTATTTTCTTTTCGAAGAGAAATGTACAAATTATTCAGTCACTACATACTAATCTACATTGACAGTTGGTGCATGTTTCCCATCCTCTTTTCCTCCCCCTCCCTTCAACATTAATACAAATTTAGACACTGCACGCTAATTCAAGAGTTGATTTAGAAATTAATCATTACCTTGGTACATTATCATTGTTTATGTGTAATTATACCGCCAAAGACCTTGTGGTCTAGTGGCACTCGGTGTTTCGGTTTACACTCTCACATAGATGATGAGAGTGAGTTCAAGCCTCAATGGGGGCAATTGACTACAACTATTGTTGGGCATTTGTTATGTCATGGACTCGGGTCCACCTTGCAAGGTGGACCCAAGTCTATGTTCACAATTTCATAACTCTATATTCAGTAATAATATATAACAAAATTGGGAATATAGAGTTCAAAAGTTGTGAATATTGAGTAATATAATTTTGTATATTGATATCTAAAATTGTGAACATAGAGTTTTAAGTTTGTGAATATAGAGTTCTAAATTTATGAACATAGATCCGGGTCTACCTTACAAGATGGACCCGGGTTCATAGCATAATTTGCCATTCTTGGGACTTGGGGGCCTAGATCTTGATGGGGTTTTCTTTTGGGTCTTCCTTCTCCCTTAACCTTGGATTGGGCTACATTGGCCCACCTTATTTCTATTTTTCAACCAAACATGTAATAAAGTTTTTGAGAGAAGTGTTTCAAAATAATGATAGAGGATAGAAATATCTTTCTCCTAATAAACTATGGTGGATAAGAACTTGACCGCATAAGAGAACTACAAACCAAATAGAGCAGTCAATCTGGAAAGGTCTAACGGCTTTAAAGTAATGAGAGAATGAAAAAATAAAAGCATGGTAAAATTTTCGTTAATAACTCAAATGCATGTTAAGCGCAAGTAGCAATAATATAGAGTACATCCAATATAAAGTACACCCACCAATATTAATAAAGTGTAGCAATAATATAGAGTACATCCAATATAAAGTACACCCACCAATATTATAAAGTGTACCGAACGATATTATTAATTGAGTTAATACCCATTTTGGTCCCTCGACTATAGCGTAATACTTGATTTTGTCCTATAGAATTAAAAGTACCCAGTTTAGTCCTCTAACTTGTAAAATATACTCAATTTGGTCCTCCGTTACAATTTCCATCCATCAACCGTTATATAGAGGGGCAAAACCGTCATTTTCAATAGTCGAAATGGGTACTTAATTAATAGTCGAGGGACCAAAATGGGTACTTATTATTATTATTATTATTATTATTATTATTATTATTATTATTATTATATTTAATATTGGGACAATATCTCTTAGTTTAGTTTTGTATATCAACACTAGCGGTGTGTAATCTATTAATCGAACTATTTTAACCGAAGTTGTTAAAACTTTAACCGTTAATTGAGCCGAATTGAAATTGTTTTCGATTAATCGATCGGTTAACAGATTAACCGAACTTTTTAAAGCTAAATTTCTAAATCCTAAAAATAACACCTATTATAATAAATCTAATTAAAATAATACATATAATAATAAATCCATAAGAAAATATAGAAAAACAATATCATAAAAACATTACAAATTTATAGAGATTTTACATATTAGATTTATATATATATATATATATATATATATATATATATATATATATATATATATATATATATATATATATATATGACAATGACCTTGTCATCATCTAGTGGCACCCGGTTGCACCCATGTGAAAGGGGTGTGTCCGAGTCTCAGTGGAGGCAATGCTGACTCTTTGTGCTTCAGTAGGTTGAGAAAGTAGTCATTAACAGATACTACATTGTAATAGAGTCAGTAGTACTCAATTTTAACGGTTGCACCCAATTAACCGTTAATCAAAATTTTAAAAAATCTTTAACCATTAAGCGAACCGGAAAAATGCAGTTAAAAATAGTTAACCGACAATTTCAAACCCAATTAACCGTTAATTGAAATTTTAAAAAACCTTTAACCATTAACCAAACCTTTAACCATTAGTTAAAAGTTTAGTTAATGGTTCAAGGTTTTTTAAAAACTCAATTAATGATTAATTGGGTTCAAAAGTGTCGGTTAACCGTTTTTAACTGAACTTTTTCAGTTCGGTTAATCGTTAAAGGTTTTTTAAAATTTCGAGTAACGGTTAATTGGGTTCGAAATTGTCGGTCAACCGAACAATTAACCGAAATTTTAAACATATATATAACTAAATAAATAAATACATAATCTAATATGTAAAATCTCTATAAATTTGTAATGTTTTTATGATATTATTTTTGTATATTTTCTTATGGATTTATAGTCCAATGAAACAGAAATCTAATTTATATGCTATTTTTGATAAGTTTCGTGTCATAGTTGAGCGGTCTTTTAATCGTAAGATTAGGTCTATTCAGTCTGATTTAGGGGCTGAATATAAGAAGTTACATTCTACTCTTGCTCTTTTAGGTATTTTTCATAGGCAGTCCTGTGCTTATACTCATGAGCAGAATGGGCGAGTTGTGCGCAAACACAAGCATATTGTTGAGACTGGTTTGACTCTCTTGGCTCGTGCTTCTGTTCCATCTAGGTTTTGGGATTACTCCTTTGAAACTGCAGTTTATCTTATTAATAGGATGTCTTCTCCTACATTGCATAATTTCACCCCTTATTTTCTTCTTCATAAGACCTCGCACTCTTATTCTTTTCTTCGAGTATTTGGGTGTCTCTGTTATCTGCATTTGCGTCCCTATAATCGTCACAAGATTTCTTTTCGGTCGTCTCCGTGTGTCTTCTTAGGTTACCCAGATTCCTTCCAGGGGTACAGGTGCATGGACTTATTGATTAATAAGGTTTATGTGTGCAGACATGTTCGGTTTGATGAGACTAAGTTTCCGTTTGCTAAGTCTGCTTCACAGGTACCTACAACTCCGCGCCATCTGCCGTGGGCTAAGTCTGTTCTTCAACCGTGCTCTGTTGATGTGCCTGCTTCGGCCCCACTGCAGTCCTGTGTCTCTACGGCTGTGACTACTGCTAAGCCGCGGGGTAGGCCTCGTGGGAAGTCTACTCGGCCTACGACTAGGTCTCATGCCATGTCTACTAGGAGTTGATCTCAGGCTCCTCTTGCTGGTCTGGTTGCTCAGGTGTGCCCCACAGATCCGACTTCCTAGTCTCAGGCTGTCAAACACTCAGAGTGGCGTGACGCGATAGATCAGGAGTTTAATGCTCTTCTTCAGAATCAGACTTGGTGTTTGGTTCCATCGACTCCTTCCATGAATGTGATTGGCTGCAAGTGGGTTTTTTCGCACTAAACGCAAGGCGAATGGTTCGATAGAGAGGTATAAGGCTCGGTTGGTGGCGAAAGGGTTTAATCAGGTGCTTGGCCAGGATTTCTTTGACACATTCAGTCCAGTGGTCAAGCCCACTACAGTCAGGTTACTTCTTTCTTTGGCTGTTTCTTCTGGTTGGGTTGTTAGGCAGCTTGATGTGCACAATGCTTTTTTGAATGGTAATTTGTCTGAGACTGTTTACATGTGTCAACCACCTGGTTATCCTGATTCCCAGTATCCTGATCATGTGTGCTTGCTAAGACGATCTTTGTATGGCTTGAAGCAAGCACCCCGTGCTTGGTTCAATCAGTTGCATGATTTTCTATTGTCTGTGGGTTTTGTTGCTTCCAAGACGGATGTTTCTCTATTTCATTGCTCTGTGGACTCAGGTTTTATGTTTATACTGGTGTATGTTGATGATATTCTTGTTATGGGAAGTAGTCAAGGCTTGGTGGATTCGTTGTTGGCTCAGCTGTCTGCTACGTTTAAGATACGAGATCTTGGGGAGCCTGGGTTCTTTCTTGGTATTGAGACAGTGCAGTGTGGTGATGGTTTGCTACTTTCTCAGCAACGTTATATGACTGACATCTTGAAGCGTGCAGGCATGTCTGACTGTAAACCACTAACCACTCCTATCTCTTTGACTAAGTCTCCCATTCTGCAGGCAGACCCTTATGATGATCTTACCAGGTACATGAGTCTTGCTGGGGCACTACAGTATCTTACTGTTACTCGTCCGGATCTCTCCTATGCGGTCAATATGCTGTGGCAGCATATGCATGCCCCTACGGTTCAACACTGGGAGCAGCTGAAACGGGTACTGCGGTAAGTCAAAGGCACTCTTCTCTATGGGCTTCGTATTCGCATCTCTTCCTCCAAGGAGCTTCATGCGTTTTCAGATTCTTACTGGGCTGGATGTCTTGAGGATCGTAAGTCCACGAGTGGGTTTGCTGTGTTTCTTGGGTCCAATCTCGTCTCATGGGTCTGCAAGAAGCAAAGGACAGTTGCTAGGTCTTCTACTGAAGCTGAGTACAAGGCACTGGCAGATGTTTGTGCTGAGGTAACATGGATTTTGTCTCTCTTGCGTGAGCTTCGTATTACTGGTGTATCGGTTCCCAAGTTGTGGTGTGATAATCTTGGTGCCACCTATATGTGTGCCAATCCAATCTTCTATGCTCGTACAAAGCATGTGGAGATTGATTATCACTTTGTTATGGATAAGGTTGCTGCTGTAGATACAGGTGAACTTTATTTCTACGAAGAGTCAACTTGCTGATATATTCACCAAAGCTCTTCTGGGTCCTAGATTTGTTTTTCTCAGGGACAAGCTACAGGTTGCTAGTCTGCCTTGTGCTTGAGGGGGAGTGTTAGGACTCTATGTCTTTGAGTCTTATTGTAATTCACTTTCCTACTCCTCCTATACCTCTACCTATATGTATTTATATACTCTTTCAGACTTTGTAACTGTTGTCGTCAATATACACAATTATACGTTCTCATCCTTTTAAATATATTCATTTCATTTTTCCTTCATAAAAAGAATTAATATTATTTTACATTCATTTTTCCTTTATAATTTTTACCTAATCATTCATTTGCTGGTTACTGATTTTTTTGTAGGGAAAAGTTGTGTTATATTTCCAGTGAAATATTAATATATTCATTTCACTTTTCATAATATTTCATTTTCTTTTAAGTAAATTCATTTCCTTTTTCTTTCATCAAAAGAATTAATATTGCTTTCCATTCATTTTTCCTGATAATTGCCAATTAATTGACTTGATTCCTTGCCAATTAGTAATAAAATATTAATAACAGATTTCCATGTAATATTCATTTCCTTTTCGTTCATAAAATTTTAATATTAATTTCCATATGATTAAAAAGTACTACAATTATAAAAATTTAATTGTTGAATATATTTTCAGTGAAATATTAATAAATTCATTTTGTTTTTTTCCTTCTAAATAATTAATATAATTATAATATAATTGTCAATTATATTTCCAGTGAAATATGAATATATTCATTTTCTTTTTCCTTCATAAAAGGAATAAATATTCATTTCTATTTCTTTTTCCTTCATAATTTTTTCCTAATATTTCATTTAGTGGTTACTAATTTTTGCGTAGGGAAAGCTATGTTATATTTATAGTGAATTTTTATTATTAATCTCCTATTTCATTTGGCCTGATTCCTGTGCCAATTAGTAACATAATATTAATAACAGATTCGCGTGTGTAATATTTATTTCCTTTTTCATTCATAAAAAAATTTTAATATTCATTTCCATATAATTATAAAAATATAATTGCCAATTATATTTCCAATGAAATATTAATATATTCATTTTCTTTTTCCTTCATAAATATTAATATGATTAATATAATTTTAATATAATTAAATTTTGAAATAAATTCATTTCCTTTTCCGTTCAATTTTCAATCAAATATTAATATTAATTTTCTTTTTCAAATGGCCTAAATTTCGTGCAGTTTAATTTCGAGTTAATTATTTTTTTCAATATTCTTGTTTTTTTTTAAACTATAATTTGACCTCTGAACATGGTATGAATAAACGAATAAAACAACTGTATATTCAAAGTAATGTAAAATCATGAAATGTTAAGATTTAAACAAATAACACAAATTTAAAATTTGAAATCTTTATTGCCCAAAAATATAAATGTCTAGGATTTCAACAGGAAGATATTTTATTAATTGCTTCTCAACTTTCACATCTCTTAACAGACCCACTATCATTTGCATCACATTGCTTATTATGCTCCAAATATATGCATTTTGTAATAAAAGGATCAAGAGAGCTGGAAATATAAGATTTCAAATATAAAAGAATAGTTAAAAAATCAATTAAAAAAGAATACTTAATACTTAGAATAAAAGTTGTAGTTATTGAAGTTCTCTCCTCTTTTGTTTTCATCACGGCCGCCGCCTCCGTGAAGTAAGCGGATCGGAGGCGGCGTCCAATCGTCTTCCCATGCTGTTATCTCCACCTCAGGCAGCGTCCATCTTCATTGTCTTTTCTGCATTCACTGTTTTCTCCTCCATCTCCACCGCTACCGATCGTTACTCTCTTATTTTCGCAATGTTTTTCCCTTTGCTTTGTGTTATCGGTTTAATTTTGTTTGCAGTTTTTGTGTTTTTCCTCTCGTTGTTTTGACGAGTTTCTTCCTCTCGTTTACTTGGCGAGTTCTTTTTTCATAATGTGTGAAACGATAAAACTAGTCATAGCGTACGTGAATCTCATCCTGGGTGACAAACATGACATTGAGAAAGAGACTCCTATGAACTATGATATGCAGTTCAGCCCAATGGAGATATTGTCAATGGATAGAAGAATGAAGATGGAGATATTGTCAATGGATAGAATAATAAAAATAGATACTCAGGTGGTGTGCAAGACTATTCAACCAGTGTCAGTCTTGGGTACGTTTGACCAAATCATTAAAGAAGCTTTAAGTTCGTTCAAAGAATTCAGCTTCAAATTTGTAAAACAGTTTGCGAATCAAGTTTTCTATGCTAGGGAAGTTGTTTCTATGTCTGACTGTAAGGAATGTTTGACCATTCCATCGATCTTTATTGTAAACGTTTCAGCCTATGATTAATGAATTAGCTTCTTTATTTTCATAAAAAAGAAGAAGTTGTAGTTATTTGACAAATTAGCTTACCTTTCAGCAATTGAAGCTACCAACAATTAACCCCAAGGCTTGTGATTATAAAATATAAGAACTTGCAATGAATGTAACAAAAAAAAAATAATAATAATAAGATAAGAACAGTAAAAAGAAACAGTAAATATATCACACTTCTATGGAGAAGCGTGGTTCTTCCTATGTACATTCATGATTTCACAAACGAAAAACAACAGAACTAAGAGAGATGAAAATTGGTGGTGGTGGTTGAATGTGTTTCTTCTTGTATTTATAGCCATAAAGAGAGAGAGACAGAGCTATTATATATGAATGAAAAACCTCCATTATATTATATTCCATACATATTTGAATTCCATATATATTATATTCCAATACCCATTTGTTTACAAACATTTGATTTAATTTTCAATTCCAATAATATCTCATATTCTTGATTTAATTTTCTACTAATAAATGATGACTTTATGGACGTGATCTTCGTGTATATTTTTTTTCTTGAAGAAATTTTTTGTGTATATATAAAGATTACCAATTTTTATTGCACATACATTACTGCTATTATCGTGTATAAGTGATACTAATATGCTAATATTTGTTACGATTTAATGAACAAATTAATTTAATAAAATAATATTATGTAAGCAAACAATTCGTGTTAGTAGGTTATTACCATGTGAGAATTGGTTAGAAATGGTTCGAAATTAAAATATGATAAATATTTGATTTAATTTTACATGGCAATTGCCAATTACAATTATTAGATATTATTAGCATATATAATATAATATGATTGACATTCATAATTTTTGTATCTCAACCAGAAATATTAGTACATTTAGGTAAATATTACCAAAAATTGTAACAATCAAAACCACTGCACATTCTTATCTCATTAATATTATTCTATCATAATAATTACTATAATTACTAATAACCTATTATAACCAATTATAATTAATATTTATTCTATCATTAATATTATTCTATAATAATAATAATAATAATAATTAATATTATTAATACTTAATATTATTATTATAATAATAATAATTACCATATTACTAAAGTACCGCTACGTTTGGGCGAGAAAATTCTGGAGGAGGATAATTCTTTTATATATAGTATAGATTATTATTGTTGTCGTCATGATCGTCATGGTTGTTTTAATTATTAGTTTTGTTTTCATTATTAAAGAGTAAAGAATAGTAAGAAATGAGTCTTTAAGACTATAAAAATATTATCCTCTTGACTTTAAAGTTTGCATCCCTCGCACATCGAAAGATTAGCAGAGAGGAGCCTCCACCTCTATAAAAGATGTTATCACATTTTGGAAAGAACTCTTATGAGAAGATTCGATCAATTTTAGATTCACATGAAATACTTAAATTTTCTCTTTTATATTTACACTTTTGATAGAAAATGATTTTGGAGCTAACCTAATAATTAAGCTAATTATCAAACTTTTTCTAAAAATATTTTAACTAAATCAAATTGCTAAAGTGATCAAATTAAACTTAACTAATTTTTGATCAATTTACCAAACAAGCCCCAAAGCTGATGATGTTATGAAATTACTTTGCAATGTTTGGTTCAAGTATGGGATTACTAGTTGATGGCGATATGGGACTCCATGGTTCATTTTATTGGGAATGTATTGGACCAAGTGTGGGTGGTGAAGGAAGGAGGTTGACCCAAGTCTTGTTGGGCTAGGAAGACAATCATGCAAGATGGCCCAAAAGGACACAAAATATGGGAGATAAGGGTTCATTAGGGCACCAGAATCACGATGGTGAGGCATGGCGAGCGGGTCTGGCCGAACCATCAGTGCCCCACTAGCGCGCCTAGTGAAGGCAGTAGGCATCATCATCAATAGGTAAGGGGTCTTGCCAGTTGGGGTAGAACCTAAGACCTCACGCGTAACATGCGTGACCCAGACCACAAAGCCACACCGTCTCTTGTGTATTTATCCACCACACCTTATATTTGTTCCATATTTTAGGGCTGCTAGCATTAACAACCAGCTACGACCGGCCATTGGCCGGCTGGCAACTAGCTGGCGGTGTGCCCCATTGACTACCTCGGGCCGTGGCATGCCCAGCGTGGGTGGTGCGCCCCTGGGCACAGCAACGACCCCCCACCTGGGAAGGGGGGGGGGTAGTATTGAATGTACATTGAAGGGGTGATGATCGACTTTGTCGGCGAGTGCATGGCTAGCGAGGTTAACCCATCGAACTCCCCATAAAGTGGCATGGCTTGTGACACCCCAACCTCACACAGGCTGAGATAGATAAAACTTAACACAACAGCTGCCTATCTCAACCAAAACCATAACAAAGCGGAAGCGAATTTAAAACTTAAGGGCGTCATGCCACATCTAGGTATAAACACAGTGCACAGGCTAAACATAATAACGAACTAAGCTGTCATCATATATATATAAACGAGATAAAATCCTCAAGTCATAATCCAAATCATCCAAAAGTACCCAAAAGACTAATCAAGAGTATATCATAATATCTCAAGGCACACAGGCCCAAAACCAAAGTCTAAACAAGGTAAACTAAGTATACGCATCCTCAGATAGAGAACTCTAGCGCGCTCTCGCATAGACTACTCCATACCTGGAAAACACGCAAAGAACCATTAGCAAAAGAATGCTAAGCAACCACCATTCACACCCGCAAGGAGATATAGATATATAATAGGCTTAGAAATAGGTTTACACACCCATATAGAATATAAACACCAACGAACTGTACAATAGTTCAAAACGGATACTCAACAACAATAAGCTGAACAAATCATAAGCCAAAATTCATTCGAATAAAGCCAAAGTCCAAAGATAAAAGAACAAGACAACAACGAGTCATAACCAAGATACCAACTGAACTCAAGTATAAGGAGCAATCAAACAGAATCGAGAACAACAAGATATCAACCGAATGAACAAAGACTCACAACCAAAGTACCAGAAGAAAATCCCAACACCAACCATCAAACCGAACACAACCACAACCAAAAACCAGGTACACAGGGGTAATGAACCCAATCACAGGGACCGTAGTCCAATCACGGGGACCGAAGTCCAATCACAGGGGTGAATCGACCCAATCACGGGGGTAATGAACCCAATCACAGGGGTAATGAACCCAATCACAGGGGCAAAGCCCAATCACAGGGACCTAAGTCCAATCACAGGGGTAATCAACCCAATCACGGGGGTAATGAACCCAATCACAGGGGTAATGAACCCGAATACAAACATTAGTAGCACAACTAGTTCACCCAACAAACTCCAATGCTACCAACCAACCAACATCACATACTCATACTCCAACATCATCCCAAAGCAACCAAACAAAGTGTTCATCTCATCTATGAACACAAACAAACTCCCAGGTAGAAGAATATCAAGAAATCAACAGACCAAGAGTACAAGAAGGGAAACTAAAGACATGAATAATCTCCAAGATGAGGTAGTAAATACCCAACAAAAGGCATGGATAAATACTCCAAAGACATGGTAAAATACCCAACAAAACAATCCAACAATAATCAGAAACAAAGAAGAAACAACAGACAACAACATCACAGAAACAGCCTCTGGGAGCAGATTCCCAGAGTACTTGCGGAACACCCTGACGGAACACCGTCCTCCGCCGCACTCCTCCGCAGGAAGGAGGCGGACTGCCTCAACGGAACACCACCATCCGGCCAACCCAACCGCCTTGGCCTTGCGGAACTCCCCGGCGGGTTACATTGTGCCGCCGAGGACCTCCGCAAGGTCAACCTCAACTCCCAGTTCCAGAATGCAAAGCAGACACGAAAATAATATTTCCAGAGAGTATAATCAGACCCAATACATCAATATTTCATCCAATTTAGAGGCCAAAAACATGGAAATCCAAACCATCAATGATCATACAACACTAATCAAAAGATCAAGATGAAATCCAACAAATAGATTCAACAAATAGGGCTAATCACAAGGAATTTTCAGGATTTCCAACACCAAGAACATCATATAGAATAGGAGTGAATAAAAATAGTTTTGATGGACATAGTGGTTACCTTGAATAGCTTTCTCCAACTCCAACAAGCCCTAAGCAAGATCACAAAGCCCCACCTTCACCTTGATCATCTTTTACCCAAAGAACCCCAAAAGATCATTATAAGAATATGCTAAAAAGACTATCAAAAACACAAAATACAAAGGAGATTCTAGGCTAGATGCACTTACCCACTCCTAGACAAGCATAAAAGAGCAACCTTTACTTGAAAACTTGTAGGGAAAATGGAGATCAATTGTGGGTGCAAATGAAGGGGAAAATGGCGTGAGAAGAGAGTGTGTAGGGAGGAAGAGGAGTGAAAGCTTTTAGGGGTTTTGATCTTCCAAATTATATACTAAGAATACATACAATATTTAGGGTGTAAGACTTTAATATGAGTTGGGCTTAAGTATATAATATGATGGCTACAAGAATTAATTATATATATTCAAGACTAGCAAAATGAGCTAATGAAATCATCCCTTATAATTGATATAAGAATTAGAATAAGGAAGCCCATAGAAATGTCTTAGGAACAATATATATACATTATATAATATAAGATCAATAAATTGGGCTTGTAGGAATATTTAATTACAAATATTGTAAGGACCCAAATTGAATAAAAATCCCTTACAAGAATAATTCAATTAATTGGGCTCTTGATTAGAATAAATAGATTAGGCTCATGAATATATATATAAGTGTACATATATATTAAATCGAAAGAATTAACCCAATTAGAATAATTAAATTGCCCAAGGAATTAATTAACGAATCGAAAGGCTTGAACGAATTTATGGGGTGTTACATGGCTAGCGAGGTCCAAGAACCCTCTGACGCACCATCTGCGCCCCCACCGATGGAGGTGGTAGTATGAGGTATAGAGGGGTGGTAGAGAAGGTGGGTGAGAAGCTAGAGACGTTGGTGAAGACATGAGGCATACATGGACACATGGAAGATGGATAGAGAAGACTAACCGATACCGTACACTTGTCAACAATCTGGAAGACCCTCTACACTATATAAGGCACCCTTCCTTCTCTTTAAGACGTCACCCTTAAATCACTAAATCCCCTTCATTTTGGGCCAGTATCTCGGACGTTGTATGTATTCTTTATGGCCCTAGAGCCCCGAGCTAATAATATTACTATTTTCCTACCCCCCGGTCTATACCTCTATACTCGGTTTATGGTGGACCCAATTCCAACAAAATCATCATTGACACTGTCTGTGGAGAACACTACGAAAAACATGTGTTCCTAGTTTCTACCCGTTTTACCCTTTTCTTTTACACAATCAAATCCGAGATACGCCAAAATGGTTGAGTCGCAAAAACATCATTGTCCGGACCTGCAAGAACACCTTAGTCGACAAGTCAGTGGTCGATCCAGTTCACAACGGTCAGTTCTTTGCCGGAAAGACGTGATAGGTTCGATTGGAAATATAGTCATTGGAGGAGAATCTACCATTAACAGAACCAACCGATGTCACTGAGAGGGCGGATCTATCGTTCAACTTTTAGCTCGCGAAATAGCCAATGTCATCATCAGAGGGTCTACCCAACAACAAAGTAAAATGCATCCCGACCCTATCTAACCACTGGCAATCGATCTGAATATCGTAGTGAATCCTCCATCGACTTAACTTAGCAGTCCTAAAGCTAGGAGGAAGGCGCCATCGAGGGAAGGAAAAATGATTAGGGCAATGAGATTCGAATTCACGAGCAGGCCAAAATGAGGGAACCTATCGCGAAGGGAGTTTGAAACCATTCAGGAGGGCACCATCGATGGGAATATCAAACGTACCCTGACCATTAAGGGACCGCAGGCAGGGTGAGCGACCTTTGACTAAATAGTAACACTTTGATGGACTAGCAAACAACCTAGGGAGGACAGATAGGAGATGTCGAAGCTAACAAAAACTTCCAAATAGCCTCGGAATTGGAGTACTTAGCCTAAAGAGATAGTAAATCAATTTTCAGCTTCATTTTATACGTTGGGTTCGCAAAGCACGGTAGGTGGCCAAAGAAAAATCATGACTGGATTCATAGTAGCTCAAAGAGGTAATAAGAAGTAATATTTATTATTTTTTTACTAGCCCTCACCCCTTTTCTGTACTGGGTCTGTAGGGCAGGCGACCTGCGTACTATCCCCTATACATAGGCATGTGGGTTTACATTGCTCTGGAGGCAACTCACATGCGCGTATTAGACCGGTAGGCCAAGATACGCGGTCCATGCACACCTAGGATTTTGTGTTTCTCTAGAGGTAACCCACATGCGTATACTAGACCTGCAGGGCAGGGTAAGCGGTCCATGCGCACCTGTTACTTTGGCATGTGGTTTTGCGTTACTCTAGAGGCAACTCAAATGCGCATACTAGACCTGCAGGGTAGGGTAGGCGGTCCATGCGCACCTATTACTTTGGCATGTGGGTTTGCATTGCTCTAGAGGCAACCCACATGCTCGTACTAGACTTGCAGGGTAGGGTAGGTGGTTCATTTGCACCTGTTACTTAGGCATGTGAGTTTGCGTTGCTTTGGAAGTAACCCATATACGCGTATTGGACCTGCAAGGTAAAGTAGGCAGTTTATGCGCCTATTCCATATGCATGTGGGGTTGCGTTGCTCGGGAGGCAACCCATATGCACGTACTAGCCTGTAGGGTAGGGTAGGCGGCTCATGTGCACGACATACCTGCACAATCATAGTCATAGAAACTTATTATCCTGCTTCTTTGTGGTCTGACATATTATCCCGCTTCTTAGTGGTCGACATATTATCCCACTTTTTAGCGGTCGACATATTATTATCTCGCTTCTCAGCGGTTGACATATTATTATCCCGCTTCTCAACGGTCGACATATTATTATCCCGCTTCTCAGCGATCGAAATATTATTATCGCACTTCTCAGCGGTCAACATGTTATTATTCCGCTTCTCAGCGATTGACATATTTTTATCTTGTTTCTCAGCGCGGACCACCCCTTGAAGGGAGGCATGTATGTGAGATCATGCGAAGGGGAGGCGGAAAAAATATCTTCCTCTTTTTTTTGAAGGGTATGTGTGAGAGCTAGGTCATCTTGATGAACCGTTGGCAGGGTAAGCGACCTACATATCAGATAGTTGTGTGGATCTTGATGATATGGAAACATTCCCTTTCCAAAAAAAAAAGTAGTACATGTACATGGGCAGCTGAGTGTAGAGGTAGATACAACTAGGGAAAAACACAGCAAGGAATTCACAACATCAAAAAATGCAGGAAATGATTGAAAACACAACAATTACTAAGCCTGGTAGAAAAGTAGATGTAGAAGCTGTTGCTGAGCCTAAGACACCGGATCGTGAAGGTGGAGTAAAATTGAATGTGCCTGATGGATCCATAATTCCGACAGTACCAAAGCTTGTTATCTCCTATGAGGGAAGTGCAACCGAAGATGTTACCCTAGCACAAGCACTCTCAGGACTCAAGAGAAAATCATTTGCAGGTGAAGTAGTAGGAACATGTAGGGGTGTCAAAGCGGGCCAGCCCGCCCCATTAGGCCCGGCCCGCGAAGCCCGCGGGCTTGGAGGTATACAGCCCAAGCCCGCCCCGCGTGGGCTTGCGAGCTTTGCGGGCTGGCCCGCGGGCCTACTAATTAATATTAAAAAATATAAAATTAAATATTAAATAATATTTAAAATAAAATATATGATATTAGATTAATATAATATAACAGACTTCACACTTTTTACAATACACTAATTAAAAAAGGTCAAAAATCATTAAATTATAAAAACATAGAACACAATAAGAACAAGGGAAACAACATAAACAAAGTAAAAACATTCCTACATTTTATTACACATTAATACTTAGTAATTAGTATCTTAAAATTCAAACATAACATTCAAATCAATGCACTCTTCAGTCTTCAAAGTTCAAACTTCAAACTAGTGTCTAACTGTCTAAGTAATGACTGTGGCTGCTGACAACTCGGATGGAATTGGGAGAATGTCTTCAACACCACAAAAATCACCATTATCTACACATGAATACATGATACATCAATTAATATAATCAAAACATAACTAAAATATAAGAAAATTACAAATTTTGAAGGAAATACTATACTGATTTACCATGATCTTGGAGTTCATAACCACGTATCCAATTGCGAGCACAAAGCAATGCTTGAACATTTGAAGGAAGCATAGAATTCCGGTATTTGTTCAATACACGACCTCCTGTACTGAAAGCTGATTCCGATGCCACAGTAGTGATAGGAATACTTAATATATCACATGCCATGTAAGATAACTCACCAAAGCGATGCCTATTTTCCTTCCAAAAGTTCAAGATATCCATATCAGAATACATCTTCATATCTTTCTGTGGTTCATCCAAATACACATCCAATGCTGATTTTCCAATATCCTCATCATCTTGGTTACAATATTCAACAAACTCCTATATCATTTATAAGTATAAGCTATTAAAAAAATGTTATAACAATATATATAATTAAGAAATTAACAAAAATTTCACAAAACAACTTACATCAATCATTTCATCATTTGCTTCTTCTATTTTTTCACATGGTGTGGTCGAAGTTGAAGAACTAGGGACTGCGGTCGTAGACTTACTTTTATATGCTTCAAAGAGCATATATAACTTGTTTTTCACATACTCCACCTTTTGCTTGCAAGTATTTGGATCCAATTTTTTGAAACAAAAATCCAAAAGTTTAAATTTCATTCTTGGATCAAACACCGCTCCCATAGCAAGAATAACACTATATTGTTCCCAATATTTGTCAAACTTCACTCTCATATTACTAGCCATATTTTTAATAACCACATCTTCATTATTCACATTTCTTTTCAACAAAAGCTCAATTTTCCAAACTTGCAAGAAATATAAATTGGAAGTAGGATAAGTTGAACCCGAGATCAAATTTGTAATTTCATTGAAAGGCATCAACAATTCACACATTTTTTCACCCCTAATCCACTCTTCATCTGAAGGACAATGCTTATAATTTGTGTCAAGCAAGTGAAGGCTACTAAAAGCACGTCGGTACTTAATAGCACTATCAAGCATCTTATATGTAGAGTTCCATCTAGTAGGCACATCCGTTGACAAACCAACCTTAAGTTTAAGACCAACTGTCTCAACACATTCATCAAAGACTTTCATCCTCCCCTCCGACCCTTTAACATATTTCACACTGTCTCGAATTTTATTCAAAGCATCACCAATCACTTTCAAGCCATCTTGCACAATAAGATTCAATATATGTGCAGAACATCTCACATGAAAAAATTCTCCATTACACAACAAATCATTTTGAAAACAAAGTTGTCTTTTCAAAATATTTTGCATACTGTCGTTAGCAGAAGCATTATCCAAAGTGTTATAAAACAATTTTTTCTCAATTCCCCACTCTTTCAAACATTCTAAAAGCTTCTTAGCTAACTGAATACCAGTATGTGGGGGAGGCATAGCACAAAAGGATAATATCTTATTGTTTAATTTCCAATTATTATCAATATAATGGGCAGTTAAACAAATATATCCTTCAACGGTGCATGCTGTCCAAAGATCAGAAGTCAAGCAAATTCTACTAGAAATTCTTGTCAAGATATTCTTCAGTTTCTCTTTTTCCCTCTCATAAAACTTATACACATCTGCTGCTACTGTATTTCTACTTATAAATTTGTAATCAGCATTCAAATACTTGTGCAACTCTCTAATTCTATTATATTCAACAAAAGAAAACGGCAAATCATGTTCAATGATGCACATGCTTATTATCATCTCACGGACTGTATCATGATCAATTTTTTTGGCACGCAACTTTCCTTCATGATCAATTAACATAGAACCTACATCATTATATTTAGGTTTTACTTTACAAGAGACTAAATGACGAGATAGAGTTGATGTTCCATATCTATGTGACCCCATCACATAATCCTTATGGCAATACTTGCATTTAGCCCTGTCTTTACAATCAATTTCAATTACAGTAAAATGATTCCACACATCTGAACTAAGGCGTCTTTTCTTACCACTTTGCTGTGTTAAATCTTCAGTTTGTTGAGATGCAATTGGTTGGTCCATTACATTTGGCTGATCAACTTCACAACCAATATTAATATTACTGTTTGGAGAACTCTGTTGTTGAGATGATAATGTAGTCATTTTCCTGAAATTAAAAATTGAAAATAACAAAATATTTTCAGTTCAAACAACACGGTATAAATTGCTAATAATTATTCCTAAACGCTAATCATTATTGATTTATTGTATATTTGTAATTAGAAGGTCACAACACAACACTTTAGGCAAAATGGTAATCATTACTGTATATTTAAAAATACTACATTAAGTCATTAGCTATGAACTATCAAGCTCTTAGTCTCTTATCAGTAAATGGCAACTATAATTAACTATCATTAGTTCGGCCAGTAGATGGCAACTCTAAAAATACTACATTAACTTGGGTTAAAATTTCTAACATTAACCAGAAAATAATAACATGACAGCTCACAAGAAATTAAGGATTACAATCAAAAGAAAAAACAATGATTTTCAATTCCAGAAATTAAAGTGGATAACAACTAACAAGGAGATAGATAAAGATAAAACTCACAAGAAAGAGGAGGCTTGGGCGTGGAGCCGTAGACCGTGTTGCCACAGTGCCGCTACGTGCGAAGTGACAGAGGCGCTGCGAAGTACCGTGCTGCCGCTGCGCTGCGTACTGCCGCTGGCGTGCTGCCCTGCTGCTGTGGTAGCGAAGTGGCGTGAGGTTTGGAGCTTGCTGTGTGCCTGCGTGATTCGTCCGTTTGGAGACGGGAGCAGAGAGTAGAGCGACTCTGGTCTCTGGAGGCGGTAAGGGATTAGGATTTAGGAATTTAGGGCAACAACAGACAACATAATATATATCATCTATAATTAATAATTAATTATATATATTAATTTTTTTTAATAGCATAGCCCGCGGGCTGCGGGCTTCCGCGGGCAAAGCCCGTTAGGCCCGCTAATTGGCGGGCCTTCTTTTTGGAGGCCCTAGCCCGCCCCACTACAGGGCGGGTGCGGGCCGGCCCGCGGGCTTCGGCCATACTTGACAGCCCTAGGAACATGTATGGTAGAGGGGTGAGGGCAATGGAGAGGGAGATACTTTGGCAGCTTCTACCTTGGGATATTGAAGGAGGTGAACAAACGATGCAACTTCCCATACAACAGGTTTTGCATCTCCCGTTGCCCCATGTAGAAGGCTGCTCCGTGCTCCCGTACAATTCGAGCATGCCCCTCGTTTGTCTTGCAAAACTAGACTTCCGCTATGGGCCCTAAAATTGCTCTTCTACCAGGAGTCAAGGCCTAGTCTTGAAGAACCTGCACTAGCGCAGGCCCCATAGTCTTGATAATCTTGTGTACCTTGCCACCCAGCCATGGCGTCCACTATGGCTTGACCTAAGCGATTTAGAAAAGACAACAAGAGCTTTAGTAGTCTAAGCATGCGTGAAATAGCCCGCTTACCTATGGCACGAGCGAAGTTCTCGATCCCATGCCAGTCCTTAACGGCATCTTGCAAAGTCCTGGCGTGATCAACCTGCCGTTGTTTGTGGTCTTTCTGTAAGGTCTCATGTGCTTGTTACAGGGTAACATGAGAAGCTTTCAAGACAACGTCTTTCTAGATCAAGGCGTGCCTCCTCCGACTCTATGAAGTCCTGCGACGCCAAAGGGGGGACATAAAGGAATACCCTGACACGGGTTGAAGGTGGAGGAAGGGTCCACCTTGACTCAGATGGAACATATGTAACAAAAGTGATAATATAGGGGTCACCTTGACCTCTCGACGACGACGTCGACGTCGAGTGATAAAATAGATAATGAATCGATGGCTGTTGGGTGTAAGTTGACAGGGATAAACTAGTAGTTGGTGAGGAATTCAGATACTTTGGGAAGAAAGGCTGGTTGAAGGCTATAAAGCGTGCAATGTGCGGCAGCATGCAATAGTGGCGCGTGGTAATGGCGATGATAACATGTGGTAGCGACATACAGTTGTGGTGGGATGCGACATGTATCTGGAAAATTTGGGAATTGGAATTTGAGTTTGGAAGGGGGATGGAAATGTGGAGGAGGTGGTGGTGTTGAATTTTACTTCCTTCAGTCATTCAGATGTCTAAAGAAAGTGGGGGACTTATGATGGCGATATGAGACCCTAGGGGGTCGATTTTATTGAGAATGTAGTGGTCCAAGTGGGGGGTGGTGAAAGAAGGAGGTTAACCCAAGTCTTGTTAGGCTAGGAAAACAAGCATGCAAGGTGGCCCAAAAGAGGAGAGATAAGTTGTTCATCGAGGTAGGACCGCTGCGCCTAGTGAAAGTAGCAAACATCAACAAAATAGGTAAGGAAAACTATTAGCAAAGATCGAACCTAAAACCTCACGCATAGCATACGCAACCCGAACCACAAGGCAACACCATCTCTTGTATATTTATCTGGGACACCTTATATTTGTTCCTATATTTTTGGCTTGGCAACATTAACAACCGGCCAATGGCCGGCGGCGTGTCCCGCTATTTACCTCGGGCCATGGCGTGCCTAGCATGGGTGGTGTGCCCAGGGGCAAGGCAACGGCGCCCCCACTTGAGGGGGGGGGCATTATTGAAGGTATGTATGTACATTGAGGGGGTGATGATCGACTTTGCCGGCGAGTGCATGGCTAGCGAGGTTAGCCCATCGGACTCCCCATAACGTGGAGTGGCTAGCGAGGTAAAAGTACCCCCTAACACACCATCGGCACCCCCACCCGTGGAGGGTGGTAGTACGGGGTATAAAGGGGTGGTAGAGAAGGTGGGTGAGAAGTTAGAGACGTGGGTTAAGACATGAGACATACATGGACATGTGGAGGATGGATAGAGAAGACTAACCGATACCATACGCTTGTCAACAATCTAGAAGGCTCTCAATACTATATAAGGCACAGTTCCTTCTCTTTAAGACATCCCCCCGGGGTCACTTAATCCCCCTGGTCCAGTGGTATGGGTTCCTAACTTTCAACCCATACACTAGGGTTCGATTTTGATTCCTAGTAGTTACGATATTATTCCTAGTCTATTCCTCGGGCTTTGTACGTTTTCTTTTCGGCCTAGAGCCTCGAGCTAATAATATTACTATTTTCTAACCCCCTATTTTGTAGCTCTATACCCGATTTATGGTGGACCCTGTTCCAACAAAACCATCACTAGTAATGTTACGTTAACTCCAAGGATAATGTGACAGTAATATTTCAAAATAATCTTACTACCTCCATTCTCTTAGAAATGGGTTCCTGTGCGGTTGGCCTTTTCCGGTGCGGTTGCTTTAAGTGCGTGGTTTTTCCTTCTTAAGGTGCATAGTTTTTCGTTCTTAAGGTGCGTGGTTTGTGTGCTTAAGGTGCGTCGGTAGTGAAATTTAAGGTGAGTGAACCTAAAGCTTAAGGTGCGTGGTTTTCCTTCTTAAGCTGCGTTGTTTTCCTTCTTAATGTGCGTGATTTGTATGCTTAAGGTGCGTGAGTTGTTCAAACATAAGGTGCACCATTTTAAAACCTTAAGTGCATGGTTTGTGTACTTAAGGTGCGTTGGCCTAAAGCTTTAGGTGCGCGTGGTTTATGTTTTTAAGGTGTTTTGTTCGTGTGCTTAAGATGCATGGTTTGTGTACTTAAGGTGCGCCACTGTAATACTTAAGATGCGTAACCGCACAATTGCTATGTATATATATGTATATATGTATATATGTATATATGTATATATATGTATATATATATATATATGTATGTATATATATATATATATATATACATGAATACATATATACATGTATATATACATATATATACATACATATATAGGGTCATAATCAGGTGCGGTCGCACCTTAACGTGTGGTTAGTGCAGCTGCACCTTAACGTGCGGTTAGTGCGACCGCACCACTATGTATACAAATATACACCATTCAATGTTAGAAAATGCACAATACAAATATGCACCATTAGGTACGCATCACAAAAAAACACACCACTAGGTATGCAAATATACACCACACAGTGTTAGAAAATGCACCATTAGGAGCAGGGGAGTTATGGTGCATTATTTTCGGTGTTTGGTCTGTTTTTTGGTGTTCTGTGTATTTTCATTGTGGTGCATTTTCTAACATTGGGTGGTGTATATATGTATACATAGTGGTGTATTCTGCACCGACCGTACGGAAAAGGCGCGACCACATTTGAACATATTCCTGTGTAGTTGGCTTTCTCAGGTGCGGTTGTGTGGTTGCTTAGGTGCGAGGTTTTCCTTCTTAAGGTGCGTGTTTTTCCTTTTAAAGGTGCGTTGTTTGTGTGCTTAAGGTGCGTCAGTGTTGAAACTTATGGTGCGTTAACTAAAGCTTTAGGTGCATAGATTTCCTTCTTAAGGTGCGTGATTTGTATTCTTAAGGTGCGCCATTATAAAACTTTAGGTGAGTGATTTGTGTTCTTAAGATGCTTTATTTGTGTGCTTAAGGTGAATGGTTTGTGTACTTAAGATGCACCATTTTAAAACTTTAAGTGCGTCAACCGCATAAAAAGCTATCACCGCATCTGAACCCTTCCATTTTTTTGAGTATTACAATGTAGTATATATTCATAGCTACTTTCTCAATCTACTGAAGCTCGAAGAGTCAGCAGTCGCCTCCACTGAAGCGAGAACCCACTCCCTTCCATGTGGGAGTGTAAATCGGGTGCCATTAGACCACAAGGTCTTTGGCCACCTAAACCCTTCCATATATATATATATATATATATATATATATATATATATATATATATATATATATATATACATATACACATACATATATACACATACATATATACATACACACACACACACACACACATATATATATATGTATATATACACGTGTATATATATATATGGATATGGATATACACGTATATATATATATATATGGATATGGATATGGATATATATATATATGTATATGTATTGTATATGTATATGTATATATATATGTACATATATATGTGTGTATATGTATATGTACATATACAATACATATACATATATATATATACATATACATATATATGTACACATATATATATATACATATACATATACATATACATAGCCACTGGGCTGAATGTATCTAGATAATCCAGACCAGTAGTTTGGGTGTAACCTTTGGCCACAAGCCTTGCCTTATACCTCTCAATACTCCCATCTGCTTTGTGCTTAACCTTATATATCCACCTACAACCAATAGTCTGTTTTGTAGGGGGTAATTTAGTGAGTTCCCAAGTCTTATTTGCCTGTAAAGCTTCAATCTCAGCTGCCATGGCCTGCTTCCAACAATTATGTTGTATGGCCTCATTATAAGTCTTAGGCTCTTTAGTGCAACTAATACTCATGATAAAAGCTTGGTAGTTAGATGATAACCTGTCATGAGACTAAACTGTGGACAAGCTATGAGGGGAAGTTCTGTTGGTTTGGCAATCATAATCTGCCAAATATGCTGGAGCATTTCTTTGTCTATTTGATCTTCTCAATCCTTGCAAAGAGGGCTGATTAGACACCTCAAGGGATGTGTCACAAATTTCATATTCTGCTGGTTGGTTTTGGACAGGTTGGGTGGCTATAGACTCACTGCCCACACCTGTAGCATGCTCAGTAGGTAAGATCAATTGATATTGTATGTTTGCAGGATCCTCACTGATCTGAAAAGGAAAAATATCCTCATAGAACACAACATCCCTAGAAACAATGACATCCTTTGTTTGAGTATCATAGAGTTTATAGCCTTTTGTTCCATCTGTGTAACCAATGAACACACATCTCCTTGCTCTTGGTGAAAACTTTGTCCTATGCCCATCATGGACTGCAGCATAGGCAAGACAACCAAAGACCTTAAGGTGTTGATACTGAGGGAGTTTATTGAATAGAAGTTGGTAGGGAATCTTATTGTCTAAAGATGCTGAGGGTAGTCTGTTAATAATATACACAGCATGGAGGATGCAATCACCCCAAAAGCAATCAGGTAACTTAGCTTGAAACTTCAAAGCTCTTGCCACAGACAGAATGTGACCATGTTTCCTCTCAACCACACTATTTTGTTGAGGAGTGTAGACACAGGTAGTCTGATGCAATATACCCTTCTGTAAGTAATATTCAGGCATATAGAACTCTCTCCTATTGTCTGTTCTAATGCACTTCACTACCTTTCCAAACTGAGTGTGTATTAGAGCACAAAACCCTTGCACAAGTTGTTTCACCTCATCCTTACCTCTCATGAGATAAACCCATGTAGCCCTACTAAAATCATCCACAATAGTAAGGAAATATTGGTGGCCATACATAGTTTTGGCATGGTATGGTCCCCAAATATCCATATGCACAAGATTAAAGCAATCAGTGGTAAAAGATTTGCTAGGAAAGAAAGGTAATCTTTTCTGCTTAGCCATATGACAGCAATCACAAACATTGTCTTTTGTAGCAGTAACATTTACATCTAGAGCTTGCAGAAATTTTATTTTGGCATGAGAGGCGTGCCCTAACCTGGCATGCCAAACATTACATGTAACAATACTGCCTATAGGAATACAAGGCAAAACAGAATATGCAGGCATAACAAGGTGATACAAGCCTTCTCTCAGTTCAGACATACCAATCATCTTCCCAAGGTGTGGATCCTGTATGATACACTTGTTAGAATGCATTATCACATGACATTTTGAAGTTTTAATCAGCTCACCTATAGAGATCAAGTTATAGTAGAACACCGGAACACACAGAACATCTTCCAATACAAGTTCATTAGATAGATGTACAGAACCTGTATGTGTGATCACAGCCTTATTCCCATTTGGCAAAGCCACATGTTTCCCATTGATTTTTCTAGAGTTAGTGAGCAGATTCCTATCACACACTATGTGATGAGTGGCACCACTATCAAGAATCCACATGCACTGATATTCATTCATGACAGTATTAAAGGGAGCAGGATTACCTTCCAACTGTGCATTTGGCATAAAATTGGCTGCTATAGTGTTGGCTTGAGGTGTTGCTCCAGTGAACACTGCATCTAGTGGTGTGCCTTTCTCTTTCTGAACATATTCAAGGTACTTCTTATATTCATCTTGATTCACAGAAACATAGTTCTCTGTCAGTTGAACTTGGTGATGTGCATTGGTTTGGACCTGATTAGCTGAGCCAATATTTCTACCTCTAGGCTTCCATCCCGGAGGATAACCATGTTTCTTGTAACATTTTTCAATAGTGTGTCCTGTGAATCCACAATAACTGCACACAGGTTTTTGCTTACTATTAGGATAGTGTCTCCTGGACAAGTCATTGTTGTCTCCCTTAGCAAGTAACACACTGCTTCCTGGTAGAGTGTCTCCTGAGTGAGGAAATTGACTAATAGAACTGTCAATTCCAATGGAGAATTGCCTTTCCTGTTGTGAAATCATAGCAAAAGCTTCCCCAACATCTGGTAGAGGTCTCATCATCATTATTTGATTTCTTGCTCCTGTATATTTCTCATCAAGACCAATGAGAAAAACACACAACATGTCATTCTCAAAATTTGTCATAGCCTTTGCTAGGAAACTGTCACTGTATTTACACTTCTGATCACAAATGCAAGTAGGTGCAGGCCTCAGAACAAGGAATTCATCCCATAGCAATTTTAGTTGAGTGAAATATTCGTTAACATTTCTGCTACCTTGCTTAGTTTGATATATCTTTGCTTGTATCTCAACAATTCTAAATACATCCTGTTTGCTGAACCTCTTCTTCAAATCTGCCCATACACCTTCTGCTGTATCAATCCAGAGCACGCTTCTCCCAATAGTTGGTGACAAAGAGCGAACAAGCCATGAAATTCTCAAATTCTCATTTGCCCATTATCCATTTTGAGAGTACAATATATCGATATCTTCGTCTCACTTTGAAGAATGAGAATCTACATTGACCCGACCTAAATAGGAAGTAGACCCCACATATATTTGTACCACAAAATAGCCACCTAAAATGCATTTATGCTAAAAATCTTGACAATCTCCCAAATGAATGAAAATTGATTTTCGAGACGTGGAAAAATGACACGAATGTGCTCTACGGTCGATCCCTACATAGCGTAGGTAGATGTTACCCTTTGAACCTTGCCTTGTAAAGATATGTTTACTGTACTGGATGTCCGATAGAACTTGATGTCTTTGAACCTACTGCCATTTGTGTAGATGGTGAGATAACCCACATAGGAACCTTCCAACCTTTGTTCTGTTCTCATGAGTGTTCCCATTTTGGTCATGGGTCACGTTCCTAGTTCTGGCAAGAGTTTTTAAAGAATTGAGCCCAATCATTTCTCCTTTGAAGTGACCCCACTTCTCTCTCACAGTCTCACATAGGTGATTCTTTTTTGAATATCCCGCATACTCACACATGGCAACCAACATTGGAATCATTAAAGCATCAATATTGGAACCTAGGTGTCAACTAGGTTGGGTGTCCACTATAGAAATTTTATTCCAAGGGCTTTAAACCCATTCCTTGTGCTAACTTCTCAACAACATCTTTGCTAAACCCTTTGGCTAGCAGATTCGCTATATTATGCTTTGACTTTACGTAGTCAACAAAGATAATACTTGTTAGGAGAAGTTGTTTAATGATATATGTCTACAACGTATATGTCTAGACTTACCATTATACATATTACCCTATACCCTGCTAATTGGGGCTTGACTATCGCAATGCACACAGATTGGAGGTACATATTTTACCCAACAAGGAATATGCTCAACAAAATGGTGTAGCCAGTTAACCTTTTCGCAACACGTGTCTAAGGCTATTAGCATAGATTCCATCATAGATTTAGCTATTATGGTTTGTTTCGAGGATTTCCAAGAAATAGCTACACCAGCTAATGCAAGCACGTAGCCACTCGTGGACTTAGAGTCCTTTTATATCTGATATCTAGTTAACGTCGCTATACCCTTCAAGTACAACTGAATATCTTGTATGGTGCAGTCCCAAGTCACGAGTATACCTTAAGTATCTCATAACCCTCACTATTGCCTTCCAATGCGTATCACTAGGTTACTTGTATATCTGCTGAGTTTGCTAACATCAAAGGTAATATCCGACCTAACACAACTCATTAGATACATTAAACTTCCAATAATCATAGTGTATTCTACTTGAGAAATACACTTTCCGCGATTTTTGGAAAGATGAACGTCTGTATGTAAAGGCGTCCTAGCCACTTAATAGTCATCCTCATTAAACTTTGCAAAGATTTTATCAATGTAATGAGATTGGCTTAACACAAGACCATCCGGTCTTCTCATGATTTTAATCCCGAAGATTAAATCTACCAAATCCATATCATTCATACTAAATCTCAAATTTAACATGTTCTTGGTAGATTTGATCATTTGATCGTTGCTACCCATGATAAGGATATCATCCACATATAAACAAATAATGACATAACCGTCTATCATTTTCTTAATGTAGACACACTACTTGTCACTTTCGTTTATATTAAACCCATTGGTCGCATGGTTAAACTTCTCGTGCCACTATTTAGGCACTTGTTTTAAACCATATAACGATTTAACCAATTTTTAGACTTTCTTCTCTTGGCCCAGAACCACAAAACCCTCAGGTTGTTCCATATAGATTTTTTCATCTAACTCGCTATTCAAGAAAGATGATTTCACATCAATTTGATGAACTTTCAAGTTTTGCAATGTGGCTATGATAAGTATCATCCTTATAGAATTTATTCTTGTAACGGGAGAATACATATCAAAGTAATCGTGGCCCTCGTGTTGCCTATAACCTTTAATTACAAGTCTAACCTTATACTTATCAATAGAACCATCAATTTTCATCTTTGTTCTAAAGACCCATTTGGATCTCAAAGGCTTACTACCCGGAGGAAGATCAACCATTTCCCAAGTGTGATTTTAAGGATAGAATCTACTTCATTTTTTATAGTATCATTCCACATTGGTCCTTCCATAGAAGTCACGAATTCTACATACATTTGAGGCTCGTTTTCTAACAAACATTTCATAAAATCCAATTCATTTTCTAGTAAATAAGTTAGAATATTAGAATCATACTCTAACATGTATGTCAACAAATCTGGGGACTAAAAGATGTTTCAATCCTAGCTCGTTTGGAACGTCTAGCTTTGAGCTCAGGTTCTACTTAAGGCCCTCCATCACAGCCTCGTCAAATGTTCTTTTCAACGTATTAGGTCCATCACTAGACTTACACGTAAATACATCTTCAAAGAACGATGCATTCTTCGATTCAATTGTCGTGTTCTTATGTACGTCTGGATTATGAGACTCATGTACTAAGAACCAATAAGCACTATTGTTATGTGCGTATCCAATAAAGATATAGTCCACCGTTTTAGGAGCTATCTTTATTTTCTTAGGTGTTGGCACCAATACTTTAGCAAGACACACCTACACCTTTCAAGTATTGGTAGGAAGGTTTACTACCTTTCCACAGCTCATAAGGAGTCTTATCAAGCTTATTGCGAGGAATATTATTTAAAAGGTAATTACTTGTCAAAATTGCCTCATCCTCGCATACTTTGAGGTAGGTCTGAACTTATCAACATCACATTTATCATCTCTTTTAATTTGTGATTTTTCCATTCGGCAACACCGTTCAATTGAGGTGCGTAAGTTGTCGTACGCTTGTGTGCAATACCAACACTAGCGCAGAAGTCACCAATAGGTTCTTTATACTCACCACCTCGATCGCTTCTAACCTTCTTAATTCACCGATTGAGTTAGTTTTCCACTTCATTTTTATATAGAATGAATTTATCAATGGCTTCGTTTTTGCTCTTAAGAAAATACACATAGCAGTATCGTGTGCTATCGTCGATAAACATGATAAAATATTTATTACAACCGCGCATTTGTATTGATTTAAAATCACATGCATAACTATAGATTAATTCAAGTGGCTCCGTTTTTCTTTCAATCTATTTAAAAGGAATTTTCGTTTGTTTTGCCTCAACACAAATCACATTTATGCTTATCGTTAATTTGAATGTAGGAATATGGTCTAAGTTAATTAATCTACGTATATAATTAAAATTAACATGACCTAGTCTACCATGCCACAAACACAAAGACTCAAGCAACGTAACTATGCAAATTAATAACGCTCTTATTAATCATGATTATTACATCGAGCTAAAAAAAAGACCATCTAGTATATAACCCTTGCCTACATACATTCCTGATTTCGAAAAAACAACCTTGTCTGGCTCAAACACTAACTGGAAGCCACTACTAGTCAACAATGAACCAGAAACTAAGTTCTTCCTCAACTCCAGTACGTACAAGACGTTGTTTAGAGTCAGCTCTTGAGAACCACTTTGCGCATGCCTTCCACAACAGATTGAGCAGAATTTCCCATCCATACCTTCCCACCATTAGTCATCTCGAAGGTAGTAACAACTCACAATTGGAACACATATGCCAAGTCGCACAGATATCAATGAACCATTCCGTTTGGTTCGAACCAACCAACTTTACCTCGGTTACCATTGCCGAGATGATGATTTCGGACTCGTTCTAATCAGCCTGCACCGCATTAGAATTAGAATTATTATTCTTCTTTTTAGGTGCTTTACAATCAGCCGACTTGTGGCCCATATTGCCACAATTGAAGTATTTTTCGTGGAATTACTTATCATAATTCTTGAAGTCGTTCCAGCCTAGAGGCAACAAATGGATACTAGGTTCCACTTGAAAGGCTTCACTCACAATCATTCCTTCGTCAACTTGACTTAAGGCAATCTTGGAATCCCCCATGTTATATTTAAGGAATCGGCTAATGACAAATTTCTTAGCCTTAGCATCTTCAATTTTATACTTCAGGTCTAAAGATTCTCAGAATCAGTCACACAAACCATTCACAATATAGTTTGGGCATACGAATACAAAATATTTCCAATCCTTCAATTTTACCTCATGTTCCTTAACACTAGGAATCATCTCAGTCAAGAACCATGACATGTTGAGAATCACTAAGTTGAACTACATTTTATGTTGCCATCCTTTGAAATTCAACTCCTTGAATTTCCAAGGTCTTTCGACCAAACCACATGGTACCGCCATAAGCACCAGCTCTATAGGGTTATACCATTGGATTCCACAACCGGTCTATGAGCCAAAGTTCACCTGAGTTTCAGAATGTGCAACATCGTTGCCATTCTGACCATTGTTTGAATGTGCATCACGAGCAACATTAATGCTTCCACTAACAACAAAATTAGATTTCAGACTTATTCACAAAAGATCGATTTTGGAGGATTGTATGATTGGTTGTGGACAAGCCTTAGCATCTAGGTCTTGTTGACTTAGGTGTGGCATAGTACCACGCTTATGATAGTTGTTGCTTCCGCGTTCATTTCCTTAAGTGTTGAGACATTTCTAGCATTTCCTTAAGATTATTGCCTTTATCTCAGCCTATGAATTAGGGGTGTTACATACTTGGTCTATTGTAGGAAACATATATTAACAAAGTTTTAGAAAGATTTCGGATGCAGAATTGTTCACCGAATGTTGCTCCTATAGCGAGAGGAAATAAGTTCAGTTTGGACCAATGCACTAAGAACGAAATAAGGGTTTTGATTAAAGAAAGATAAATGGTGTTTAGTTTGGAGATAAGTTCAATTTGAAATTCAACCTTTAGATATTAGAGTGTTGATTTAAAAAAAAAAAAAAAGGTAAATGGTTTCATTTTTATAAATTAATAAGGATAAAGAAGGAAAAAAAATATTAAAAGCAGTAGCTTATTTTAAAACGCTACATGGAGGAGCGTTTCAAAATAAACTATTATTTTAAGTTTCCAATGGTTTACCAAACATAGGTATAACTTGTTTGTATGTTAAAATAAGTTATAAGCTCTAAAATAAACTATACCAAACAGAGGCATAGTACATATAATTTAAATGGTAATGATGTTTTTTTCAATTCAAAATATCATAAATTATTTGTTTTACAATTTTGAATTTCACTTGACCAAGTTTTAATTAAAAACAATAATAATTGTGATAATCTTATGACAAATCAAACCAAATTAACCTATCCAAATACCCATCAATCCATCTATTTTTTTAGTACTGCGCACTCTATTACAATGTAGTATCTGTCCATACATACTTTCTCAACCTATTAAATCAGAAAGAGTCAATACCCCCACTAGGGACCCGACCATTTTTTAGTGTTCAAATAATCCATAATTAATTTAAATGAATTAAAAATTACTTTTTAATTTTTTTCTTTAGTTAATTTTAATCCACCCTAAGCCGCCCACTTGATACTTACATGCACCGAACACTCTCAAAGTTTGACTAATAATTTTAAGTTGGACAGCATCATACACCATATTATGTGTACTACAAGATCAAGACTATAATGTATTGTCATCCCATATTAGGGCTTTAGAATTAAATGGGAAAATAACTTTATTGGTCAGGGAGTTATAAGTTAATAGTGAATTTTGTTTTTAATTCTAATTATCATAATTTTTAATTTAAAAGTTGTTAGCGAAATGTCACTTTTAATCTTTTAAAATTTATATTATTCTTCAAAACTCCTAATTAATTAGGGCTAATAATCTGTGTATTTCTCCTTTTCTTTTGAAATCCCACATCAAAGCACAACTTAGAAGTAAAAAATGCATAATATTCCACCTCACTAGAAAAAATCAGTGTAATAAAAATAAATGGTCTGAGTTTTAAGTCACTATGTGATTAAGAGAGGGGAAGAGAAATAGAAGTAAAAATTTCATTGTTAGCTCTAATTAACTATAGTTTTTAAAGAATACTGATAAATTTTAATAGTTAGGATCGTTAACAGATGGACCGAAAATATATTTTGCTAATAATTTAAGAATTAAAAGTAGTAAAATATACAATTTGTTATTACAAAAAGTGTAATAATTTTTCTAAATGAAAAAATAAAAGGGGGTTAGGGCCTATGGAATTATGTATATATTTTGGACATTGATTCCCACTTCTTTCAACAATCATTGCCTACCTTAAAAAAGATTTTATGGGATATCACTTTTTTAGTTAACGTTGGTCGAATGATTTCTCCTCATGATGGATATCCGATTCTTACCCCGATTTTAGAGTATAATTAATTAATGGGATTAATTAATTTAATTACCCAGATGCTGGGGGTCACTTTCTGATGTGTACTACTTTAACACGTAGAGTACACGTTCTTCTACCGGCATTGGCATATCCTAATCATGATAATTAGCATCTGATCAGCACTAAATCTATAATTAAGCTTATTTTATGTATACTATATAATTAAGAAACTTCGGTGCTTCCTATCTTGGTAGCATCATGCTTAAAAATAAAGAACGATCCTACATTCTCTTCTTAATTTTATCTCATAATATTCACCCCTAACCACATAATAATATTATTTGATTAGTTTATTTTCTAATTCATTAAAAATGGATTTATTTTTTAACATGAGGTGAGGTCAGCTCATTTACGCCTAATGAATGAATATAAAGATTTTTATTATCAAGCCAAGAGGTGAATATTTGGAGGTAAAAGTTATATGAAAAAATAGTACTTCTTATTTTCCATATTATGTGTTTGGTTTGATTAATGAGACTTGACTAAAGTTAATTTGAATTCAAATTTTTATAAGATTAAGTTCATTATTATTATTATTATTTTTATTATTATTATTATTATTATTATTATTATTATTATTATATAAAATTTATATATTTAGAAACAACATTAAAATTACTATAAAATACAAAAAAAAAAAACTAAATTTAAAAATAATTAAAAACTAATAAATTAAAGAAATAAGTAGTGAATAATGAGTTTGTTTGATCAATGAATGATAAACAAGGCAGATACAATGGGACAGATGAAGTATTTTTCAACAATAAAATAGGAAGACAATTTCGATATTTAAAAGATCACGTTTTTGACAACCGTGTAGCAGGGAGACACTAGAGTAAACGATACTGAATAATTTTGTAACACCCCGATTTTCACATCTTGGATTTATTACAAAATCCTAATAATACAATACGTTGCGGAAGCGCCTATCCAGCAAAAAACTGGGTGTTACCGCCACGCTTAAGTATTTCTCTTATACCCAAACGCTAAGGCTAAACTTACGACCTCAAAGAACCATATCAACATCCAAAAGTGTACATATGGAACTAATCCTTCCAGGGTGTCTATTCTAGGATAGAGTAGTCTTCAACCTCGACTCCCATCCTATTCAGAGCTCATCGGCCACAAGGGCCCACGCTAGACTGCATCTAATAAAGGACACAATGAAGTGTAGTTAGCGCGACGGCTAAGTAAGAAAATCCATTGTCACTCAAAAGTAAACAAAGGTTTTTAAAACATGATATCAATACAAAAGCTTATAGAGTTTTTACCCATACTTTGGAAGTTTACCTGAAATCAAACAATCCAACGATAGCATAACAGTATATATATTCAAAGGAAATTACACAGAATTTTTCTTCATAACAACAATAAAGATATAATCGTCATTCCAAAATTATAATCTCACATATTTTAGACAAGTTCATAAACTTTCCATTTTCAAGAATTTCACTCTTTTTCGATTAGAACCGCAGCTCTAATTCTTTTAATTATCTGAACCGCAGCTCAGTATACCATTCATCTCTTCAATTAGAACCGCAGCTCTAATTTTCTGAATCATCTGAACCGCAGCTCAGTATAACATTCATCTCTTCAATTAATTACTTAGTTTCCCCCTGGATAAGCATGAGACATTCTTTTTCACATTTTCTCGATTCCCCCTTTTCTCAAACCTCGGGCTATGGCATGCTCCAGCCTTCCCTGTAGGTCTCCTTATCCCAACCTCGGGCCATGGCACTCCAGCCCTCCCGTAGGTCCAACCTTATTCCAACCTCGGGTCGTGGCATTTAAGCCTCCCGTAGGTCCCCACCTTACTCAACTTCTCTATAACATATCCAGAAACTAAGATTTATCCAAAACATTCTTTCATTTACGTAATTAGTCTTTTCTTTTCATTTCTCAAAACATTTATTTCAACCAAAATCAAGCTTGTTTGCCCATAGGCTTTTCAAAAATTATGACACGAGCATACGTAAACATTTAACCAAAAAATACAGTTGAAAATAGCTTAGACATAGCTTGACATCAAACCCAAACTTTTTGGACTGAAAAATACTGGACAGAACATTCTGGACGCATGTGGACGCATGGTGGACGCGCGTCCACCTGGGCGTCCACACCTACGGCGATTTCTATTACTTTCCGAAAAACACTGGACGTCAGTGGACGCACGGTGGACGCGCGTCCACTAGGGCGTCCTCACTTACGGCGTGACTTCAAAAATACTGGACGTCAGTGGACGCACGGTGGACGCGCGTCCTCTGGGGCGTCCTCTCGTTCGGCGTGCCTTAAAACAAACTGGACACCAGTGGACGCATGGTGGACGCGCGTCCACTGGGCGTCCACTCATACGGCATGAAATTTCTGGGCAGCGAAACAGTGCAAAAACACCTATTTTTCAACATTTTTCTTGACATGAATTTATATGGACATAAATATAGTATATACATACATGCATACGTAAAAATCATGCATATATTAAGCTCAAACACAAATTTTACATAGAAATTAACTAAGAAGTTAAAGCTTAATACATAGTTTTTCATAGTAAATTCTAACTCCATAATACATATACCTATACAATTGTCCATTTTCAAGTGACTAGCCGACTTAAGGAATTTCCTTACCTTTTTAGAAGCTTTAGAACCGAAGCAAGTCTTGAAGTCCCTTATTCCCAAAAATACACCGAAGGTCCTAAACAATTTCATCATAATAATAACATTCTCAAGAGTTCTTACTTTATGATTAAATCTTAGAAAGAGTTCTAACTCACTAAACCAAATAACTTACTTGGTGTTGAAGAGTTTGAAGGTTTTGGGCTATGGAGTTTCCTTTGAAGATCAACTATGGAGATGAATAATTATGATCTATACTCTCTCTCTCCTCTCCTTATAATTTCGGCCAAGGGAGGAAGACTCACAAAATCTTGGAGGCCAAGCTAACATGATCTTATCCAAAAGAAATCATTATTTTAATTTAGGATATTTTTGAAGAATGGATTTCCTAGACAGTTAGGGATTAAATCAGATAAAAGTTCGGAGGAATATAACTTAATTCGGGAAAATTTCGATACCAAAATTATTCTAAAAATAATCCCGTCATAAATCACCAAAATTGGGAATTTTTCGGTATCTCGCGAAATATAGGTACGAAGTCCGTAGCAAATTTCACTCTTACAGTTCGTCTAATTTTTCCACTAAACGGAGTTGGAAGTTCACGCTTAATCTTATCATACTCAATAATCCATTTCCTAGAAAAATTCGAATTGTATATACGTCCTTAAAAATATTTTCGAACCTTAACTTTGTCGGAAAAACCGAGGGGTTACAAATTTTGAAATACTAAAAGAAAATTATATTTTTCGTCCCTAAGTTATACAATAGTTATAGAATTTATTTGTAATTATTGGTCATGCTCGCTTTTTGTCTCTAAGTTATCATTGGCGTTGCACTTTTCGTCCCTTTACTAACAAAACGTTAGGGTCGAAAAGTTAATAAAATGACGAAAACTCGAAAAGTGCAACGCCAATGATATCTTAGGGGTGAAAAGTGAGTATGATTAATACTTAGGGACGAATTCTACAATTACCACATAACATAGGGATGAAAAATACAAATTTTTCAAATAATAATAATAATAATAATAATAATAATAATAATAATAATAATAATAATAATAATAATTATAATAATTATAATAATGATAATTTATGGTTTTATCGTGACCGAGTCCACCATAAATAGGATATATGTATGCAGAACGGGATAGGAAAAAGTAATATTATTGATTGGGGCGTGAGGCCCAACAGAATATGTACAAAGTCCAGTGGTGCCGGCCCAAGAAAGGGAGGCCCAAATAATAAATAAATATATAAATAAATAAATAATAGGGGTAGTAAATAAATACAATAATTAATAAACTCAGGGACTAACTAATAAATAAATAATAAAGAATACCCAATCATGCTGCCACTGAGACTTGAATCTAGACGAGGCACCCGCGAGCGTGCCAACCAGGCGTGACGGGGCGCGCCGGTCGCGCGCTGAGGGGTGCGACCAGCGAGCCTGGGGCGCCGGGGGCCGGGGCCCGGGGCGGCGATCACTGCCCACAGCGCCCCCTCCGGGCGAGGGTGGCGGGCGGTGCTCCCGCTCCTCCTGGCGTGCAATGGTCATTCTCTTTGCTTGTATTATTCCCTCCTTCTATATCCATACCCCTAATGTCACTCTTCTTACCCACTCCATAGCCATCGTGTCACTCCTCCTACCCACTTCATAGCCTTCGCGTCACTCCTCCTACCTACTACATAACCGTTGCATCACTCGCCCTACTCACTCCATGTCACTCCTCCTACCACTCACTCCATAATTGTCACATCACCCTCCTCCCCCCCCCCACTCACTCTATGTCCGTCACTCCCCTACTTAGTCCATGTCACTCCTCCTACAACTCACTCCATAATTGTCACTTCACTCCCCCACTCACTCTATGTCCGTCACTCCTTTGGGTTTGTCATGCGCCACCCTGATTCTTGTCTCACACCCCTCATTTTTTGGGTTTGGCCCTAACCAAAAAATTGGGCCTATATCCCATAACCTCATCATAAGTCCCCAACTTTTTATAGTTATTGGACAATGACTACAAGAAGTATAAGACACAGGCCCTGCCAACCTCCCTAATCTCTCAATCCCATCAAGTATCTCCTTCTTCAATTCAACAACCTCCCCACTCAGCTAAGCTCGTCTATTCCTCCATCCTCGAGTCAGCCTCCTAGTATGATCGCATGTTCTTCCTACACCACAAGATGTCAGGCGGGTGGACTATGACCCATTTAACCCCTTGGGTGCTAGGTGTTCCCCTAACACTAGAATTACCCTCTTTGTCCTCAGAGGCCCCACTATGCGGATTTCATTATTCATGGTGTCCGTTGAGAAGCGGACTAGATAACGAGTCGACCGCTAAGGAGTGGGATAGACGATAAGTCAACCGCTGAGAAGCGGGATAGATGTTAAGGTTGTGGGCTGCCTGCTACCTCATACTAGCACCACACACCTTTTTTTTTAGTGCACGCTAGGTTGCGTACCTTTCCCGGCATGCCCAGATGCGTATTTTGGGGTATTCGCCGAATTCTTATAATCCCATGACTCGAGAACACCGCCTTTAAAGGTTGTGGGCTGCCTGCTGCTCCATTCTAGTGTCGCACACCTTTTTCTTTCTTTTTTTTTTAATTATTTTTTTTTCTCTTTTTGTTTTTATTCCAAGCTGGGTTGCGTACCTTTCCCGGCATGCCCAGATGCGTATTTTGGGGTGTTCGCCGAATTCTTAGGGATACCATCTCATGACTTGGGAACGCCACCCTTAAGGGTTGTGGGTTGTCTGCTGCTCAATGCTAGCGCCACACACCTTTTTCTTCTTCTTTTTTTTTTTAATTGAAAGCTGGGTTGCGTACCTTTCTCGGCATGCCCAGATGCGTATTTTGGGATATTCACCGAATTCTTAGGGATACCATCCCATGACTCGGGAACACCGCCTTTAAGGGTTATGGGCAACCTGCTGCTTCATGGTAGCGCCACACACCTTTTTTTTTATTTTTATGTTTTAGCCTTGAAGGCTTATTCTTGTGAAACCTTTGCCATTTACCCAAGTTTATCTCGGAGGTTTATTCTTGCAACGTCTCTCTCACTTGCTTCAAGTTTATCTGACTCTTATGCCGAGTTTGTCTAGCTTTGGGCCGTTCCTTATTTGTTCCATATCGGCAGTTATTCTTCCTCTATTCTTTAGCAGGCTATTTGATAACATTCACGAGCCATCTGTTGGTCCCCTCGCACTATTTCCATCCCCTTGGAAGTGTAGAACTTTAAGCACAGGTGCTTCATCGAAATGATTCCCTTTACGTCCACCAGCCCACCACTGCCACCAGCCCTGGTCTTCCCAGGATGATATTATGTGCTTAGGTTATCCGGACGACCACAAAATCCATCTCTACTTCCTGTATGTTTGGGGGGACTCCTAACTCCACAGGTAACCGTATGAATTCTTCAATTTCAATAGTATCCCCCGTAAACCCTACGAGTAGAGTTTTGATTGGTCGGAGTTGATCTTGGGCGAACCCTAGCTTCACGAAGACATCGTAATACATCATGTTCACACTGCTCCCTATGTCCACTAAGACCCATCTCACCTCGGTTCCGTTTATTCCCATCGAGATGACCAAGGCGTCGCGGGACGAGGTTCTCATACCCGGGAGGTCGCCATCCGAGAAGGTAATACTTTCTTGTCTTTGCTTTCTAGGGATATTAGGTTCCTCCACCGACCCTACATATTATTCTCCGGCTCCCACGGGAGACCATCCCCCGAAAATCACATTTATGACTAGGCGCTTGCCCTTATCTGTGGATTCCTTGGCAGATTTACCTTCGGGTGGAGCAAGGCAGCGAGGACGCTCAACCGGCCCCCTCCTCCATACGTTCCCTGGTGCATCCTATTCCAATCAATGTAGTTTCCTAACTGGCCTAACTTAACGAGTGTTTCTATCTCCTTTCTCCAAGCTTGGCATTCAGCGTATGCTAGTATCTCGCTAGGCCGGGCCTTGAGGGGGGTGAGAGGGATTGCAAATGAGGCTTTCGCGGAGGGATGAGGGGCCCACGGAGGCGGTGCCCTTGGAACCCTAGCTTGCAAGACTCTTGGGGCCACCACTAAGTACAACATTTCCTTTATTCAAGGGGTTCTTTTCTACCGGCGGGTTTGTCGCTTTCTTCTTGACGGGTTCCTCGACCTGGGGTTCATTCGCGAGGTTTTCCTCTCTGTCTCCTTTGAGTCGGTTTGATTCCTCAGCTTCTGCGTATCTATCGGCCTTTGCCATGAGGGCGACATATGTACGCGGGGTCATACGCCTCAAACCCTTGTAGAGTTCTCCTGCCTTTAGAGCGTCTATAAACATCACAATGGCAGATTTATCGTCTAGTTTTTCCACGTTTGCCTCCTCCGTCCGCTAGCGGACCAAAAATTTTGTCAGAGATTCTTCTACCCCTTGCTTCACAGTAGTGAGATGTGTAAAATGCTTTCGACCTTTCTTTCCTCTCATGAAATGGGTAATGAATTTTATCGCCAGGTTGTGGAAAGAATCAATAGAGTTATCCTTTATTGATTCTGGTGAACCATCGTTGGGGCTTGAAAGGCTGGAAAAAGGCCCTACACATCGCTGCTTCGGAGGATCCTACTAGTGTCATGCTGGCTTGATAAGCCATGATATGTTCTTGAGGGTCTTCTTAACCATCGAAATGTTTGACTCTCGGGAACTTGAAGTTAGGTGGGAGAGGCTCCCTCATTATCCTCTAGGTGAATGGTGGGGTCACCGAGATCTTAGGTACCTCCGAGAGGTCACCATGTTCCTTCCACTAGAGTAATTCAGCTATCATGGCGTCTACCTTCTTCGCCAAACCCTTGGGTGGGTCCATTTTCTTCTTGGAGGGGCCCGCGAACCCCCTGCGAGCCCCTTTCATCAATGGGGTATGATACATGTTTTCTCCTTCTGACTCCTCGGCGGGTTGGCGGACCTTCTTGGGAACGTAGTTTCCCCACTTAGATTTATGGTCGAGGGAGGCCCGCAGGCTTCTCCTTGTGCTACGCTCATCCTGGGGTGAGGCAAGCCCACCTTCAAGGTTGCCAGAGCGTAAGGCCGCGGGGATCTACCTCGGAAGCCCGTTCACGGTGCTAGCGACCTCGCGGCGTACAGGGGCAACCTCAACCTCCGGTGGGGTAGAGTAGGCCCTCTTAGTTCCTCATTTGGCTCCTACCATTCTGACGGGAGCATCTTCGCCTGTGAGGAGAGGCGGAGCTTGCCTAGTAGCATCTCGCATTTCCCCATTGACCCCACGTGGCGAATTAACGCTTTGTGACTTAGCCATTTCGGCGTACTTTGGTTTGTACAAGAACTAATAGAGACTAAGAACGTGTTCTTTTAGCAGCGTTCCCCATAGACGGCGCCAATGATGATTTTATCGGAATCGGGTCCACTATAAACCGAATATATGTATGCAGAACGGGATAGGAAACAGTAATATTATTGATTGGGGCGTGAGGCCCAACACAATATGTACAAAGCCCAGAGGTACCGACCCAAGAAATGGCGGCCC
>CP025650.1:6891897-6922431 GCA_003576665.1 Ipomoea trifida
TGCTATGTGAAACATAACAAAAAGTACATTTTTAATATATTAAAAGTACATTTTTAATATATTAAAAGTACATTATTTAAGTGCTAAAAGCATATTATTTAAATAATGTACTTTTAGTACTCAAATAATATACTTTTCTTAAATATTATGTACATTTTTAGTATACCAAAAGTATATGATTTGTGTATTGAATCTACATTATTTGATTGTATGGTTCACAGAATAATGATTGAAAACCATTCTTCCCATTAATTTTAGGTTTTTCCTTAGTGTTTTGATGTGGATCCACAATTGTACTCCACTATATTTTAATTATTTCTTAATTTATTATCATTCAAAAAAATTATAATTGTAATTATATTTATAAATTGGATAACAATGTTATTGATAATTATAAATTTAATAATAAGATTATTGATAATTATGAAACCGAGTATGTTATAAAACTTAAATTTAAAAAATAAAAATAAAAAAAGATTTAAACAAAAACATAATAATAAAAATAATCAAAGGCGTTGGTTGTTACATTTTGCAACAGCTAGTTTTTATATTAAAAAAAAAAAACAAAGATTTATTAAGATTTAAGAGTGGCCACCACTTCTGTCCGCTCGATCCCCCGGGTCTGCCACTCATCGGTGGACGAGATCCGACACCGGTGTTGGCGGTTGTTAATCCCTCTAGGCCTCTATCCAAGCCATTCGCTTGATGTCAAACACGGCCTTAGTCATCTTTCCAATAAAAAAAGGTTTACCTCCACTTTCCTAATTGGATTCCCATTGGTCAAGCCTACCTCCCCTAGGATTTTTCACTGCCTTCCCTACATGAAGACTTGTTGGGTTGGCTTCTCTCCATGCAGACTAACAATGATTTTTCATCGGCCTTCCCTACATGCGGACCTTTTGGACTGCTTTCCCTCCATGCAAACCAATCTAGGATTTTTCACAGCCTTCCAAACATGCAGACTTGTTGGATGGGTTACCTTCCTTCCACATATGCCCAACTAAGATTTTCCATTGTCTTCCCTACTTGTGGATCTGTTGGGCTACCTGCATACCTTCCCTCCATGCAGACCCAACTATGATTTTTCACTGCTTCCTTTTTTGCCAACTCGTATCACTTTGGCTTTTAGCCAGTGTACTTTAGGCCTTAATTTGCCCTCAATTTTTTTCACCATCTACCTTCGTAGCCATCCCGTATTACCAATGTACTCTAGGTTTCTTTATGCCTTTGATTTTTTTTTCACCATCCTTCAGTGTAGCCAACCTGTATCAGCTTGTTTTCAAACGATAGTGTACTCTAGCTTCCTTATGCCTTTGACTTATTTTTTTTTCACCATTCGCCTTTGTACGCAACCTATACTACCCGACTTTCAGCTACTGTACTCTGGTTTCCTTATGCCTTCGACTTCGTTTTTTTTTTTTTTTTTTTTTTTTTTTTTAGGCGCTAGGTAGTTAGTTCTCTTGAGGTCATCGTCCAGTTGTTCTCCAGCTTTAATTGAACTAGCTCAACCATGTAAGGGGCGGGGTGCCCTGGAATTGCAACTAAGCCTTGCTACCCGTCTTGCCCTAGTGGGCCCCGGCCCCTTCTTGTTGGGTTATCTAGACGCTAACCATATGGGCTAATTCTTGGGCTAATGATCATGGTCCACATAGCTTTGTGGACCATAGTATCAAATAATGTACATTCAGTATACAAATAATGTACTTTTAGTATATTAAAAATGTACATTATATTCAGGGAATGTACATTATTTGAATACTAAAAGTATATTATTTTGTATAATGTACATTCAGTACACGAATAATGTACTTTTAGTATATTAAAAATGCACATTTTGTTATGGTCCACACAATAATTTTTCAATGGTGGGATGTTGGGCCTATTTGGACCTACTTCCTGAGGGTTGGGGTTGTTACCCGTTGGAAGCACGCCTACCTCCAATATAAGGGTGTTGGTTGGTTCTCTGACATCACAAGATAGCGAGCTAGACCTCTGGGATCGAGACATCCCTTGTGCCGACCAGCTAAGTTGTTTACGAAGGTCCTGAGAGCTCTTATAGGTTATGAGTTTCGGAATGGGGTAAAGCTAAAGACACGTACTTTTCGTCACCGTCCCCACAGTCAGCGCCAATGATGGTTCTTACTGGAACAAGCCCACCATAAAGCTGGGTTGGTATCATGTAACGGGTACAAAAGGTATGTTGGATAGATATCGTCCAATACCCTTAAATAATATAAATGGGCTACAAGTGTACTACGTGAGCAAAGGAAACAAATATGGCCCAAGGGGCCCAACCACAATGGGTGCAATACTACTACGTAGTACGCTTGTCCCACTAGATGTCACGCTCTCTAGCAAATTATCTCCCTGCATGCCATGACGTAGATCACGTTATGGTTATCGCTAACTGCCTGAGCGATCCCATATGGTTATCACGTTATGGGAACTTCAGGCCACATATGAGCCAAAATCTATATGTATGTATATGTATAAAGATAATACAAACAATATATTCCAGAATTATGTTTCTAGAATTAATAAACGTATATGATGATAGCGAATTTTGATACAAAACTTTATACGCGTATCAACTTTTGAATAACAAAAAAGGTGAAAACCTTAGATAGTGGAGAGAGCAAAAGGAGCACCTACTTTTATTTAAGTTTTCGTAAGGTGAAAGAGATGCAACTATACAACAATGAAATACAACATATGATTACGTCAGATTGCAAGCTTTTGTTCCTCCATAATTCTGGGTGAGACAGCAAAGGATAAATATTTTAAAGGAATAATGTTCAAATTGGCCACTGAACGTAACCTGAAAGTGCAATTTAGCTACTGAACTAAAAAAAAGTGCAATTTGATCGAACACTTCAAATGTATGCAATTTTACCTAATAGCAGGTTACCATGCATTTTTCAAGTTACTTGCTTGGACGGTGAGTTGACATTTTAAAATAATTTTTAATAATAAACTATTAAAATAAAATATTAAAATAATTTTAAAAATTAAAAATATAACTAAAAAAACACACATGCGGCCACCCCTCCCCCCTTTAATAATACCATTGTCATCTTAATAGGAAACCTGTGATTGAATCAAATTTAATTATTTAATTAATTATTATTATTATTATTATTATTATTTACAGAAACTCAACTCTTTTCACAAAACAATTTTTGCTTTATTATGGTGTGTGTGTGTTTTTTTTTAATTTTAATTTTTTAGTTTAATAGTTTACTATTAAAACTTATTTTAAAATGTCAATTCACCGTCCATGTAAGCAAGTAACCTGATGAAATGAAGAGTAACCTGCTATAAGGTGAAATTGCATACATTTGGTGTGTTCAGTGACCTAATTGCACTTTTTTGGTTCAATGGCCTAATTGCACTTTCAAGTAACGATCAATGTCCAATTTGAACCTTATTCCTATTTTAAACAATGAAATGCATGCAGTACATTGAGATTTTTAATTAATCAGAATTTGTACGTAATGATGATTTAGCCAATATAATTATTATCGACCAAACTTGAAATCAATTCTCGGGCTCAGATAAGTTATTTTATAAAAAATAATGTTCAACGTGAAATTTAAAATAAGTTAATACTTAATACAATTTTTAAATATTTAATAATTGACCAATATGCACGTTTCGGGGCCAGCTTCCGAGGCCAAATTTGGGCAACCGACAATTTCCCATCCCATAGCCCATCTTAAAAAGTGATTGGATAAACTAAGGGTGTGTTTGGTTGGTGGGTTTAGGCATAAGGTATGGGTATCAAAGTGATTGTTATTGTTTGGTTGATAGGTTTTTAGAATACTACTATGGGTTTGAAATATTCCATTAATTGGAAAACTCATACCCTAATGAAATAAGGGTTTCATTTCCCTTCGTCCTTTCTTCCACAACTATTAATAATCATTCCCATTCCACCATACTACCAAACATGCAAAATACTTTCACCAAAACCCATTACCCTTACCGAGTATTTGATACCCATTGATGGATTTAATTAACTCGGAGGTCCGGACTAATAAACCCGTTAAATGAATGATAATATGAACGAGTAAGAAATAATAAGCGAAATGAATGTGACAAGGTCCCGGGGACCAAGTATTGTATTAAATCGTAGGCAATAAGCTATTATAAGACGATGTAATGCTATTACAAGTGTAGTTTAGGACAAAGAATATAAAAGATGTCTTAACGAGACAATAACACGCCTATTTATACCATCCAAACCTCCTAACCCTCCCTCTAAGACGGGGAACGGTTATAGATCCGATTTGACCGCGCCCGCGCTGCGACCGGGCCCGTAGCCTCAATCACCGGAGGCCTGTGGCCGAGGCCGAGGCCGAGCCCTCTCACCCGAGGCCTTGGGCCGAGGCCTCCTAGTCGAGGTGCTAAATGAGTTAGCCTGGGTCAAGCACGGGGCTCAACCTCAGGTTCCGGACCCTCTCGCGACCCTTATCCTGCTCCTCCGAATCAACTTGGCCCGTTCCTAATATATCCATCACCCATACCGATTCGGATTCCCATGTGCGAACCAAACACACCCTAAGTGTTTTCATTCAAGTTAGTCCAGAGGTCAAAGTTCACAAAATAAAGTTTCCAAATATTTAACCGGAGGCATATATATAAGGACGATAATTACCCTGGAGCCTTAAGAGATGGGTTTGGACCCCCCGTGGGGCTTGGGCCACGAACCATGCACCGAAGCAGCAAATGCGATATCCCGGAAGCTTAAGATATTGGCTTCCCCCGCTTACCTTTGGGGCTTGGGGTGATATGACACAGCCACCAAAGATTAGTTATTACATAGAGACTCGTGTATCGCCAAGAGGCTCGGGACCTTGGCATGGATGCTTGGCCCCAAGCGACGTTGGTGGTACTTCTTTGACTTGAAAGATTGGTTCAAACCCCTCGCAAAACCATGACTCAGAAGCATTTTGTCCAAGCAAGGAACGAGGGCACTCGAGGACCACAAACACTGCCATAGAAATGACATTTTGCTAAGCCTGGCATAATGGAAGCCTGAGGGATGCGTGTGATCCTAGTTAATTAAATAGCAATGTTGGCTGGAGACACCACAACTTGATGATCAAAGGGCCTTTGGACAGTCAATCAAGGACGCGAGTACATGATTAAAGGGTGGCCTAGGCCTTGGTTGGAAATGACCCAATAATGTAGATTCAGAAGCGAGAGCCCATGACCCAACGCGAATACATGATTAAAGTGATAGAGTTCGGACGCCACCCTTAGTTTAATTATAAGGGTCCTGGAGGCATGCATAATCCAACCAAAATAGTCTGGGAGGCGTATGTGATTCAAGCGACCAGACGGTGGACTTTAGGCATGCATAGTTCAACCAAAATAGTGCGGGTGACATACGTGGTTAAAGCGAAGGGGGTTGGATGATGTACTTTCAATCAATGAAGGGCAAAATACCTCACAAAGATATCAAAATCTAGGACTGAAAGGGAGCTTGGGTTAGCAATCGACTCAGGTCTTCAAACTAATAACTAGATCTTTCTACATTGAGCTAGAAGGGAAACATAGCATATCACCATGGTGGACCAAGTTCAAAGGACTTATTACCTTCCCTAAGGCAAGTCGGAGAATGACCCAAATGTATCATTAAGCTTCATGCATGCCTCGGGGGCGCTCAGAATAGTTACTCTCTCTCATTGTCGAATCCTCGCAACTCGTAGAGTGGGGACTGATGATGGGGATATTAGAAATGGCCCAATAATAGGGACTTGGGATCCAGTAGCCCATAGCCCAAGAAGATTACCTAGTCAACCCACGAAGAGTTCACGATTCGGAATATAAGGAATTGGCCTTAGTATAAGAGAGGTAACATGGATCAAGGTAGTCCAGGAAACCGCGGTGATCTAGACCAAGGCGATCCGAACCAAGGTAGATAAATGATATGAACCAAAGAGTTGACTCGTGTCCGAGGAATGAGACCCGGGCCAAGGTGGTCTGGACCAAGGCAATTCGGACTGATATGCACGTTACGAGGTCAGCATCTGGGAACGAATTGGGGCAACCGACCATTTCCCATCCCATAGCCCATTTTCGGATTCGTAATGGTAGATTTGGACCAAGTTATGTACCCAGCCCGTAGGCTTTGACCCATTCTTGTGGCCATCTACATTTTTAGCTAGATTGATTGAACTTTTCCTTGTATAAAAGGCTCATGTCTTAGCCTAGACAAACATCCCATGTCTAATAATTCCTACACAACATTCTTTGTAATGCTCTCGGATCAATCCACTCATTATTACTACAACTATTTCTTTTACCATTTGTCGTTTATATTTTATGCGAACTAAGTTGATCCACGCATATCCCATCCAAGTCAATTTGTTCCATCAATTATTATTATTATTATTATTATTATTATTATTATTATTATTATTATTATTATTATTATTATTATTATTATTATTATTATTATTATTATTATTAAAAGGTTATAAATATTTTGCACTGTGTAACAAAGTAAGTTAACAATAATTAATAGTTAACAGTATATTCCGTTACTAAAGTTTGTATATAAATGGAAAAGTAAAAACTGAAAGATAGTATAGCTCTTTGAAAATGTCTTATCATTGTAAAATGAATAAATCAAAACATACAAGTTAACAATTGACATTATTACACCAACATAATATTTTATTCTCGTTATAACCTTACGGACATTGACTCTTATTATATTTATTATATTTATACTTGTTCTAATGCGCGCACTGTGCAATTAAATTGATGCCCAACATGAAAATTAAAATAGGTAAATGTTTAATACAGTTTTTAAATATTAATAATTAATATAAAATGAAAATGATTATCATATTATAATTCTTACCACAAAGAACAAAAAGAGTTGAAAAAATAATAGAAAAAAAAACTGACATGAGTTCATTTTTTGTACACTAATTTAATTGTTGCAATAATAGTACTCCGTATAAAAATAAAAGTCCATCATCGTTGTTGTTATAGTAGTAGTTATTATTATTATTATTATTATTATTATTATTATTATTATTATTATTATTATTATTATTATTATTATTATTATTATTATTATTAAATTGTAAGAAAATATTTTACAATTAATAAGTTAAGATTAATAAAAAGTTTACGGAATATTCCGTTACTAAAATTTATACATAAATGAGTATGTAAAAAGTGAAAGATGATTACTTTGAAAATGTCTTGTCATTTTACAATGAATAAATCAAAATATACAAGTAATCAATTTATATTACTACACCAACATATTTTTTTATTCCATTTTCCCATATTTTCATTGGCTTTTATTATATTTGTTTATATTAAGTAGTAGATAAAAAAAAATTAATTTTAGATTAATTCACTAAAAAGCAATAAACTAAGAATAATACAAGGCAAATATATATATATATATATATATATATATATATATATATATATATATATATATATATATATATATATATATATATATATATATATGAGATTGCATCCTAAGCATCCATCTCCAATATACGAATGGCTATGATTTAATATTCTTTAATATTTTAAGGGAAAATTGCATTTTTCGTCCCTAAGTTATAGGGTAATTGTAGAATTTGTCCCTAAGTTATGGTAATACTCACTTTTCATCCCTAAGTTATCATTGGCGTTGCATTTTTTGTCCCTGAGTTATTCAAATTGCAAATTTCGTCCCTAAGTTATCATTACGTTGCACTTTTCATCCCTAACGAACTTAAGTGTGCAAACTTCGATAAACTTTTGTTTAAAAATTTTTTATTCGAACTTTTTCAGTAAACATCGTTAAAAAAATTGGTGTTGAACCGGAAAAGTTCGAATAAAAAATTTTTAAACGAAAATTTACCGAAGTTTGCACACTTAAGCTAGGGACGAAAAGTGCAACATAATGATAACTTAGGGACGGAATTTGCAATTTGAATAACTCAGGGACAAAAAGTGCAACGCCAATGATAACTTAGGGACGAAAAGTGAGTATCACCATAACTCAGGGACGAATTCTACAATTACCCTATAACTTAGGGACGAAAAATGCAATTTTCCCATATTTTAATTCATATAGAATTAATTGATAGGAGTGATATAGTAATTGGCATGATAATTTAATTTGGGTTTAAATTGATGTGTAATTTTTACCAAATTTTTAGGAGTTGTATTCATGATAGGAAATTAACCAATAATCTAGTACTATGTAGGAAATTTAAAAATATGACTTGGAACGTTGGCTGGGTCAGTGTGCAATGTATCACTATAGTGTGTGCATGGTGAGAACGAATTGTATGCTTCTAATCCTGTTGGTGTGCACGAGTGGATTCCTATAATTTAGTGTGTGCATTCCTACATTTTAGTGTGTGCAACATGGTGTTCGGCGGGTTTCAAGTAAAAGCATTAACTCTCAGTAAAATGCACACACCTGTTTGTGATTTTGCACACACTAATGATAGGTGATATGCATACTAAAAAACGTATATAATTAGGAAAGTTTTACTATGTAAAAATAAAAATGTTGCACACACTGTTATACCAAAATGCATGATAGTACGCACACAGTGTAGATAGGGTCGTATGGCTTCAGAGCCTTTGGCCGCATTATTACACACTATACTATGGTTTCTATTGCACACACGTGGATGGATAGACACAGTGCTCAATATTATTCCACACCTTTGGGGACGCTCAATAAAATGCGCACACCAGTTTGCTTGTTTGCACACATTTACAGCGTGTTTGGTTCGTGGAATAGGTCGGGAATGGAATACCATTCCCGGGAATAGACCTATTCTACTGTTTGGTTCATCATTCTATTCCTAGAAATAACATTCCCGGGAATGAGCCATTCCCTTTATAAGGGGAATAGCCATTCCTAGGAGTCCCCCTAGTATTAGCTATTCCCAAGTATTTGGGAATAGCTTTTATACTATAATAACGAGAATGCCCTTTTATATTATATTATTATTCTTAACAATAATAATATATAAAAATAAAAAAAAATAATAATATATAATAATATATAAAAAAACAATAATAATAATAATAATAATAATTTCTCAATCTATATATATATATATATATATATATATATATATATATATATATATATATATATATATATATATATATATATATATATATTGTGTGTTAACCAGAGAGAACTATCCATGAAAATATATAATTGTATAGAAAAATGAATATAAAAAACTTAAGCTATTTATATAGAAAAATGAAGGATGTTAACCACATATTCAAACTCAAAAATCTTAGGTCAGGAGTGAATCTCTCAACCTCCATGTATCTCTCTAACAAATATATTATTATTATTATTATTATTATTATTATTATTATTATATTAAAGAATTATTAATTAAAGGCAACTTAGATAAAAACAAACATACATGTGTGTCCTGCATAATAATAATAATAATAATAATAATAATAATAATAATAATAATAATAATAATAATAATAATAATAACAAATGTAATAATGATGATTATTCAAAATAATAATAATAATGATTATGATTATGATTATGATGATGATGATGATGATGATTATTATTATCTACTATACTAATAAGAGCCAAAGATAGTTAGACCTAAAATGGGTAGAAAAAATGGCGGTAATCAAATGGATGGTTCAGATGAATTATTTAATCAAATAGATGACTAAGATAATTCAGATTAATATTATTCATAGAGATTACCTAATTTAACCTTACTTTTATGATTTTTCGTTAAGTTTTCCGTTAAATATTCTCTTTTCTGTTAATATTCCGTTAACTTTTAACTTTCCCATTAATTTCTATAAAAGCTCTTAGGTTCGAACCTCATTTCAATCAAATTTGACATAATTAAGTTTTTCACTCTATTTTACTCTTATTAAATTAAATAAATTAGTAGCTACAACAAAAAATGATACATATGTATTTCTTTAATTTAGAATTATGTATCTACAATACCTTTATTTGAAAAAATTATTCATTATAAAAAAATTAAATTAAATAAGAGAAATAATTTCATTAGTTATATTGCTTTATTTTCTCTTATGCAAAGATTCTTTACATTCAAATTTATCAATTGATATTCATTACATTGTCCATTATCTTATTTTTACAATATCTTGTAATTAAATATCAAAGTTATAGTACAAAATAATGTTATATATTTATTTACCAAATATTTTATTAATACTATGAAAAAAAATTTTAAAATAATTTGAAGCTAATTATATTAACTACTTGGGGATTGGTTGACAAAGAGAGTACTCAAATAATAACTCAACAAATTGAAGTGGAATCACTCTATTTTACTCTAATTGAATTAAATAAATTAGTAGTTACACAAAAAATGATACATATGTATTTCTTTAATACCATGAAAAAAATAAAAAAAAGAATAATTTGAAGCCAATCATATTAATTACTTGGGGGATTTGTTGACAATGAAAGTACTCAAATAACCCATTACCCAGCAAATTGAAGCGAGAAACTACATTTTAATATATTTGGAATACATAATATTTTAAATTTTCAAATTTTTATTAATTTATTCAATTTTTTTTTCTTAAACTAGGGATTTCTTTATACACAATAACTTATTCAACAATAATGGTTGAACCAAATGAACTCCAAGCAGAACACCTAAAGGAAAGTCCATAGCTCCTATATCATAATTCATTGCATGACGTTGTCATTATGCTACCAACAATATTCGAATTGCAAATAACACACTACCAACAAAAAGGAAGAGAACAAATAGTAAAGATGAAAACAATGACAATGTTACTCAAAAGAGAATTAAGAACCACTTAGAAAAATTCAAATTAAAAGTAGTATTTATTTAGACTATCATTTTAAGACCAAATATTTAGACTATCGATTTTACAAGGTTGCAAACATTTATTTTAGTAATAATTATAATGAATTTTTTATATTATCTTGGATTCATATACTTTGAGTTAGATATTTAAATAAAAAAATTCGACATTCAATTACCCATGTATAAACTTCTGCTCCTATATAATCTTGCATTGATATACTTTTAAATATTTATTTAAATATAAACATTGGGCATTAACCTATTCGCGCAATGCGCGTATAAAACTAGTTATTATTATTATTGTTGTTGTTGTTGTTGTTGTTGTTGTTGTAGTTACGTTGTTGGTGTTATTATTATTATTATTATTATTATTATTATTATATTATTATTATTATTATTATTATTATTATTATTATTATTATTATTATTTTGTATAATTGTTGTTGTTATTGTTGTTATTTTATTATTATTATTATTATTATTATTATTATTATTATTATTATTATTATTATTATTATTATTATTATTATTATTGTTATTATTATTATTATTATTATTATTATTATTATTATTATTATTATTATTATTATTATTATTATTATTATTATTATTATTATTATTATTTTGTATAATTGTTGTTGTTGTTGTTATTATTATTATTATTATTATTATTATTATTATTATTATTATTATTATTATTATTATTATTATTTTGTATAAAGATATTTATGTCTTTAAAACCTATTTCATTTCTATTACTTTAACCAACCAAACATCGGATACAATTTCTAAAGTCTATTCCTTCAGCGAACCAAACAACAGAATACAATTCATGTCTTATTCCTTACCTATTCCATTCCCTGTGAAATAGTATTCCTATTCTTGCCAAATTCATTCCGTGAACCAAACGTGCTGTTAGGGTATTATGATTTTTACTGCACACACTCATGGACAAATATGCATAGTGTTAAATATGCATAGTGTTCAATATTATTCCACAACATTGCGGACTCTTAGTCACACACCAAGTGCTTTGTTTGTGTGCTTAAGCTGTGTGGTTTATGTATTTAAGGTGGGTTATTGTAATGCTTAAGGTGCCTAACCACACAATCGCACGGGATTCTCAGCACTTGAACCATTCCCTATATATATATATATATATATATATATAGCACTAACTTATATATAAAAATAAAATGTATATTCAAGTTACTAGATGTTGATGTATTTTAGTTCGTTTTTTAAAATTTGATAACATATATCATTGATGGGATCAAGCCCTACCTACGAGAGTCCCAGGATATGCTCCTACCATGAGAGAAACCTCCACTTTTTCACATATCAGAGAGTTTGCTTACTAAGCAAGAACCGATTAATCCAACCCTCATTGCATTTAGTTTAAATCTCAGTAGTTGCAAGCTTTCAACGTATATGAAAACATCCTTGGTATAATGTTAGACGGGCTCCTCAACTCATTCGTCTTCCCCTTAGTGCAATTTACCCATCAAATGAGCTCTCTCTGTTCTCTCATCTTCATAAATCTATTGAGTTAGTGCATGCTCTAATCGTCCCTAGTTTGGTGTACGAATGTAGAAACAACTGTTGATAGTGAGCAATATCTGCCTACATACTTTCTCAACAAAGAGTTTGATGAACCACTTGGTTCAAACTTGTAACCTCCCATTTAGTAGAGTCATAGCTATGACCTTGACCAAGGTCTTTGGCAAGACACTAACTTATATTATCACAATACAACTATTATCATCATTATTAATTTTAGAATATTAGATGTCCATATTACATTGAAAGACACAAAGAATCATTTAAAAAAAAAAAACACCATAGAAGAATATTTATGAACGAGATGGATACCTGATTACGAAGTGCACTTTCAATATCTTATTGGTCTCATTCAAACACTAGTTTCAATAATTCTTTTTTTTTGGGGGGTGAATAAACTAGTATATAAAGCCATAATTTCTTGAGTCCTCCTGGGTCCAAGCCTAGCCTCCAAGGTTCCACTAAATAGACATCCTGTCTATACACACTTTCTGTTTGGTCATAGTCGGTCTTTAATTTGATCACCCTACCTAGCTTGTTCTTTTCAACAAATTCAAGGTACCCAAACACATCAAACTTGTTTTCCATGTCATCCCACCCAGGATTGATAGATGTCTGGTCTGGTCGGAATTCGAGGCTGTGTGGTTTTCATTTTTTCTTGAAATTTTAGTTGGATAAGCTCTGCTTTGAGTTCAAGTAGTTTGTAGTCCTCTTTAAATGGGTCATTGCAATAATAATGATTTACAGAAGTGGGCAAAGCTATGGCCTCTCTTTCTTGCTTTTTCTGCTCTTTACTTCATCTTCTCCACTTTCATCCATCCCGGGCTGGCTAATCTGCTAGCTTTTTGGGTGTTTTCTTTTCAACTTTTTTTGTTTTTTCTTACTGTACTGTACACACAGTAGTACACCCTTGAGCTTCATAAATTTGCATGGGAGATCAGATCAGATCAGACAATATCGATCTTATCACTGGCATGATCAGTCAATGCTTGGGGATGCGGCAACATCAAGATTCACATACACAGAATCTAAGGGCACTGCAGCCTGGGAAGATCATCTGTTGTTCTTCATCGTCAGATCCAGATGATGATAGCTAGGTGGTGCCCTTTGTGTATACATGGGAATCTTGATGATGCTGCATCATCGAACATATGACTATATACTACGGAGTATGATTTTGTCGGGTCAGAACTATGAGACATTAGCTGGGCTGCTCTTCAGATCAAAGAAGCTAAGACGTGCAGATGTTATAAAATCCAGCCTTGCTTGTTGAGTACTAAGGTATATTTGTAATTCTACAAATGCATTATTGTCACTTTTTTTTTCTTTTTTTTTTAGGGCAAGATGAAAATTTACAACCACTACTCAAGGGGTGCACTGGGTATACAGTATACTCCCTTTGTGACCTAGCTTAGCTGATAAAGGAATTTGACCGACTCAAACAAACAAAGCTGGGATTCAAACTCATAACCTTGTGATTACAAGCTTGTATCCTTACTTCCTTAGCCATCTTGATGGGTCAACTCCATTATTGTCACTTTTAATTTTACAAGTTCAGTGTCATTTTTATTACTAAAACACAACTATGAAAATTGTTACTATATTGGTATGGCTTTTATTTTTTTTTTCCCTCCTCATAATTCTAGTGAAATTCAACTGAATTTTGTCGCATAACTTCCTTTGATGATGGGTAAATCGTGTATCAAAATTTTAATGATAATTTACCAAATTTCTCACCAAAAAAAGATCACAGATAAATCATGACTTGCTTTAATTTCTGCCCCAAATGGCTCTCTAGTCAACAATTGACAATTTTCATTTTCTTGATTTCTGATTTTCTGTTTGACTTCTAATTTCAACTTCAATTTCAGTCAATATGAAAATTATATTTTAATCTCCTAACAAAAATATAGATTGAGTTTATTATAACAAAAATATGAGAATCAAATAGTAGTTTTCTTGCTCGGACCGCTAAGCCCAATAGAATGCGTATAAAGTCTGAGATAACGGTTCAAACTTGCAGCTCAAAGAGTAAACAAATAATACAATCTATTGCCCAAATAGTAGACTAAAAATAATGATATTACTGCTAAAAATCGAACCCTAAGATAGGAGGTGAAGGTTAAGACCACAATCAACTAAGTTAGGATTACTGTTGTAATGGTCAGACCATGTTGTCCCAAAGGAGACAAGACACTCCTCTTTTATAGTGCTAAAGAAACCACACCCCCCCCCCCCCCCAACACCATGTCTTGCCAACTACCAAGTGTATGGATCTAACTTCATCATTCATGCCTACTATCCGCGTACCCCAATATCGTTCCACGTCTTCGCCCACGTCTTCGCCCACGTCTTCGCCTTCTCTACCTCTTAATTACCCCTCTGCCATACACCCTCATATAACTTGCTTTGATCATGGGTAAATCATGTATCAACATTTTAATGAAATTTCACCCAATTCAATTTCTCACCAAAAAAATAACAGATAATTCATGACTTGCTTTCTGCCCCCAAATGGCTCTCTAGTCTCTAGTCAACAGTTGACAGACAATTGTCATTTTCTTGATTTCTGATTTTCTGTTTGACTTCTAATTTCAACTTATATTTCAGTCAATGTGAAAATTATATTTTAACCTCCTAACAAAAATATAGATTGCGTTTATTATAATTCTCTCTCTTTTTTTTTTATTTAATTTCTTCTATTTTATCTTATTTTTAAAATTAAAGTAGACATGTATAAATAAACATTTTTTTTTTGCTTAACTTTCTCCAAAAAAAATTGGAAAATTTCTTTAGTTATATTTAGTTCTCGAAATCACTTTCTAGTATCACTAAACTTACCTCAATCGAAAAGTATAGATGAACAGATACTACAATGTAATAGGGTCAGCTGTATTCAAAAAAAAAAAAAAAAAAAAAAAAACTTACCTCAATCGAACATCTCAATTTTACGTTTCGATAAAATTTAAACAAAATAAATAAATTAATTAATAAATATCACCAATTGATTTTAAATAGGATTTAACAATATAGTCAAACAACTCAGCGGTTAAGCGCGCTTAACTTACAACATCAGTCATAGAATAGGTCATGACCTATTGAGAAGTAAGCATACTACAACGCTGAGATCCATCAATTGGTATCAAAACCGAGGTTAAAGGTTCGAACTAATGGAGAGGCAACGCCAAGTCCAATTTCAAATGGGATGTGGGCGTAGATCGGGCCAAGTCCAGTTCCGAGAAGGGATTAGTAGGCACGGAGGCTAAGACCAAGACATCCCGGGAGGGGGATTAGTGGGCACAAAGGTTAATACTGAGACAGGCATGCTGCACAACTGGGTTTGGTAGTCAAAGGTTGCGGCAATTGCTGGGAGGAGAATTGTTAGGCATCGGGCGAATTGGCTGAGTTCAGCCTCTGCTCGATTCGAGACGTGACAATGTGGCTTACCATGGAGAAATGTGATTAAATTATTAATGTCCCTACTTATTGGCAATTGATTTTAAGTAGGATATGACAACCAGATAGTCAACAAACTTTATATTTAAGCATGCTTAATTAAATTACAACAGCGCCAAAGGCCTTGTGGTCAAGCGGCATGAAGTGATTCTCCCTAGTGGGAGGTCATGGGTTCGAGCCTCACTGGGGTCAGTGTTGACTTTGTTGGGCTTCAGTAGGTTGAGAAAGTATATGGACATATACTACATGTAACAGGGTCAACAGTATTCAAAACCAAAAAACAGCCACAGAATAATCTAACTCCAGAATTTGATTTGTGAATCTTATAAAAATTACTCTTTAAGTTATTAGTTTTTAACGCCACTTAATTCGTTCAAATCATATCATTATAATTCAAGTTAGATATGTTTTAAGAAAATCGAGTAAGAACGTGGAAAATAACAACATACACTTTTTCTCAACTTTTTTAATCAATTACCTACAATTATAAACCTAAAGAAAATCTATTCCCATACAATAAAAATATTTAAAAATCTTTAAAAAAAAAAGACAATTGTTTTTTTTTTTTTTTTGAAAAAAAAAAGAGACAATTGTTAGTACATAAAATAAGATCTAGATAATTAGACATGAAAGTTGATGGTTTTGTACTTTTGTTGGGACTGGGTCTACCATAAACAGGGTATGAAAGTACAGAACGGGGGACAGGAAATAGTAGTTTTATTGCTCAAGGTGCTAGGGCAATAGAATACATATAAAGCCCGAGATAATGGTCCAAATTGCCAACCCAAAGAATATAAATAATTATAGAAGCTAAGTTATAGCTCAAAAAGTGGACTAGAAATAATATTACTACTACTAGGAATCGAACTCTGGTGTATGGGTTGAGTGTTGTAATGGTTAGACCAGGTTGTCCCAAACGAGGCAAGACACCCTCCTTTATGCCCTGTTTGGTTGAGTGTAGTTTGGGATAAATTACAATTCATTGAATTGAAATTCAATGAATTCTCAAACTACACTATTTGGTTGGAGGGAATTGCAATTCTGCAGAATTGCAATTCCCTCCAAATGATAAATTGCAATTCAGTGGAGAGGAGGGGCAATTGTTTTGGTGTAAAGACAATTTTGCCCCTCTTCCCATATCCTTTGTCTTTTTTAAAAAAAAATTAAAAAATTATTATTATTATTATTCTTTTCTTAAAGAATTATTATTATTATTATTAGAGTTTATTACCAAAATGGTCCCTCGACTATTGCGAAATTACCAATTTAGTCCTCGACAATTTTTTTGTGCCCAGTTAAGTCCCCGACTTTGAAAATTTTAACCATTTTGGTCCTCCGTTCGTTTAAGCGTTAGAATTCCATTTACTTGGAGGGTATTTATGGAATTTTGCTTGAGAAGTTCCATTTCCGGCGATGGAGATTACGAAGACCGGGTAAGCAGCTGCCTGAGCAAGAGCTAAAACATCCTGCAAATCTACATTGGATTCCCTCTGGGTTTTTGAAATGGACGAAGGGAGATTATGAAGCCGAAGAGCTACTGGAAGCAATGGTCTTGAAACAACGCACCACAGCCATTTGATTTCTCCCTCTTTTCCATTACTTCTCCCAAAACGATTACCTTTCTAAATCTTCTTGAATGGAGGGAATAGAAAGAGAAGGAGAAAGAGAGGTAGAGGGAGAAGGGATAGAATGAAACGAAACGAAACAAAAGGACGACGCGACGCGACGCTTCTCTCCCCTCTCTTGCCGTTGCGTTTGACAACCAAACGGAGAAAGCAACATAGAATTTTTCCAAACAGGAAAACTCTGTTAATTTTCTCCTGCCAACAAAGGCTAAGACGTTTCCTGCTCTAACGTACGACTGAATGCCAAAATCATTCTCACATGCCGCTATTTTATACTCGCGCTCACAGGTGGATTTCAGATCAAAAATTTGTCATTGCCGAAGACTCCAAAGAATGTAACATAGAAGATTTCGGTGGAGGAACCGTGAAGGGCAAGAACTTTTTGCCTTCCTTTTGAGCTGGTGATTTACACTTTTTTTTTTTGAAAATTGGTGATTTACACTTAGTAACAGATTTTCCAAGCAAAACTTCCACAGACTCCATTTTTTGTTTTATTTGATGCTACGTCATTAGCTCCAGAATTTTTTCCCACTTCGCGATCTTCATGAGGTTTCAACAATAGTCGAGGGACCATTTTGGTAATAAACTCTTATTATTATTATCATTGAAAGAATTATTATTATTAATATTAATATTAATATTATTATTATTATTATTATTATTATTATTATTATTATTATTATTATTATTACTATTATTACAACATATACTACAACATAAGGGCATTTTCGTTATTTTGTTGCTTCTTACCTTTCAATTCCCTGTACTCCTATTCCTGCATACCAAACACTCTAATTTCAAATCCTACTTTATTCGTTGAATTGCAATTCCACCGAATTACAATTCTTCCTCCCCCCCCTAATTCCCTCCTCCCAACCAAACGCCCTGTTATAGTACTTAAGAACCCCCATCCCTTGTCTTGCCAAGTGTATGAACCTGTTTCATCCTTTATGCCTACTGTCCACGTAGTCGCCATGTTATGTTCTACGTCTTCACACACGTCTCCACCTTCCCTACTCCCTTTACTCCTCTACCATAAACCCTCACGCCAATCTACTTCCATAGCTTTATCAGCAAAGGCACTCGACCCCCGCTCCCCACATCAAGGCCTGGGAAATCTACCAAGCTCACCCTACCGGCAAAGCATTAGACGACAAGGGTAGTTCTTGACACCCTCCATGCCACCATGCTCACCCCCTTATTTCCCCTTCTTCCCACGTATGCATGCCCACACCCTCGTCGGTGGGGGCGCTGGGGGTGCTTGGTCGCCGCCAGTCACGCCACATCCCAAGGAGTCCGATGGATTAACCTTGACGGCTATGCGCCAGCCAACAACGGCCGACCACCACCCCCTCCATGATGTCTATGTATGTATACCCATGCCTCCATGCCACAATCCCAAATCTACACCAACCCAAACTACCCCCTCCCCTCTTCCCCCCTACTGGTGAGAGACCACGCCATGGTCAAAGGAGGTCCTCAGGCCCTTAAGCTTACCGAATGTCGGTGAGCCATGGGCAACTTGACCTCCCATGGCTACGATGCCTTTAAGGGAATTAAGGTTATGCCATTGGGCACGCTGGGGGCAACCTAGCGCATTGCCTGCGCTATCCGCGCCGCAGCCGGGACTGGCCAATAGGCGCCACGACCAGGGACGGAACCACTGTGGGGGCAGTGGGGGCAGCTGCCCCCACTCACCCCACCCCCACCCCATATATAGTCTTTGTATGTATATATGTATATATAGTACATGTTTTATATATAAATATATGGAAACAGATAAAAGTTTACAAATATTAAGCTTGAAGAGTTCGTAGGCGTGTCATTTTGTTTGGAAAATGGCCAAGGTTGAAATCCTAGGCGCCCAAACATATTTTTGTTGCATGTTTCGTGGAGTTTTTGAGCATGTTAAACATTGAAACATTATTTAAAAATTTTATATATATATAGGATCGCGTTCAAATGCGTACTGGCCGCCTAGGAGCGAAATGCGGACGAATCACAGCGCGCCACGTGTCCAGAATGTAGTTGCACACGTTATAACTATGTGCACGTCATGTTATAACTAGGTGCACATAGGTGCATAAATGTTAACAAGGTAAATTACTTACACTTGCAAGTGAAAATAAGTGCACACGTGCAAGTAAAATGTATTACAAGTGCAAGTAAATTATACAATGAGCATCAATACTAAGTGCACCTAATGTTATAACTAGGTGCACCTAATGTTATAACTAGGTGCAACCTATGTTATAACTAGGTGCACCTTGGTTGCACCCAGGTGCATGAATATTAACAAGGTAAATTACTTGCATTTGTAAGTGAAAGTATTTGCGAAAATAGGTGCATGAATATTAATAAGGTAAATTACTTGCACTTGTAAGTGAAAATAGGTGCGAAAATAGGTGTACTTGCAAGTGAAACTAGATGCATTTATAAGTGAAAGTAGGTGCACCAATGTTCCAGTTATTTACGAAAATGCCACCGCGTCATTTTTTAAAAATTGCATCTGATTCGTTGATCTTGACACGTGGACGGCTGTGAAGCGTTCTCATTTCTTACCGGGGCGGCAGTTCACATGGGAGTGCATCCATATATATATATATATATATATATATATATATATATATATATACATATATATATTAATAAGATGTATAATTTATAATGTGTTTTCTATTTGAATTATTTTATCAAATTAATTATGTTTTATATAGTGTTATGAATATTTTTATAAAGTTTTGATGCGTTTTATTTTTCGCCTATATTCAACCATATTTATAATGTATTTTGTAATTTAACAATTTATTCGTATTTGATATTTGAATTTGAACCTTGTGTTTAAACATTTATGAATTTAGTTTACCTTTGCTTCTTTGTCCTCCCCCCCCCCCCCCCTCAAAAGAAATCATGGATACGTCACTGGCCACGACAATGGTAGATTTCCCTCTTTGTTTTGCTGGTCCAATCAATGCCACCCCTCACCTAAAAAACCTTGTGTTTCACCTTGCTAGCTCATCATGGATTCTTCCATCTTGGGTCACCATGCTTATTTGCCACCAGCATTGGGCCAATATTTTTCCAATAAAATGAAGCCACGAGGTCTCATGGCACCATCAAAAGTAAATTTATTGTTTTTATAAATAAAAAAATTGAATGACATTCTATCTTTATTTATTTTACTAATTATTTTGTATAATTCATAGAATTAATTTTTCACATTTAGTAAAATTCTTATGGTACGTTTAGTTTTCAACTTGCAAATTTTACTTATTAATATTAAATTGAAGGCAAAAACTTGTGTGAGACCGTCTCACCATGAGACGGGTCGGGTCGGGTCGGATTAAGATGCAAATGTAACACTTATATGCACAAATGTCATACTTATATGGTCAAATGTAATACTAATCAGGAATAAAATTTTTGTTACTTATTAGGGTAAATGTAATACTTTTAAGGGAAAATACAATACTTTTACATTTCGATTTAAAAGTATTACATTTTTCCTCAAAAGTATTATATTTGCCCTTATAAGTGAGAGGCACTTGTCAACATTACTTATTATGAAAAATGTATTACTTTTTCTCTTATAAGTAACAAAAATTGTATTTTTAATTAGTGTTATATTTGAGCATATAAGTGTGAGATTTGCACATATAAGTATGACATTTGCATTGTGCTTTGACCCGACCCGACCCGTCTCACGAATAAGGATCCGTGAGACGGTCTCGCACAAGTGTGACCCTAAATTGAATTAGTTAGATAAAGATCAATGGGGGAACTAATTGAACCTGGGTATATACGAATCAATAAGATTACATGACTAATAAGGGTAAAAATGTAAGAAAAGATAAATGTAGCAATAATTCGCAATTAATGCCTGAATATTTTAAAGAATGTTCTATATTAAAGTGAACATTAATATGTAATGCTAATTCATTGTCAATTTATACAATGTCGAAAGTCTAACAAACCCCTAAAATCGTGGTGTGGGCCAAGAGATTAAGTCATGGCCCAACATTTAGGCCCGAAGACATGCCTCAGAGCAAGAAATGCTAGCGGCCCAAGGTTAGCCATAGGGGCCCTTGCCCACTGCGTGGGTCCCGTCCTTTAGCTCTTATCTCGTGCTTCGATCCTTCATGTTTTGCTCAGAGCACACTTCCCTCTTAGTTCTTGGGTCGTGAGGTCTCGGGTTAATTTCAGATCGTGGGCTCTTGGGTCTTCGAGTTATAGGTTCCTGGACCATGGGCATATATTGTTAGAGTTACAGGCTCCTTAGAGGGTACCAATTGAGGTCGTTGTGGAATGCTCCTAATCTCAAGGCATTACTGAAAATGAGGTCCGTAGCTTTCCCCTTAAATCCGTCGATGTTAGTCACCTCTTTCTTAAACAAAGCCAAGAACCCGGGCAAAGTCTCGGAGCGCTTTTACCTTATGGAGCACAGGTAAGAGAAATGCTTTTTCTTCTAGATGTTCTCGGTAAAGTATGCCATGAATTTTTTTCTAAGATTAGATAAGGTGGGGATTGAGTTCTTGTCACGCCCCACTTCTAGGACATGACCCAGCCGTACCGTAACATGAAAATCTGTAACAATACGAAGTCTAACCATACATACCTCTCGAAACCTTCATAACAACACTTGAACACATCATAATTTCACAACCCAAAATGTCAAAATATAAAGAACTAGTTTTTCCCAAAAACTCATTAATTCACCACTATTAAATATTTACAATCAAGAGTAGTATGCCTAGAATGCATCACAAGCACAAAAAAACCAAGCATAATGATTTACCAGAAATACAAATGGGGCAAAACTATTATCCCACACAAGCAAAAATCCATGATAAGCTCCAATACTATGACTAAGTCTCCTAGTTTCAAAAGTCACCTTCAAGATCCCACCACTTGCGCCTCGTACTATTCACATATCCTTAACTACTTTGAAACATGAGGAGAATACAAATAATTAATGAGCTAATGTCCAGTAAGTGATACTCTTCTCAACCCCGGATCAAGTAACCTTTATAAATGACAATAAGCTTCATATCATACACAGGTTCTCCAAAATAGAAACTTTAGCTTTAGCTACATGGGCATCAACATTATTTCATAGCACAATAATTTCAAAGCTCAAATCATTCTTTAACCCATGACTCATTGGCAACCTACACCCACCATTATACCTTGTGGAATATGCCATTATCGGTATAATGGTCTAAAAAGACTCGACGATTCGGAATGAGTCAGGCTCGACGATTCAGAATGAGCCGGATGGAACGTTCCAACAAATAATTCAAAAGTAAAGACTCGACGATTCGGAATGAGTCAAGCTCGACGATTCGGAATGAGCATTTAGGAACTTTCCAAGCCGAACAAAACAAATAACAAATTGTAGGTTGCCTCATGAGTTTGGTCAAACATTCCAAATAATTCTTATAATCAAATAGCCCATTGTAGCAAAAATCATCTTCTTAACACCACATAACAAAGTGCATATCCAAAAGTAATATGAAATCCGAATAACTCATAACTTGGCAAAACAAATATGACTTCATAAACTAATAATTGTCAAATAAGTTACTTGATCCTCTTTTAGAGCAAAACCCCTTAGTACTAATCACACATACAATTATAATCAAATAGTTATGTTTGATTATTCATAAAACTCATACTTAGGCATGCCCAAGGATATCTTTAATCAAGTTTAATAGTCCAAGAACATGTCATAGCAATTAGTCAAACATATACTTACAAAGTAATAATAATAACTCATAAATCACATAATAGTGAAATCACACTTTAACAATCATAAATAGCTTGAGTCATACTATATCAAAAGCCCCAAAATATTTTTAACTCAAGCTAATCCTAAAATGGGTATTCAAAGTAGTAGAGATTCCAAAATAGGTTAGGAGTTTTGCAAAATAAGGAGAGAAGAGTTAACCACTTACCTAAAACATCCAAATCTTAGCTATTTAGCTCACCCAAATACTCTTTGCCAAAATCCCTAATATTTTCAAAACATCAATCTTAGGGCTCCAATGATAAACCCAACTCAAAAAGAGTAAAATATGGAGGTCAAACTTACCGAGAATACTCCAATTACTTGAGACCTAAGCTTGAAGAAGATGGAGATCAAAGTTTCAAGATTTTTCCTTCCCTAATCTCTCTAGCAACTCTCCTTATCTTCTTTCAAAATGAGTTATATTCTTGCAAATGAGATATTTATCCAAGACAAGTGATTCCTTAACCTTTAAGTGTAAGGAAGGGTAATTTAGTAATTTTATCAAATATCAAATTTTAATAAGCTTTGACTTGTTGACCCTATTTAATAAACATAGATATATTTTCATTTCTAGGAAAGTGGGTATTACAGTTCTCCAGAAGGGATCCAAACCAATCTTGGTCCTATCTATCTAGAGTTTTCATGAATCCTTAGCAGAATATCGTGTCTCTAGCCCACATCATCATCATCATCGTGGCTCGGTATTAGGTAGAATGAGCCCGAGGATCAAATGACCCGGTTATGTCTTTATGGCCGAGAATAAAAAATCTTATTGGAGTGGTGCTACCGTTAGGTTAGGATAAACGGGGTGGATAAGATGTCCCAAGACTTCGAGGTGCCCTCGCGATCATCTATCTTCATATTGTGCTCATCCATACTTCTTCGTAATTGTTCGACCTCATCGGTGGTAGGCATGGGGCTCAACCATAAGTTTCTTCGGATCTCTCCATTTGGGAGGCATGCTTGCGATATCCCGGGGCTCAAGGCACCTAGTTCGTCTACCTTGTAGTGAACTCGCCTTAGGGTGGGGTGGTTACCGCCGAGTTGAGTCCCAAGTGACTTTGAACCAGTACCCTGGTGCCTAATTGATCTAGAGGCGGACCTAGCTCAGACCGGGTGTTCGGTTCTGCAATAGGGAGTGTTTTAAAAATCGGCCTAGGCGACGGCATAAGCCCAAGGCAAAGCTAAGCCGTACCATTTTCCCATTAGGTGCCCACATAGTTGGCCAGTCAGCTAGACGCCCAACTTGGTATAACTCAGTCGGGTTATTATTATTTATTTTAATTTTGACTTTTCACTCAAAACGAGCGAAAAAACCCAAAAAAAAGAAGGATTTATGAGAATAGGAGAAGCTTTAGCTAGAATTCTGAAAAATTGAAGAAAAAAAACCCAACATGCTCGTCGTTTGTTTGGCGCCGCGCTGCCGCAACTACCTCTGCTTGTCTATTATGTCATCTATTGTATACTCTATCGTCCACTCTAGTATTTCAGTGACTCTTACGTCTGCTAGAGTTTGCTGCATTGCCTGCCATAAAAATTTGGTGGAGGTGTGGACATATGTTCTTTGCTTTGCATAGTGGGGGCGTGGATGAACTATGTGGATATATGTGTTACTTTATAATTAAATAAGAATACTTTTTGAAGCCTAAAGTGGTACAACATGTATGCGTGCAACAATGTATATATTTATTGAAGTCATAAAGCATCATATTGTACATCTTGACAATTGTCTCTACTATTTTTTTAATTAAGTGTCTGCCTTGTTAGCGCTAAGGGCGCATTGCTCCCCTGACTCCTGAGGAGCGCCTAGCAATATTTTCAACCATGGCGATAGGGCAACTTCGACTCATACCTTATGCATCACGTTGTGTTGATCTTTTAGGGCAATTGACCTCTACCTTCGCCTGGGTATTCTCTATTTGTCAAAGTCGATATGTGTGTATTGCGCTAGGCAGTGATGGGATTAAGCTTACCACGGGTTGCTTGGGGACAGCCACACCCAGAGCCCCCATAGTGGGCCTAGATTGATTGTGTAGCATCCACGCTCATATCCCCACTACTAACTCGTTGGTATCGGGAAATACGAGGGGTAGACCTCGCCTTTATGATTTATCGTGACCATCGTAAACCAAACGTGGAAAGCATGCTCAAGCTTGTACGCCAAACTCTCAATGAAGCCCCAATTATGGAATTGATCTAATTGACTCGGGGTATGTAAGAATCAATAAGTTAGCATAAATAATAAGGGTAAAAAGGTAAGACAAAATAAATGTAGGAATAATTCGCGAATGAACGCCTGCATATTATGAAGAATGTTGTGTAGTAAAAGTGAACATGATTTAGTATTGCAAAGCCAATGTTAATTTATACAAAGAGGAAAGCTCAACAAACTCCTAAATCATGGTGGGCCAAGACACCTAGTCACGACCCACCACCTTGACCAGGAAACACGCCTTGGAGTGAGAAAAGCTAGCTACTCGAAGCCTACTCCGTGAGCCCTTGCCCACTGCCACAGTCCAATCATTTTGCCTCTTGCACCATGCTTCAGTCCTTCATGTTTTGTTCAAGGCACCCTTTCCTCTCAGTCCCCAGGCTGTGAGGTCCCTAGTTTCGGGTTGTGGGCTCTTGGGTCCTAAAGTTATAGGCTCCTAGACCCCGAGCCTATACTTTTGGGTCATATCCTATATCTCCGTCAATTAAAGTACGAACAATATGAGTTACCAATATGATTGAGACTTGTAAGTGAGAGTTGAAGCAATAGTGAAATGTGTAGTTTGAGCATGCATATAAGGAACATAACATGGTTATGAATGTCCTTAATTCTTGGTCCATTTGCGATGATCATAGTGTATGATGAGTAGACCTTCCTTTGAGAACTATCTATTGATATTTCTTTGTTTGAACTAGTCAACTATATATGTGCAACGTTGTTTTACCATATTGTGTTCCTTTGCTGGCTAGGGTCACAAAGCATACTTCACCTAGAATGCACATTTGAGTAACATTTGCAAACTTCTTGATAAATCAAAAGTGTACGGTGATAGTACTAACGGTGACTACACGTGTCGAGGTTCAATGGTGTTTGGAAAATGACTTATCAACCAAAGTTTGACCAATATTAGCTGTTTGATTAAATCAAACAACTTTTTGGTTTGGATTATTAATGCCAATTCAATAAGTTGAAAATGTAAAAGTTAATTTGAATAGATTATTGTTATCAACTCTTAGTATTTTCGTTTTAAAAGTCTAATTTACCCTTAATAGTTATTGGTTATTTAGTGTTTATATTTATTCAATTTACATTTTTAATATCATTAGAATCCGCCTTGAGCCCGACATTTGAGTTAACTCTCGAGCCAAGGAACTTCTTTATACACACGCACACACGCACGCGCGCGCGCACACACACACACACACACACACACACACACACACACACACACACACACACACACACATATATATATATATATAGTGTTAACCATTATGTTGAATTATTATTAACATTAGTAATAATAAAATAAAAAATAATACTTCAAAATAATTAATAACAACAATAACAATAATAAATTGTAAAACTACGCTATTAGTAAATAGCACAATATAATTATGACCTTATAGGCCATTTTACATGTAATCGGTTAATGAATAACAATTAATATACCAAATATCTTTTTATAACAAGCTAATATTATTAGCTGGTCAAACAGCAGCTAATACAATTAGCTATTAGTGAAACGAATCAACTATAAGTTATAAGCTATCAACTAATTGCTAAACATCTCAAGGTGTATTAATGGAGGATCTTATTGGTACATCTATTCTCAGGAGTATGAGAAATTCCATTGCTGGCCAATGCTTTTTGGTGCCCCCTTTCGAGGATCAAAAAATTATATTTTACTCTGTAAGTTAATTGGAATCTAAATTGAAAAATACATTTGAATTAATTATATTTTGTGATGAAATATATCATTATGGACATTATTATTGTAACATTTGTAACAGCTTGTAATTATTACTATTATGACATTCTTAATTTCCTTGTATATATACTCTTGTTTTGAAGGAAATATGAGTGATTGAACATTACATATACTTTTGTTCTTTATCTTTCTATTACTTTTCTTTGCAATTCCTTGATGATCAATTATATATACGAGCTAACGGGCTAGTTCATCAAAACATGTTATCAGCACCCTCAGGCTAACGACTTCATCCACAACTAAGTATTCTTTTTCTAATTGAAAAAGAGTTTATGTCCTAAATTATTGGTGCAAAATTATTTTTGTAGTATGAAAATGTTTTGATAATATGTGCCTTAAATTCTTTCATGTTTCAATGAATCCTTTATTTGGTCTCAATTTTCGTTTGTTAGATGAACGATGCCAACTTGATACTTCATTTTTTTTTTCTAAATTTTGTGATTTCTTGTATGTTTCACAGCTTTTTGGAGATGATTTTGGGGTTTTTGGTACACACATTCTTATGGTGGATATTTTGTTCTTACCTGGGATTTTTGTTAACGGAGAACTACGACGGCAACACCGCGACTCCTTTTTTTTTTTTTTATTTTTTAGTTTTTTTATAGTCGACCATTGTCTTCGTCAATAAGGAATCCTGCGGGGATTGGCAGCAGATGAAAGGTCATCGAGTTGTATGAATTGTTCTTGACTAAAGAAGTTTTTATTGGAATAATTACAAAAAGAACATATTAAAATCTATAAATAGGGCGACTATTTTTGTATGTATATATTTGTTCTGTTTAATATATATACATATATACATACTGTTGGATTTTATTACCTGAACGTTTATATTGCCGGTATTTCGATGGCTGACCGAATTTGGTTGCCGGATTTGCTATTGTTGGATCGTGATGTGGCACCATTGGTTTCTCCCTTTAATTTCTATGAGTACGCGCTAGCATTTTGTTGGTTTGTCACTGTTAGAAATAATTATTTTCTAACATTGATTTATATAATAAAGGTTGTAATTACATAAGGGACTCACGTTGATGATTAGTGATGTATAAAGGCGGAATTACTGGGTGAAATTCCCTCCCTCTCATTCTGTTGAAATTTAAGTTTATAAGCGTTAAAAGATGTATAATGGAAAAAGGTTATGGGTTTCCTAAAAGGAGGTTTCACATTCCTAAATAGATTTCTATTCCTAAAATGAGGTTTCTCATTCCTCTTGAAAGAGGGTTCTCATCACATCTATAAGTACCCAGGAAAATTCTAGGGATCATAAGGTTTTAGACTCTCTAAGTTTTCTAGTCTCCATATCATCAGGAGTGATTAAGGCATACAGATTAGAGAGGTGAAACATTCTTGATTATTCAGGTTAGAGATTACATGTCCAATGGAATCAAGTATATCTTTATCTTTATTCTTGTTTTAATTAAAGATCCATAATCATGAACCTTGTTTAGTGGATTAATTTGATTTACATGCGGTTCATTGTTATTTGTGTGACACCCCAACCTCACACAGGCTGAGATAGCTAAAACTCAACATAAAAGCTGCCAATCTCAACCAACAAACCAAACATAGCGGAAGCAATTTAAACTTAAGGGCGTCATGCCACACCTAGGTATTAACAAAGCCTAGATGCACAGGCTAAACATGTAACGAACTAAACTGTCATCTCATAAAATCTCAAAACGAATCCTCAACATAATCCATAAAATCCAAAAGAAATACCCAAAGTACTAAACAAGAGTATCATAAGATCTCAAGGCTCACAGGCCAACAAAACCAAGTCTAAACAGAAAGGACTAAGGCTAAACATCCTCATAGGAAAGCTCTAGCGCACTCGCGATGTAACTACTCCATACCTGGAAAACACGCAAAGAACCATTAGCAAAAGAATGCTAAGCAACCACCATTCACACCCGCAAGGAGATATAGATATACATAAGCTTGTAAATAGGTTTACACACCCATATAGAATATAAACGTCAACGAACTGTACAACAGTGCAAATCGATACTCAACAAGGATAAACTGAACGAATCACAAACCAAGACTCAATCAAATAAATCCAATGCTCAACAACAAAGGCATAAGGCAATAACGAACCATAAATGATATATTATATAATAATATATATATATATATATATATATACACTTGTATATATACTTGTTGCCTAATTTAAATTATTCTAATTAAGAGCCCAATTAAATGGATTATTTTTGTAAGGGATTTTTATTATATATTATATAATAATATATATATATATATATATATATACACTTGTATATATACTTGTTGCCTAATTTAAATTATTCTAATTAAGAGCCCAATTAAATGGATTATTTTTGTAAGGGATTTTTATTCATTGTGCCGCTTGGGTCTTCCGCAAGGCCAAACCCATCCCAGATTCCAGAGACCAAAACAGACAATGAACAACACCATTTCCAAAATACAAAATCAGGCTAAATCCACTCACATTTCATCCAATTTAGAGTCCAAGAATAAGGAAATCCATAACATCATTGATCATACAACACAAGACAAAGATCAAGATGAAATCCAACAAGAAACATCCAAGAAATAGGCTATACAACAAGAATTTTCAGGATTTCCAATCACCAAATCAATATATATAGAATAAGGGAATAAAATAGTTTTGATGGACATGGATGGTTACCTCAAAGAGCTTTTCCTCCAACCAATCAAGCCTCAAGATAGTCCTCTAAGCCTCACCTCCACCTTGATCATCTTTTCCCAAAGAACCCCAAAAGAACTTTATAAGAAAAAGCATAAAGACTACTAAGAACACAAAATACAAGATGGATTCTAGGATAGATGCACTTACCCACTTCCCACAAAGCCTAAAAGAGCAACCTTTACTTGAAATCTTGTAGGGAAATGAAGATGAATTTTTGGACAATAATGAAGGAAGATGGCGTGAGAGGCAAGGGGAAATGAAGAAGGAGAAGTGTAATCTTTTAGGGTAATTTTAGTCTTCAAATCATATGCCAATAATACATACAATATTTAGATTGTAAGACTTTAATTGAAATTGGGCTCAAGTATGTAATATGATGGCTTACAAGGATTAATTATATATTCAAGACTAGAATTTGGGCTAATGAATTCATCCCTTATGAATTAAATATAAGGATTAGGATAAGAAAGCCCATAGAAGTGTCTTAGGAACAATATATAGACATATTATTATATAGATCAATAAATTGGGCTGTAGGAATATTTAATCTCAATTATTGTAAGGGTCCAACTTG